>PVKB01000458.1:0-313959 GCA_004027205.1 Ctenodactylus gundi
TTTTTTTTTTTTTTTTTTTTTTGATGATTTGTTGAATTCTGATTTCCAGTATCTTGCTGATGATTTTTGAATTTATGTTTATTAGGAAGATTGGCCCATAGTTTTCTTTCCCTGTTAAGTCTTTGTCTGGTTATGGTATTAGGTATCAGTTTTCGGAAGCAAGTTTGACATTGTTTCTTCTCTTTCAATCCAATGGAATCACTTGAGAATTATTGGTGGTAACTTCTTTCTGAAATACTAATGGGATTCTGCAATAAATCTGTTTGGTCCTCGACTTTTCTTTGGCGATAAAGACTTTATTAGTGATTCAGTTTCCATAATCTGGGGTTTTTATATTTCTTGGTTCAGTTTTGGTATCTTGCATGTGTCTAGAAATGTATTCATTTCTTCCAAATTCTCCATTTTTTTGAAATATAAGTTTTCAAAATAATTCTTTATAATTCTCTGAGTGTCTTCTGTAATTTCCTCTTTTACATTTCTAACTTATATGAGTTTGCTCATTCCCTTCTTGGTCAGGATAGCCAGAGATTTATTTTTCTTCTACTGCTTTTGCATTTAGATTGTTCTTTTTTCTCTAGGACGTTGAGGCATATATCATTAAGTTATTTATTTGAGATTGCGCTTTTTAATGTATGCATAAATAACTATAAATTTCCCTCTTAGTGCCACTTTCATTGTGTCTCACGAGTTCTGAAATGATGATGGTCATTTGACTTGTGGAAAATTTTAATTTCTTCCCCAGTTTCTTCTGTGACCCATTGGTTGTTCAATAATATATTATTTAGTCTCCATGTATTCGTACAGTTTCTGTAGTTTCCTTTGGTACTAATTTCCAGTTTTATTCTCTTATGATCTGAAAGTATACAAGAAATTATTTCAATTCCTTAGCATTTATTTAGTTAGTTAGTTTTGATACAGGCTCTTTCCGTATAGCACAGGCTGGTCCTGAAATCACAATGGACCCCAGGCTAGCCTGGGACTCAAAGTAATCCTCCTTTTTCAGCCTCTTAAGTGCTGAACTTACAGGAATAAACCACCATGCCTGGCTTATGTGGTGCTGAGGAATCAAACTCAGGTACTTAACGCTTACCTAAGCTCTTATCAGGCAAGCGCTTTAACCACTGAGCCATTCCAGCCCTTCCTTTGTATTTACTTAAGCACATCTTATATCATATGACATGGTGTTTTTTGGAAAATTTTCTGTATCCGGCTGACAAAAAATATGTTGCTGTTGTTGGATAGAACATTCTATCGATATTAGTTAAGTCCAATTGTTCCATATAATGGTTTAATATTAATATATCTCTGCTAAATTATTGCTTACTTAACCAATCTAACTGTGTTAATGGGTCATTAAAATCCTCTACAGTAATTGTGTTGTGGCCTACCGTCCTTTCATGCCTACTAGTTTTTGTTTTACAAAATTGGTTACCCCAATTTGTAGTACATATACATTGATAATTTTGACTTCTTGTTTATTTTCTTGACCAATATATAATGTCCCTCTGTCTTAGTTATTTTATCATTTCTATGATTCAATACACAACATGCTCAAATTAGGAGACTAAAAGTTTAGTTTGTTCAGAGTTTCAGAAGGTCACAGTCTGCTTACGGGTGACCAGTAATGGCGGAAGCACATGACATAGGCAGAGGTGGAGGCAGATCCTCACAGCATTGCACACAAGAACTCAAGTTCCAGAAGGAAGGGAAGAAGCAGCATAAACCCTTTTAGGTTCTGTCCTTGTGATGTGCACCTTCTGGGTCCAGACTCACCGTTCTGCCCCTGCCAGATTCAAGCCCCTAATCCACCACATGCCTGTAATCTATGGCATGCTGAAATAATTGCAAAGGAGTTAGATAAAGAAGATTTAAATGAATGATTAGTAAAGAGAGTTGAAAATTAGAATAGATAAGGAAAATAAAAGACAATGCAAGAAATAAAACATCTGCTTAATAGGTGTATCAAAGAAAGAGAGAGAAAAGACATTAAAGAAAAAATTACACATGAAATGATATTTCCTACAACTGAAGATTAGTTGTCTTATCATACTGAAAATGACTCAAGTATCAAGTGCAAAATACTTTAAAATGAATTCACATTATGTTTTAATTTAAAAAGTTTAAAGTTTTAAAATAGTGGCCATAAAGAACTTGCATAGACAAAATGAAGGATTATACATAAAGGACAAAGAGATAGCACCGTACAAGCAATGCCCAACAGTAATAGTGGGAAAAGTCCAAGGCATCCTTTAAATCTGTATTATAATCATTCAAAGTAGCTAGCAGTAGAGCAGTAGAATGAAGACAGCCTCAAACATGTTAACTTCGCACTACTCCAACTCTTTCGATCTCTAGAAAAGCTCCACTGAGCCCATAGAATCAAAAAAAAGTGTGAACACTAGGAAACAGAGAATAAAACACAAAGTATGATCGAAATAGTCAATATAATGATAAATGGAAGACTCAGGACAACAGTCTGAATCAGAATTGTTGGACAACCACTGTCATTCAGAACAGGCAGACAGGGAGTGCCAGGGACCACAGAGAAACCATATTGCACTCGTGTCGGTGTGGGAATGGAGGCTCCTGTTCCTCTGGTCCCTTGCCAGTGGGAATCACACACAGGACTGGGACAAAGAATTTGGTGCACAAAACAAGCAAGAAGGATGCTAAGTCATGTTTTCTGGTTAAAAAAAAGATAAACTTAACAGGTTATGACAGGTTATCTGATCCATCTTACCGTGCAAGAAAAAACACTAAAACAGGTTTCACAGTTTACTGAAAATTTGAAAGGAATTAGTGATAACTACAGAGAAAATTTAAAAAGGAAAACAATGTTTAACATTTGGAAAAATAAAATACAATAACAGAGAGAGAGAGTGCTAGTAGAGAATCTTTTGTCAGGTATGTCAGTTAAAAATATCCATGTAACAAGTATAAAGTTTGAAAGTTAACTAAAATGTATAATTTAAATGTAATGGAACAACGTTAGAATTAAAAATGTGAATTCTAAATTGGGAGGCAGTCCACTCAGGACCCTCCCTCCCAGATAGCTGGAGCTTGGACCCCTCCATCCTTTGTTTCTAAGTAAAGACCTGTTCTACCTAACGTATAAATATACATAGAAATAAAGTCTCGATTTATGTACACCACTGAAGTCTTTTAATTTAGAAATATGAAGTGAGTATGAAACAAAATTGGAGGAATTAAATATTCCTCCAGGAGGTAAGACTTGGCTGTGATTCAGGGGGAAAAAAATGTGTTCATTGTAAGTCTTATTTTATGGGCCCATTTAACTTTTTTTAAATAAGTAGATATTACTATCACCTTGATGCAAATACATTTGAAAAATACAAGAGTCAGTCATTAAATGCCAACTGTTCTTGTTTTGATCGCAGATTGTAAGAGCGTTGCTTCCTCTGTTGGTGTTGCTTTCATAGTGTGACCTGTGACTCGCTGCAAATTTGATCTGGTGGAAATTCGCGATGAGGCAGCTGTTTTTCTCAAATCCTAAAAGCATCTTTTGTTTTCTTTGTCAATTTCTTTTAGAAAAAAATCAAAAATAAATAGGCCTGATTACAGTCTATTAAGAACAGATGGATAACGTTCCCATCAGGAAGTAGACCAAATGGACACAGTGCTTTTTCTCCCTTTTTTATGTCCATCATCTGCTCGGGATCCTGGAACAGGCAAGTATACACATTCATAATGTAAGACAGAAAGAGCAAACATTCCCAGGCTACAGGTTCAAAACAAAAAGGAAACAAGTAGCTTTATTTTCCTTTCAGGGGCAATAGAAAAAATGACAAAGCAATCTTCGCAGTTCCTAATGAGATCCCAAGGTGGCCATGATGGTCTCAAACGTGAAATACTTAAATATCTAAATTTAAATAATGCTTGGGCTAGAACCTTCTAGCTTTTAGACAAACAGTATAATATCCAGGACACTGAGCAATAGAGGAATAACACATTTTCCTGTTCTCAGGACTGTTGAGATTTATGATCAGGAGGTCAGCACTGATTAATGACATCACAGTGAATACCAAAAGGAAGCAAAGAGGGACTTGTCACTTATTATAAAGTGTGGCCACATTTGTTTCCGTTTCTTGCTGAGGCTACTAGGAACCACAGCCATTACTTTCTGAATGAAATATTGGATGGAAGATATTCATAATAGGGCATCTGGAACCCCCCAGGTCCCCTGAATTATCATCTATGTATAGGATATTCTGAGGGAAATAAGTGAATTGTTTAGGGCTTTGGAATGATTAAGAGTGGTAGCATTGCCTAGGGCAAAACACTGGCCCCTTCAGGCCACCAGGTAAATCCCTCGGGTCTAACCTGAATTTCTCTCCATCCTGAATTATTTTGCTCCCTGCTGTCAATGGGCCAATGGGTAGTTTTACTTCAAGTATACAGTAGTTTCTGTCTGCCACGTGACTCGTTTTTGACACATTAAATCACATACCTAATTTTCATTGACTAATTGGGTCTACCAAAATGTTCTGCTTGCTAATTCAAGGACATAAACTTGCATCAGTCTCAGCTAACAACAGATTGTAGACACCGCCAACAGGTAAGTTTAAGGAGACTGGTTGCCTTCTTCTACAACTGTTCTTAATGTCAGTTACCTTTTGAAGTGTCTCATATATGCTGTTTTATTTGACAAGAGCTTTAAAAAATCAATTTTGTGTGTTAAGAATAAAACTGCATTAAGTCCATACACTTAAAGTAGAAATTTAGTAAGTTTTCAGAAGTACTCATTTCTAGTTTTTGACCTATTTGATTTTTTATAGACATCTGGTGTGTTACATTTTTCATTCTTGCTGTTTTAAATCTCAGTCTATCTCTCTGCCTGTCTTCTGCTTGCCTGCCTGATGTCTGTCTGTCTCTCTCTCTCTCTCTCTCTCTCTCTCTCTCTCTCTCTCTCTGTCACACCATAGCATTAACCAGATTTTCAGGAATTCTGCTTCAAAATTATTTTTCCAGTCTTCTAAGAGCAAATATTCAAAGTACTGCACCAACTAGTGACTTTGCTTTTATCAATATAAAAGAAAGTCAAGTGACTAAATTATCATGGTTTTGAAATTTTGGTTTTGAAATCTAAAACAAATTTTGTTCAACAAAATATCTCCAGAGAAACAAATTTGCTGGCCACAAACAATCTTAAGGAACACAAAATCTTAAAGTCTCTAACTGCTTTCAATAGTACGTAGCATAAAACATCTTTGGAAATAATCATTAAAAAAAAATAAAATGATTCCTCATTGGTCAGAAACCAGCAGTATTTCCTAATGGCACCATGACATTGAATATTAATTGTTACAAATTCTGGAAATACAGTCATTTCTATGATCTTGGTAATTCTATTAATAGTCCCATCCATAGCAATTTTACAGTTCTTTCAATATGAAAAAAATCTTTTACTATATGAAGGGACCTGTACTAAAAATTGACATTCAAGTTCCATTCCTAAGACTTCACAGCCTTTATATCTATTTCAACTCTGTGAAATTCTGATGTCGCAGTGGCTTTCATGCGCAGCTATAAGGGAGACAGAAGCATGGAGCCATATTCACCCCAGACCTTCTGAGTACATTCCACAGGAAAATGAGGCCCAGTGTTGGCATCTGTCCATCTCATCTTCTTCTTTTACACAAAGATAAGTCGTCCTTACATTGTTCTCCCTTAGTATTGAGATCAGCTATAAAGTAGGAAGTACACATGCAAATTTTCTCATTTTGTTTGTATCAGACAACAGAGAATAGTATGTGAGAATATGTGGCCAAAGTAAACATAGTAAACAAAGTAAACAGCCAGAAGTCCGTGTCCTGGCTTTGGCTTTGTTAGAAAGTTAACAACTGGTTACTTCCTCACCTTTAGCTTATTGTGCCACTGATTAGGCCAGGAAAAAGAGGCTCCCCAAGAGAATCCCAGTTCTAGAGTGGAGATGTTGACTGTCTATATGTTGGGAAGTTAAAGGCGCTGGAAATATGTGAGAAAACTAACACCTGGTGAGAGCTGCGTGGCAAAATGCCAGGCAAGTGAGAGACTTAAGTTTAACCTGGCCAAACCCATCATGGGACCGTTCAATTCCTACTAGAGTTTCCCAACTGTAGTTGTTTACTATCTTCTTACAAGTCACCCGTATATTTTCAGATGCTAAAGTTGAAATACAATGGATTTAGAAGTAATGAGGGGGGTGAAAGTAGAGACAACAAATTCAAAGAAATGTAGAGACAAAATAGGTTAAAATAGAATATCCAGGGATTCCGCAAGTATCTGAAGGAGTCTACTCACTGGAGAGTCCACTTTGTTAGCTGAAGCTTCACTGTGAAACGAATTTGGTCATTGTTACTTTGTTGCACATCCATCTACTGAATACCTACTCTTTATGAGGATTTGGGGATACAGAAACAATCAATACATATTCTTTCCCTGTTAAAGAGTTTAGATTCTAAGTAAGAGGCAAATGTTTCATTTAGGAAAAAATTCATGAAATGTGAATGACAGTACTAAGAAAAAGTACTTCTGTAAGTCAAAGGGACTTCCTTCTGGGATGATTACACAGAGAGGGACCTTTTTGAGCTGGAATATTTGAGAACTACACTGGTATGCAAAGCAGACAGATCAGGTGAGAGGGAGACTGACAGAAACCCAAACACTCTGAACCAAGGCAGAAATTCTAGGGCAGGACTAGTGAAGAGCAGAATTCAAATGTGGTTGTAGTTACAGATACATGAGGAAGCGTGGAAGAGAATGGTGGGAAGGGAGCAGCAGCGCCACTCAAGAGAGTATAGTATCTAAGGCAGTTCAACCTGAATTCACATCTTTCTGTGAGGACTAAGATGCTATGTTAAAATAAACAGCCAAAGACAATTACATGGACAAAAGCATTTACAATACACAGGGTCCTGCACTATTTAAACCAACTGAAAAAACCAGAAAAACTAAAACTGCATATAACTAATTTTTGTAATAGGACAAATTTAACAAATTCAACAAATTTAAGGTGTGGCTGATGTGACTTCCCATGTACTTTCTTTTCCCATGTATGCAAACCATTGTGTCCAATCTCTACTTAGCTCCTTTTAAATAGTGAAAAAATTTTACAAGCTATAGAACAAAATCTTGACATTGCAAATATTTTTCTGCTAATCACTTATGTGTGGCTTGTGCATAATTACTTTGATAGTAAACAGTACTTTCAGCGACTTTCCTTCTTTCTGTCCATTGTTTTGGAGGTAGTGAAGACCAAGCCCTGGGATTTCACACTGAGGCACAACCTCAACCCTTTTTTGGGGGGCTGGAGGTGGTGTTGAGACAGGGTTTTGCTAGATCACTAAATTTTCCAGGCTGGGCTAGAATCTTCAATCCTCCTGCCTCAGCCTCCAAGGGTGCTGAGATTACTGGGCTGTACTACTGGGGTCCGGTTTAGAAATTCACTTTTACCAAGTATTTCTAGAGCACCGTAGTTTGTTAGGTTGGAAATGACTCTCTTCTCAATTTGATACTACATTAACTCATAGACTATTAATTAAATTTTTTAATTGTAACACTAAAGGACTGTCACAGTTTGGGAAGAAATTGTGTTAGGGATGCTAGCCAAGCAGTAGTAGAACTACACAAATGTGTCAAGCAGTGGAACAGACTAGCCTCCTGCTAGCTTTGCTCATTCCAACCGTCCTGGGTGGTGTAGGGCACACCCTGTAGGCAGAGTGAAATGAATTAACTCTTGTGAATTGGCTAATATCTAACAAGGGAGACTGCAGAATCTTATTTTAAAAATTATTAATTTTTATTATAGCTACATTAGATATTTTACAGTCTAGATCAGCATTTTCACTTATTTATTCTTTTGCATTTTGTTCCTATCTGGAGAAATAAGTTTCAGAGATTTTGTGCTGTAGAGGTTTTATAGACATACTAGAGATGTTTCATTAGATTCTTAACTTCAAAGACTTCATACTTGGGTTCAGGTCAGAGGACTGGATATCCAAGAGTTACCTGTAAAGAAAAACTGCCCTTCAATTTTTTAAATAAAAAATATTCATGTAGGATGCAATGCAAGCAATATGACCTCTAGCGAGGGCTGGAGACATCATGCAGGAGTCACTCTTGCTGCACCAAAATGTCTTTGAAGTCAAATTTATATCCCAAAGAAACACTGGTTAGTGAGGAGGAAATAAATGTTATTCATTTATACTTCATAAAAGTCAAGAAAATCGCATGTTTCAAGTCCAGTCCCAACCACACAGAACAGCTCATCATAATCTTTGATGGAGGCCAACAGATGTTCATGACAAATGTGACTTCCTTGTGCTCACAGGTATCTCGCCAGATAGGGGGGAAAGAAGCTACGCCATAAATAAGTTCTGAGATTTATACGCTGGCACAGTTCAGCCTAACAGTGGTGTGAAAGAAATACCCCTGCTTCAGACCCCTTCATGATCTGTGATGTAACTCGTCAAGCTTTGTTTCTTTCTGAGTTATTGCAGAAAGTATCATATCACCAAGAAATGCCACAGAGTTTGTAATCAAGTAGTGAGGAGACATATTCCATTCTGTATTAATCTGCACAATTTCCTTAAAAGTAAATGTGGAAAAACAAGCATATTTTTTAATGTTAGGTAAGGCATAATAATACACTAGCTAATATACATTTTATGTAAAACTGTGTTCTTCATCCACCAGTGTAGAGACTAAAGAATGCAAGAAAATGTAAGGCAGCTCATTTATGGTTACATAAAAACATTACTTTAAATGATGTGAAATTAATAATGAGCCTTCACAAAGAAATACAGCTGATTATGAAACAATAAAATGATCTTGCTATTTACTGTGGGCATTGTAATTATAATTGGAAACTATATAATGTTTGAAAGAACTAAAAATGTCAGCACATACACATTTTAAATGAAGTATGCAAATCATTTGTAACACTTCTTATATTTGGACCACATGCATTCCGTTCATCAGGAATATGATGCTATGACGTTATAAGACATTTTTAAAGTCATATAACATCTGAAATCAATAATCACCTATTAAACATAGAAAAATATGGACACTGTGTGTCTGGATAAACATATTTCATTGAAATATTCTATGTTTATATTTTCATCACAAATAGAGTAAATGACTAACATGTTTTCTCTTGGCATGTATACATGATTCTCTTTTGAAAACACTGTAGTAGAAAGTGAAATGACTTTGCTTAACTAAATCACAAAAAAATTATAAATTCACCTGACTTATATTTTTTCCAAATTCTTCAACTGTATGTGGATACTTGGTCATGAAAAAATAATTAAGTTTCATATTCTAAACCAAAAGTGTCACTGATTTGGGGAGAGGGAAATGAACTTCCTATGATTTTATGTACACTAATAAAACATTCAATTAGTTTCCAGACTAGGAATATTTTAATTAGCTTTAAAAAGTTACTAAATTCAAACTATTTAACGTTTTTGAATATGAGCTAAAGCCTAGCTTGATATCCTAGTGCAAGGTGCAAGCATGAGATCCTTCTGAGCACAGGCTGGCTCTTCCATGCAGTTAAATCCTAAACAGATCTCTGTCCCAGCACACTTTACCCCTTAACACACACCAGCTGTGGACATCTCTTAAAGTTAGCGAATATTAACTTGCCCCATTGTAGAAAGAAGATCTCTCCAAGCAAGCAGGAATGAGTTAATTTTTCTGCTCATCCCAGATGCTTGGAAGTTTTAGCAAAATCTTTGTAATAGCTTCCAAAAGTAACTTTTCTCAATCATCGATATTTTAGATGCTGTAAAGGAAGAGAAGTATTTTAACCATGGGAACTATTTTAGTAAAGTGAGAAAATTAGTTTAGATGGAGTATAGGATCCCCGTTGGAATGTGCTGGCAGCTTGGTTGGGGAAGAGAGGAAGAGTCCAACGTGGCTGTCCTTGAGTGTCAGGCTGTGAAGTGTAATTCTTATCCTGGGTTTCAACCAGTGTAGAGACACCCAAGCAGCACTGTAGGACATGAATCTCACAGTAATGTATAAGGTCACTGAGTAGATGTAATGTGACAATCAGGTAGATGTGGGAGATCGGGTTTGCAGAAAGAGAAATGCCACTTGAGGATCTAACAAAGGGGAAAAATGTTAAGGACAAGAAGACATACAAAGCCAAGGTTCAGACAGCATGAATGGAGGAAAAGTTTGGATTTGGCAAGGAAGATCCTGTGTATTAATTTAAAGATTTCTGGACACTCGGGATGGCAAAGCTCAGAATGGAGACTTAAAGTCGGGATACAGAATTATAATGAGGTAATGCTTCATCATTCTGAATTCCAAATGTTGGCAATAGTGAATGGAAACCAGAACGTTGTATATATACTGGAGGCAAAGGAAAAGTGGGGACAGAAAGATAGAAGATGCTCTTGATCAGAGGAATGAGGAGTAAATGGTGGCTTTTAAGGAGGGAATGAATAGCAGCCACCTTCAGAAAGAGGAAGACTCATACCTTCGATTACAGCAACGAAGAAATATTAACTTTAAAAAAATAATCAGCAGTGATTAGAGGCAGGAAAATCAGTAAAATTATGGTAAAAGTGATGGCGTCTATTGTTTTTGGAAAGCAGGGTAGAAATGTGGATTAACAGTGAAATTTAAGGCTATCTGAAATCTAGAAAAAAAATGTTGCAGGGAAAGTGATCGATGAATAGAATAGCTTCCTTTTTGTAGTGAATTTTAAAAAGGCATTAGACACTAAAGCCAGTCAAATTAGCACATTCTACTGACCCACTAAAGGCATTCAATAGCCTGGGAGTATAAAGGACTAGTTGAGCCTGAAGTCAAATACAGAAGGTGCAAGGTTTTATAGGCTAAAGGTACAGGCAAGATGTAAAGGCCACCAGTGAATATCCCGGCCCAGCAAGAATTCGAGTGCAGTCAGCCAGACCAACAGCAAGGAAGTGAGGAGCTGGGCCAGCGAGGTTCCCTGGGAGCAGAACCCGGTCAGTGGGTGTGGGAAAGGACCCGATACGGAGAGTGCAGCATGGCATCGCCAAAGTCATGGCTGCCTTTCCATCCTAACAACCTCCTCAGAGTCTCATAAAGTTTTTTTTTTAATAGTACAGGAACTTGTACTGGAAGATAAACAACTGTTTACTGTCACTTGAAGTCTTATTGTTCAGCTGTTAGAACATTTGTAGGAGGACCTAACCTCACTGAGGAGAGAGAAACATGTCTGGTGTTAACTTCTAAGTAGTGGCAAATGATAAACAGCCATCATCAAAATTAACTATACGTTGAAGGTAAGATTAATAAGCTCGCTTTTCTCCTTGTCTAATCTGCTCTCAGAGCATAAATCAGGCCTCTTAGAAACTGCACTGCTTTACTCAGAACTCTACAAGGTGTCCCGAAGGTTGCCATACATGTAAAACATTAGAAATATGAAATAAAAGAAAATACAACCTAAAACGTGTTTGCTCAGGATTAATTTGTTATAATGTTTGAAATAAAACAAATGCTATGAGAAAAACTCTGCAAGCCCTAAATTCAATGTACATGGTGTTCTAAAAGTTGTCACATACAGAGCAAAAAAAAACAAAAAAAACAAAAAAAACAAAAAAAACAAAAAACAAAAAAAACCCCAAAAAAAACAAAAAACAAAAAAAATCATTTAGGACACCTGCAGTGTGCCATTTTATTAGGGTATGTTTACATTAATTCAATGAACACCTACTAAATGGCTATTAGTAATTTTCAATGCAGCATGTTGTTGTGACTGTTCTATTTTATTATTAGTTGGTGTTAATATCTTAGTGTGTATAATTTAAGTGCCGAAGTGGACAACAGGGTAAATATGTACAAGAAAAAGAAATAGTGTGTATAAGCTTTAGTGTTGTCTGTGGTTTCAGGCACCGTATGGCTAACTAGGGATAAAGAAAAATGACCATATTTGCAAAAGGAAATAAGGTTGTAAGTCAAGTAGCACTTTAAACACAGTGAGAGAGAGAGAGAGAGAGATAAGGGGAGAGAGAGAGAGAAAAGGAGAGAGAGAGCAACAGAGAGGGATCCAAGCCACATCAAGGCCATGAGCTATAGAATCACAAGACTAAGGACAGAATGCCGTGAGTCTCTTTCAATGACAAATAAGCTACATGAACTCAACGTGAAGAGCTAACTTATTGGCCTAAGAGGAAGTGACTGTTTCCATCCAATCAGAAGAAGGTAGTTGTTTATTCATGGTGCTGGACAGGTTGTGGGTAAGAGAGAAAACAGGTAAATTATAATGCTATGTGTGTGCATGCATGTATGTGTGTGTGAAAGAGAAGTAAACAATGGGGGAATGAACGTTTTCTGTATTAATCAGGATGTTTTTGTTTGCAATGGGGAAAAAATCAACTCAGTGCATTTAAGTCAGGAGAAAAAAAGGAAAGACATAAATATTTTATTTTACATGATAAAAATATCAAAGGAAATGCTAGGTCGGGGGATAAAAGTCAATACCAAGGGAAATCTAGGTGCAGATGAATCCATAGGCCCATATAAGCCCATTACTATTCCATCGTTTTCCATCACTTGATGCAGATTTGCTTTTCAATGGCTGTATCTTAAGCATGACCTCTCTATATTACATGTACTCTTTCAAGCTCACCTTACTTTAACAGAGAACAGTCCCATAAAAATAAACATTTTCTTCTTTAATATTTCATAGCACAGTTCTTTCTGGAATCTCTGAACTGTAGCCATGAGGATGGGATTCTAAGAGGCAACTCCCCATTTCATGGGCTAGAGATGGGTAACTTCAACCAAACCTTGTGGACTGAGAGAGAGAAGGGCTGCTGTCAACATGAGAACCAACTTGGTGCCGTCAGTCCGTGATCAGACTCATGCTGCTCAACCCAGGCTGGAGGGGAGAGAAGTGTAGCAGGCTGTGAGGGGCAGGGGCAGGAATTTCAGGACTTAAACAGGGGATGCAGAAATAAGAGAAAAGTAGTTCAAATGAGATGAAGAACTATCACACTAAATATATTTTTGTCTTTGATAAAAATATATTCTATTATTTATAAATCCCATGGCATTTATGTTATTTTCTGTCCCAATTTTATTAAAAAGAAGAAGAGGAGGAGGAGGAAGAGGAAGAAGAAGAAGATGATGATGATAGAGGACATTTCTATTTACTATCTGTTACTTGTGTTTTAAAATTATTTTCTCAAAGAAAAACTAGAAATAGCCTTTCTGACGATTTCCCTCCCAGATTAGCTTTTATGAGAGTTGAGCTGGAAAATCATGTCCAATATTGATATGTAATCTGTTCACGAAGCACCATAAGATAGTAGGGTTTGTGTACAATTTTGGTAGAAATGTTAAATATTTACTAATTACTCTTAAAAGTGGAAGTAACTTTTAAAAATGAATAACTTTGGATGTTATATGCATGGATTTAAAGTTTAGGTTGAGAATCTGACTTTTCTTAGGGAATTCTCTGTCAGATCATGTTTTTTCCAAGCCAAGGTTCCATCATTCACATTTTCGCCAAGTTCTGATTGCTAGCTGACTTAGTTCTAACTATTGTGGCTATTTTTATGATGTGTCACTATGTGTTTGGATTCCCACATCTATTTTCCAAGTCATTACCAATCACACACACGTTGACACGAGCATTTGGTATTTTCCCAATAGGCCACTAGTAATTTTTAACTTGGAACAAAATAATTAGGTCAAGGCTCACCACATTTTCAGGGCTCAGATAACAAGACTTCTTCATGGTACGGCTTTCCTGTTCTATACACATTCAGTCTATGAAGATTGGCATCTGATTGTGAACATGAGCAGATTTTTCTTTAACTGTGCAAGATGTTGGTCATTAATAAAAGTTGAAAGGACAGTTTGTCCTGCCTCTACACAATGGCCGAGATCACATCAATTGTGCAATTATTTTTCCAGTTTTGGAGTTTTATTCTAATTCGTCTATGCTTTCAAGATTGTGTTTCATCTTAATTTTTTCCCTTGGACAAACTTCGGAGGCTTTTCTCTTCTCCGGTATGTTCAATAAATGCCTGTAGTGACTGTAATTCTTTATCCACCCTTGTGAGCGGCATCCCAGATGCGATTCATCATGTTTAGGTAAAGCCCAGAGTACATAGAAACCAACCAGTTCCTCTCTATCCTTGAGATATTTGTCACTTTACTTTTTTTCAGTTGTCCCTCATAAGCACTTACTTTTAGATAAAAGAGAATGAGTGAGTTTAATAAGTGAATCTTCTAGAACACCGACATCCCTCCAATCATACTATGGTTTCCTCTCTTAAAAAAAAAAAAAAACAAGGAAATATTGAGCAAATTTTAACATTTTTTTGATGTCTTGGAGCCATTAAATGAAATTTACTATGAAAGCACAGCTTAGCTGTAGGAGAGCACGTCCCTCCTGTCTCTTTGAACAGAGCCATTTCATGAAAATTATTCAACTTTAGTATATTTCTGTTATATCATTTAAAATAGGGGAAATAATAATATGTATTCCACAGATTTACCCTAAGAATGAAATTTGATAATTAACATAAAGCAAATCCTTGCAGATAGAAAAAGCTCAGAAAATTAAAGTCATTACAAATGACTACTATTATCTTCAAGACTACTGTAATTTAATTCATTACCATATGTTTCTAAGTTGTTGTTCCTACTTAGGATTATAGAAATGAATCAGCCGAGTTTTTCCTCACCTGTAGACTCAGTGACCCTTCAACTTACCTATGTCTGCCCCTTTATCACCTTCTTCCTTTTATAAAAAGAAACATATTTTGAAATAGATGTGATGCAATTAGAATGTACCCTTATAGGCTACTTTTTTTGTTTGTTTGCTTTGTTAGATAGAGTTTCTACTAAGAAGCCCAGACTGGCCTTGAATTTATAATCCTCCTCGCTTAGCCTCCAGAGTATTGGGATTACAGGTGTGTACCACCAAGCCCAGCCCTTATTGGATTTCTAAAACATTTTATAATATAAGCTTGAACAATTGCTCTAAAAAGAATCTAGGAAGTCTTCCTCTCAGCATAGTTTGTGTATATATTTAGAAAATGCATGAGACTTAATTATTTTCTGGTTATTGGGATCTATATAGAAGAGGTTCTAGGTAAGTAACTCTTCTGTAAATGAGAGGGTTATTTCTTGTCTTGTGTTTTTTATCCTTTGGTCCCCACTGTGTACATCAAAATCTTTTCAGGAATCCTAACTGTAGAAAAGAAAAAGACATTACTCAGATGCATCAGAAGGTGTTATTGAATAGGAAAAGAATTCTAAAACTATCTTTTAAAAAGAAGCCAAAATCATCTCGCAGTGAGATTGCTTCCCTGATTTCCTCATAGTAATCCACCCACATCAACAGAAATATTTTGTTCTCTTTAATCTAGTAGGCTGAAGATAAGGCCATGAAGAAACAAGCTCAGAGATTGTGTTTGTGTGTAGCTGCATTGGCTCAGCGTTCTAAAATACTGAAAGCAATTCTTTAGAAAGACAGTTTCTAGAATTTTCCAGGTTGTTTTGATATCAGTTCCTAGATATATGTTTCTTGTGTATATTTGAGTAGACTAACATCTCAACTACCACTAGTTCACAATCATACCCACACCCACCAACTCACACACACAATTTAATGAGAGCATCCATTACAGACAAGTAAATTAGAAAAAAAAAAAAAGAAGAAGCAGTGACTTGTTTTAATTACTCTCATGTTTCTCTCATACACCACAATGTAGACAATAACCTTGGGTAACATTTAATGACGTATCCACAAATTTAAGATAAAACGAAGAATTACTTTGACCAGTTTAATAATCTAAAGATATTTGTATGTGCTTTTTCTTTTAATTACTCAGTGAAATTCTCTTGTGTATGTGTCATAGTTAATACATTGGCAGCAGTTCAAACAGCAGAAAAATTATTTTAAATGCCACAAATTAAGATGGAAAAATTCCTCATGCTATTCAAATTGATGAAACATTTTTCAATAAAATACAGGGAGTACATTCATGTTGGCATTTATCAAATGCAATCTCCTATCAAAAATAATGTGTTGTTGCTGATTTGTACATATTGTGAGCATTTTCATGCCATAATGTTTAAGATCTAAGCTGTTTTTTTCTCAAGTTGTTGACAATTATCACTTAGGTATGCTGTATCTGTATTAAAATTGGGCTCAATTTCTAGGCTTCTTCAGAGCTGTTCTGAAATTAACTCAACTTGCCTTTTAATGCTATTCCACTAAATGCAGTAGATCAAAATATGGAAAATTTATATACCTGTGGTAAAAGGCTGAATGAAGTTAGGTGGATGTTACATAACAAAGTTACAGAAAGATTTAGTTTCACTGACCAACTTTTTACATATTTTCCCTTGTTGTCAAGTTTAGAAGGGAACATTTATATTAATTTACTAAGTATAACATATTAAAACTAGGTCCAACTGAGGAAAAATACCTATGGCAAGGGGAAATGGTACTATGGAAAAATGAGCTGGCCATACAGCAAGAAAAGAAGCACAGAACCACCCACGGACACAGAGAAAGCTAGAACTGGAGCCCGTAGTTTGAAAACTCAGAAAAGAAGTGAAAATATGATTAAAGAAATGATGGACAAAAGAAAAACCTAGACTAGAAGCAGCTACAGCATTCATTCCTAACTTCCTCTTCTTTTATTTCAGAGAGTCCAAGAATTTTATATCCCTAATTCCAAAAGAGAATCAGAAATTTTCACAAAAGATTTGAGAAAAAGACTTTGGACCTAAGGTTTAAGGCCATAATGAAAAAAAAAAGAAAGAAAGAAAGAAAGAAAGAAAGAAAGAAAGAAAGAAAGAAAGAAAGACCAGCTGAGACCAGGGCCAATAGACCGACACTTAACTCTCATGGCACAGCTGTTCTCCTCAGCTGGAACAAGAGCACCAACCCCAGGCCTTCTGCTCCAGCAGGCCAGCTAGATGTCGCCTGCTAGTCTGAACATTCCCTGAGGAAAGACCTAAAGACACATGTTGTTCTCAGAGAAAACAACCCCCAGGCTAGGCTAGAGTGAGGTGTGCAGGTTATTTTTCAAGCCTTATCAATGTTCATAAACATCTTAGGAATGTCTCCATCATGGAGGAGACTAAAATCACATTAAAAAAATCAATTTGAAAGATATAGACCCTATGAGACAAGGAAAATCTAAAAACTAATGAAAACATTAGAATGTCTAAATAATATAAATTCTAGAAAGAACAAGAAAGAGAAAAAGCCTTACAGAAATACATCAAATAATTTTCTAGGATTAACACATATGAATTTAAAATAGAGTGGATCTTCCAAATGCCACAGTTTTTAAAACATGTCTTTGTGGAAACCCAGAACATAGACAATAAACAGATGAATCTGTAGGCTTCCAGAGAATGAGGGGAAAACATTGAAAATAATTATCAAATATTTAAAAAACCTTGAGCACTTCTAGAAAACAGTGAAAATTAAAATTAGTGGGATAGTGCTTTCAAAGTAAGAACAATTCTTCATAATTCTGAATTCTAAACCTATTAGTGGTAATTAAAGGTGCTGTATGTTAAATATTCCCAATACACTCATTCTTACTTTTGGGAGAAAAAAAGGAAAAGTAATGAGAATTGAATATAACATGAAGGTAATAAAATTAGTACCTTAAAATATATATCTCCCGTTTCATATTTATTGTAGTATTATTTATAATATCAAGATATAAAAACAACCTAAATATCCCCTGACAAGAAAATGAGAACACATATACACAGGCAAACACACATATATACACACAGAATTACTATTCAGCTTTTGACCAAGAAAGGAAGAAAGAGAAGAAAGAAAGCCTCCTAATTGCTCCGACATAAGTCAACCTGGTGCACACTATACATACTAAGTGAAAAACGTTCAATACAAACACACACACACACACACACACACACACACACACACACACACCATACGATCTCATGTTTATGTAAAATCTAAAATGTCAAACTAATAGAAATAGAGAGTAGCAGAGTGGTTATCAGAGCCTAGAAGCAGGTAGGAAAAACTGAGATATTGATCAAGTGATAAAAAATTTTGATTATAAGATAGCAAGTTCTGGGGCAGTAAGGTGCAAAATGAGTAGAAACGGAGGCATTAACTGATTTAATCATAGCAATCTTTATTATGCAGAATACACACTCTTTTGCAAGACATGTTTTACACTTGGAATGTATGCAATAATTGTCAATTAAATTTATAAAATAATGCCACATTGTTCGGTGTTGAATAGTACTTGCTTTATTATACTTAATCTTTGCCTACACAAATCTTTACCATAGTACTTTAGAAGTATGGAAGAAAAAAATATACATGAACGACAGGGAAAATAGGCCTAAGACTATTAACTTTCTTAGTAAAACATTAAGTAAATAAAATCATAAAATTGAAATGTGATAGGCAGAAGTTGTTAAGATATAGAGACAGAAACTGAAGGAATCACTTGAGCTATTTAAATAAAAAAGGATGAAAAAATATGTGAAAACATAAATGATTATTCAATTTCTGTTGATAATAAAGGTTTAAATAGATTATCTAAGTTTTTATTGCATTTATGATTAACCAAACAAGAGGAAGAGAAGAAGGAGAAGGAGACGCATACACACCCCACTCTATAATATAATGTTCTGGAAATCCAAATCAATTTACGTGTCTTATTGCAGATGAACTTGACCTCCCCGCTGGGTTCGTAAAATTCACAGCTAGAAGTCCATTGCCAATGAAATACAACCCTTTTGTTCAACTTGGCCAAATAAACAACTTTCTTTGTCAAACTCCAAATGGCATTTCATATTACTCAGTATCTTTATTTCAGTTCACAAGACAGGTGAGTTTTTACAAAGAATTGACCTTCCATTTGTTACCTAGAGGCTGAACAGATGAGCTAGTAATAGTAGCCGAGTATGTCGCAGAAACGCACAGTAGTACGTGGGTCACAGTGTGTCTGGCGATGTGCATGATGATCACCACAGACACACGACACACATCACAAATTCAGTCTCTCCTTCATGTTCAGTGCTCCACTGATATTCTTAGACTATGTTTCCTTCCAGTGTTCACCAAATATATGATTTCTCGTATTGCAGAAGCTCTACACTTCAGACTTCTTCCCTAGCTGTCCATTCATACTCAGGTAGTCTTCTCCATTACCTCTAACATTTCAACTGCATTCCTACCCACATTCATACCTTTGATGTGACTGTCCCTAGGTACCTACCCAGTTTTTTATTCCTCTGAAGCCCTTTAGTCCTTTCCATTCTTCCAGTTCCTTTTCTAAAAGCCAGACCACTTCCTTTGAGCTGTACAGCATGCTACAGGTTTAGTTCCGCGAGCCTGTGAGTGAAGAAAGTATGCTAAAAAACCAGGGGAAGTCCTTCGGAGGGTAGGAAGAAAAAGAGGAAAAGTAGGAGAAAGAGTAAAAGGTTTGTGATAGCTATTTGACTTGTTGATATAGACCATTCTTTCTGGAGTGAGATGGTATCTTAGCATTGTTTTGATTTGCATCTCTCTTATGACTAGAGATGTTGAACGTCTTTTCATGTATCTATTGGCCTTTTGTACTTCTTTGTGTGTGAACTGCCTCTTCATTTCATTTGCCCACTTTTCATTAGGATCCTTTATTTTGGTAGGCTTACTTTTCTTCAGCTCCCTGTATATTCTCGTTATGAGCTTCTTATCTGAGATGTTGGTGGTGAATATTTTTTCCCAGTCCATTGGTTCTCTTTTTACAATGTTGATAGTTTCTTTTGCTGTGCAGAAGCTTTTTAATTTGACAAGATCCCATTTGTTAATAATGGGGATAATTTCTTTTGCTCTTGGTGTCTTGTCAAGAAAGTCTTTGCCTATGCCTAAGTCTTTTAGAAAATTGCCTAATTTGTCTTCTAGAAGGTTTAGGGTTTCATTTTTAATGTTTAGGTATTTGATCCACTTTAATTTGATTTTGGTGCATGGTGACAGGTGTGTGGCTAGATTCATTCTTCTGCATGTGGATGTCCAGTTTTCCCAGCACCATTTTTCAATCAGTGTTGGTGAGGCTGTGGGAAAAAAGGAACTCTATTACACTGCTGGTGGGAATGTAAATTCATATAACCACTCTGGAAAACAGTACGGAGAACACTCAAAAGACTGGAAATAAATATCCCCTTTGATCCAGTGACACCCCACTTAGGAATATATACAAAAGAGGCCAAAACAACACACAGCAGAGATTTATGTACACCCATGTTCATAGCAGCACAACTAACAATAGCCAACATGTGGAAGTCACCAAAATACCCATCAACAGACCAGTGGATATACAAACTGTGGTATTTGTACACAATGGAATATTGTGCATCTATAAAGTCCAACAGCGTGGAGGCCTTTGCGGGTAAATGGAAGAAGCTTGAGAACATCATGCTTAGTGAAGTAAGTCAGAAGCAGAAGATGAGACATCGAATGATCTCTCTGATATGAGAGTCCCAAATCACAACTATTATGGAACTTAAAGCGAAAAACAAAGTGAAATGGGGGGGGGGGGGAGTGAGGGGAGGGACAAAAAGAGAGTGGGAGATTCCTTGTGTCCTTGGCAGGATACGTATGTATGTGCACAAAATATTCAACTCCATTGTAAACCTTAAATTTTGCACGTATACATATCAATAAAATGGGAAAAAAAGGTTGTGATAAGGGAAAGAAAAAAAACGTGCGTGAATGTTTCATTGATGTTTTCTCTCTTGGAAGGCTTTTTTCATACACCTAAAAAAGAATACATTTCCCTGCCATTTTTTGCTTTTATTAAAGATACTACGTGGATGACCTATATATTCATTGGAAAGTTTTTGACCTTGCAAGAATTAAAA
The DNA here is from genome assembly GCA_004027205.1 of Ctenodactylus gundi. Classification (NCBI taxonomy): domain Eukaryota; kingdom Metazoa; phylum Chordata; class Mammalia; order Rodentia; family Ctenodactylidae; genus Ctenodactylus; species Ctenodactylus gundi. Next base: position 20,878 of record PVKB01000458.1, read on the forward strand.
CTTTATAATCTGACTGTATTTTGTCCTCTAGCAGAGAAAAGAACTCATTGCCACAACAGACCTCTTGAGTCCCATTTTCAAACTAATGCATTCCAAAATGCATTCAATTTCTAACAAAGAGCAAAGGATAAACAATTAAGCATTGCATGTAACAGAACTCTTACCCACCTGCCAACAATTAAACCTGGTAATTAAAAATTGTAGGAGAATGCACATAAGCATATCCTCAGCAACAGTCATGCCACGGTCAAAGAGGGAAAAAAATCTTTCCTAATAAGTTACTTTTCTTTTTCCCAGGTTGCTTTTCTTGACATTAAACAGACACAAGACTCTGTCAACTGTGTTTCACTTTCTTTAAAAAGAAGGAAATCCCATTCTGTATCCCCTGGGAGGACTATTATATACAGATGAATGTATTTTGTTATTTAGTTTAATAAATGTAGTGTTCTGAACAGATGTTAAAGCTTGAAATTGTCCAGAGAAAGGAGCAGCTCAGGTGGCAATAACGAGGCTTCCCGCCTGCTGAGCTCTTTTCTTTGTCTTTGGAGGAGCTACTTTCACAGGTGAAAAGGTACTGCAGTATTTATAACCACTCAACTCCTCACCACTGGGCTGAAGCTGACAAACGGGGTGCTAATTAGTACCAGGAGTAGTGGTGGTGATGTTGGTTTTATGACACCCGCATCTGGCCAGTAAATTGGACCAAGAGAAACAACACATTTACAGAAGCACTGAAAATCCAGCCATGCACCAAGCAAACGTGGAATGTGAGCACCAGTTTCGAAATACGGATTTCTCAAACACTCGATTATTTTGCCTTTCAACTCACTATGCTCTCTTCTATGGAATTTCTCCTACCTATTGCTTACATCACTGTGGTCCAAAAAGTGTTTATCATTGAAGTTCACCTGTATGCTTCAGATAGACGCGATATACTATGTGTTCAGGGTGAATGGTCACTGATAAAACCCTGAACTTTGAAGTCAACAAGAGGGATGATACTGTTTTGAATATTAGAAAGAAGTAAATCAGTGAATTCAAATCACAATATTTTTGAATTTTCATCAATAATAATATTCATTAAAAACTCATCATTCTGTAACTTGTGTAATTAAAACAAGTCTTTTTTAAGTTATCAATATACTTAATGACATTGAAAGATTTGGGATCTATAAACGCTGTGATAGATGAATCTGTAATTGCTGAATACGCCCAACGTTATGTCATGCTTATGGAGACAGTGAGGAAAAATTAATTGCTGTCAAGAAAGTTGCATTTGAGTTCCAGGAGCATGACTATGAACTTGAAACTTCATTGAAGTAAAGGCCAAATTCAGACACTTTCTGCGCCACTTGTTGGATGGGAATTTCCCCAAAGCTCAATATCCCCACTTACGATACCTACTTGGTTGCTGTAAGGATAGATTTAGATAATATATGAATCAAGAGGTAGAATTTCTGAAGTATGACAACTGTTTTTTTAATGATGGTTACTATTTAAATTACTAACTGTGAAAAGAAAGTCAAATTCCTTTCCCCAATTTTTAAATCATTCACTTGAGTATGAACTTTTCAAGTATGTTCTGGGATATTTGAAGATGAAATATAACATTTAACATGAGAAAACAGGTGGAAAATCACCAAAAATTATTAAGACATGCTATAGCATATCTTATTTTGTACTGAAATATTTACTCATGAGGACAAAGTACCCCCAAATAACCTTCATTTTCACCATTACTTCATATACATTATATTATACCCAATCATATTTCATAAAAGCCAAGATTTTTTAAGACCAATATACATAAAACCCAGCACCAGAAAATGCATGTGCACAATGGTTAACTATCTTATGAAGAATAGGGTGGTGATATTTGTAAATAATTTATTCATTCAATGACGACATAATTGATTAACATTTCAGATATCAATGCTTAAAACTTCAGCACAGAGAGGTGTTATTATATGAGGTAGCAAAGGAGAGAGTGTGGCAGTCTCAGCTGTCAGTGGAAATGTTTTTTAATGCTCCAAAAATCACTACATAATCACAGCAAGTATATACATATTTTTCAAAACTCAAGCATTTCTTCAGTTCCAAGGAATTAGAGTCCCAGGTGAGGGCTATGCAAGTATGATGAATGATTCATTTAGAAAATGCTAACTGATTTTAGGTAGATATTAATAGATAGTCACACCTGTTACACTGTATTAAACACTGAACATAGAGGGAAAACTAATGAACAAGATAAACCCAGTAACTAAATATGGAATTGTGAGCAAAACCCAGTAACTACCTTAAGACATATTCATATACGATAAAATTAATGTAACAGATTATCATGAGAGCTTAGATTTTGAAATTTACAAATGATTTACTAAAGATTATAGCATGTACAGAATAGAGTCTAAGAAAAAGTTTTATAGTATCTCAAAAAGGTAATCATCCATGACTGTGTGTCCTTGTATCAAACGTTGATAAAGTCTATGAGTTGCACACAAGAAAAAAATGGAAGCGTTGATCAGTTTTTCAACCAAAGTGCAATTCATTAGATTTCCTCTAAGAGCATAAATTTGCTTTTAAAAGAAAATAGCTCTAACCCAAGCTACAAGAACACAGAAATACCCTATTAAATTTTCTTATTTACTTCAATATGGGCTTTGAAGTACTGTCCAAAATCCCTGTCATGACAGAGCCTGTACCATATGCATTGGGTAGCACATCAATTCCTAGTGTTGGCTTTTATTTAGAGAGAGAGAGAGAGAGAGAGAGAGAGAGAGAGAATTTCAAAGTGACTTTTGGCATTGTCTTCACCTAAGGCTTCAGTGAGGTGATGATTCTTAAGCCCAGGAGTATCATGAAACTATCCAGTGAGATCGCTCCACTCATCCATCTCCGTTCCTCCCTGTAGACCCCGACTCGTCCATCTCGTGGCGACTGAGGCCTTGGCAGCTGAATCTTTCAAAACCCTTTCGGTGACCATGGCGCACAACTAGAATTGGGAATCTCTGCAGAACAACCCACAGAAACACTCTTTCAAACCGTCTTCCTTCTTTCTCCCTATGCTCTGTGACAATACAGCTTTGCATTAAAAAAAAGTTGTGGAACCTTTTTTGGGCAATCATATTCATTTGTATGCTGCAGAGATATGTAGTTGCAAGCCCTGGACTGGGCTGGTCCAAGTAAATTGAAGTCAAACTACCTGACAGAATCTCCTGGGAACTGTCACATCTATCATCCCTTGCCTACACAGAGAGCTGGATGATTCATTATTCTCCATAAAACAGAATATTCCAGTGTTATCATTAAACAGTGATGGTCTTCATAACAAAAGAGGGTAGCATGCAATTATTCGAATTCAAGTAATTAAATTATTTAATTTCCCAGAGATTCCCGCCAAGACTCATAGTCTTGAACATTCAGGAAACTAAGTGCCTTGAATAGATTCTAAGTTTATTAAAGAGAATCAATTCTGCATCTTGGTACGTTCCACTTCTCCCTTCAGAAATTTGCATAATGTTTTGCTTATCTTGTGCAAGGAGAGCAGCTCCAGAGGTGAACCATGAAAGAATGCGCATCATTTTCTGAGCACATTATTGGGCGTGTAGAGTAAGTATCGCCACAGTGATTGATAACAAGATCACCTGAGATCTGACTTAATGGAGAGCAAGACTAGACCGAGAAAACAAAAGACAAATTCTCAGTAAAGCTGGAGTGAGGCTGGGAAGCTTGACCTGTGACTCTACCACAATTAAGAATTTTACTGTCATTAACCAACTGACCTTAAGGGGGAATAGTGAAATCGATTAAGCCATTTGGTTTGATCCTTAGGGAATATGGATAAATTCTTTGAAAAGCAAGTGCTTGGAAATTAGGTACTTGATGTCTGATTTGCATAAATCTCTCTTCCCAAAAAAGGGTTATCTTTTTTTTTTTGCTTTCCTCCATTTTATTGATATGTATAAGTGCAAAATTTAAGGTTTACAATGAAGTTGTGCATTTTGTGCACTTATGTATCTTGTCAAGGTGACAAGGACTTTCCCACTCTCCTTTTGTCCAAATATGGAAAAAGAGACTGATGAGTTCTTGCCACAGTCACACACTAAAAGAAAAAAAAAGCAGGGGGAAAATGCTTTTTTATCAGAAATTATGTTAGCTGTATTCTGACCTAATTAGGAAAAACAGTAACATTGCACACAATCTATACGGAGCACTTACGTACTGGGCAGTGTGTTAAACAATTTTAATGTGATTTTCTCATTTAACCATTTTAATTACATGGCATATACACCATTACTAACCCATTCTGCAGAGGAGGAAACTGAAGCTTATTGCATCCAACACCATAACATCGATAAGTAGTAAAAGCTAGAATTGAAATCCACGTGTGCAGAGCTTGAGCCTGTAAAGAACACGTGACCCATAACTGTAAGTAAGGATAAACCACAGATGTGGACCTCAAAACCTTATAGAAAGGTAGGTAGGAATAGTACTACAGGAAATTGTTATCTCTGTAAATTAAAATTTTGCTTCTCAAGTGATATAGGTATCAAAGCTGTTATTGAGCTAGGCATGGGGACACGTAGCTGTGATGTCAGCATCTGGATGCTAAGGCAAGAAGATCCCTGCTAGGAGTCAGGCTGGACTAAATCACCTTTCATGACGACTGCGAGCAGTCCATTCTGGAGGTTTCAAATGTGCACCACACTATAGTTTACATTCTTCCTTTCAAAAGCCGGAGACTCATTGTTTCAATCTTCCGTATGAACTGCGATTAGAAACTGACTTACAACAAATTAAATCAACCGACCAGCTAACAAAAATGGCAAATGTCACAATGTGTGACTTTCTGTTCTACAAGTCATGATAGAAAATTATGATGAATATTTTAGTTTTAAAATTTTATTCTTGCAAAGGACACATTGCCATTAACAGCAGTCAAAAATACTAGTTAAGTCAGTTGGGTTCCTTCATCATCAAAGCTTTTCTTTTTCCAATTTTTTTTTCAAAAAGTAAACTTTTTTCTTTAAAACAGTAGTATTAGGAATAAAAAATGGAATAAAAAAATGTGGACAGTTTATATACAGCCTGTTTCCCCCATATGCACAATTTCTATTACTACTGCTATCCCATCTTACATCCAATCCTACTGCGCTACATTTGTTGTAATCACTCAACATGTACCGACGGAATATTATTACCAAAGTCCACACCATATGATTCACTTTTAGTGTTGCCTGTTCTAGGGGTTTTCACAAGTATATCATGACATACACATACCAGTGTAGCATCATACACTGTAGTTTACCCAGAATAAAAAGCCTCGGTGTCGAACTGTTCGTCTAAATCTGACTCCTAACCTCTGGCAACAACCAATTCACAGCTTTGCCTTTTCCAGGATGATGTGGAATTATACAATATGTAACCTTTTAAGGTGAGCTTCATTCACTTACTAATATACATTTTTTTCATGGCTCATTTTCTTTTTGGCAAAGAACAATACTTTAACTTGATGGGCTGTAGTTTATTTATCTTTCACCTATGGAAGGCCACCTCTGTTGCTTTCAAGTTTTGGCAATTATGAATAAAATTTCTATAAAAATCTGTGGACAGCAGTGTGCACATAAGTTTTCACTGTCCTCGGACAAACATCAAAGAATGTGACTGCTACATCATCCAACAAGAGTATATTAAATGTTTTAAGAAATTTCTAAACTCTCTTCCAAAGTGCTGTACCATATCGTATTCCTATTATCAGTGAATAGAACAAAATGTTGACTCACCTCCTCACCAGCATTTGGTGGTGTCAGTAGTGTGGATTGGAGTAGTTTTAATGTGTAATGGAATATCATTGTTTTAATTTAATGTTATGGTGAAACATAATGTGAACTCCTTTTCATAGAAAAACCCTTACACAAGACTGACTTACTGTATTACTGTTACCTGGGCATTCCAGGCAATCCAGAAAGAAGGATTTTTCCAGATGGCAGGAAGAGAATTATCAATATATTTACAAGGATAATGAATTAGTTCCTCTGCCATCTTTAATTGGGAGGAAAATAATTTATCCTGGTATTCTGGTAATCAATGACTGAGAGATAAATGACATGCAGGTCACTTGTTTTAACCCTTCCTGTTGAACTATACTGTTCGGTCACTATTGAGCTTCTAAGTGATCTTTGGGTGGAGCCTCCAAGGTCATCACTCCAAAGGAATCCTTCCCTATATCTTTAGTTCCTTCTATTAACAATCCTTTAGAATTTTTCTCCTGAAAATGTGTTTAAGAAAATATTTATAGCAATATAGAGAATAATTAAAACATTCTTTCTTTACCAGATGTCCATAAATCATAATGGCTGTTAATTTAAAAAATAAGTGTGTGTGTGTGTGTGTGTGTGTGTGTCCCATGTGGTTATGGTTTGAATGTGGAATGTCCCCAAAAAGCCTCAAGTGTGGAAGGTGATTTGACCATGGGATTTAAGACATGATTTCCTGATATGCTAACAGATGGAGTCTGGTCAGAATGGACTCACTCCACTCACTGGAACAGGACTTGGGAGGGACGGGACATGGGAGGATATGTCTCCATTTCTAGCTCAACCTTCTCCCTCTGCTTCCTGTCTTGCCATGCTGTGAACAGTTTTGCTTCAGGTAGGCCCTCTGTCATGCCAAGCCACCACACCAGCTGCCCATGAATAGATTAAGACCTAAAACTGTGATCTAAAGTTAAGCTCTCCTCCTTTAAATTGTGGGTGTTGGATATAATGTTCCAGAAACTTGAAAGGGATTAGAACACATGCAAATCTGATCTTGCTACAAAAATGTAAAAAAAAATGACTGATTTGTGAAAATATACATAGCAAGGCTTAATTATAAGGATACATTAGGAGAAATGTGTTGTTGGTTGATTTTGTCACTGTGTAAATATCAAAAAGTGTGCTTACACACGCTAAGATGGCTGGGATCTGACCAGGAGATACTATCTCACACAATCTCATGCAGTCCACGGTTGAGCAAAAACACCATTATACCACACATATCTGTCATTACTATTTGCTTGGAGTGAAAAAATGGAAGGAGAAAAACATTTTGAAACTTTATTGTAACTTTGTTTTACAGCCTTAGGATGAATAAGTGGTCTGACTTGAAAGCAAAAATTCCCTCAGAGTGGAGAGAATTGTTCGTTTTGCTCAACTCAAGTCTCTCTTCCCCTTGGTGGTTGAGTGGCTCTGATGGCCCTTTAGTCCTGTTGCAAGGATGCCAGAGAGGTGTCTCTATCTGGAAGTGAGAGCATTTCCATCCAAGGACTTTTTAAGTACATTTTCCTAGTAAAATACTTTTTAAAGTACTTTTAAAATATTTAATGAATTTTCATTAAGTTTTATTAGCCCTTGAATTCTTTTTTCATAAAGTGTGCTGAATTCTCCTACATACATTAAGGCATCCAATTTTGTAGCCAAACGTGTATCTCTCTAAATTGTCCTTGATTTCCTTCTGTCCCCAGTCACCAAAATGAAAGTGGGATAATTCCCACTGGTTCACTTTAGCCTTCAGTAATATATTATAAAATATCATGACATAGAAATCAGTAGGACATCTCCAATTTACAAATAAAGATATTCTTCAAATATATACTAACAAAAAATTACAAGTTCCAAAATAATCTTTTTATTGACATTTGCAGTTGTGACTTTCACCCAGGATAGAAATTGTAACCTAAAGATCAATCAAATCATTTATACTAAGAAGAAAAATGCCTTGATGAAATTGTCAGCTAATACAAAAAGTGCTCACAAAATTATTTCAATGTCTTTAAATTTGATATCAATTTTCATCAACTAGTCTATTCTTCCATTTCACTTTCTTTCCTCTAATTCAAATGATTTATTTCAAATAATAAATGATATATATTAGAACTCCCTTTTAGTTTTTTTAAAGAATTCAAAAATATGCCTCAGAGATTTTGTGTTTCAGCAAGGTTTGTACCTCTAGTGTCCTGTTGTTTCTCTCTCTCTAGGTTACACAACTACACAGAGGAGACGGAAAGAAAGCACATGTTGAATTACAGATAGATTCATCCACGGGTTTGGCATTAATCTTAACTCTATGTCATGTAGGAAAAAAACAGCATCAGTAGTGGTGAAGCAAATTTTGACTTTTAATGTGGTGTTGCTTATTTTTTATGTGTTGTTTCATTAAAGGTCAAATTCTTTTTTTTAATCTAAACCCTTAGGCCTTTTTAGCCAGTAAATATTTACCAAATGAATGCATTAAATGTAGCATATAGTTAACATATAAAGAATTGATTATATTAGTGATGAGTGACCTATTTGTATTTTATATGTGTGTGTATATGTGTGCTTTTTTTGAGTATCAAGTTGTTAATCTTTAGAAATGTACTTACTGTGGAACTCACTGAAAAATGTTCCCCAAAACTGAGTTTCAACAAGTAATCTGGGAAAAAAAAAAAGCCAAGTGGTCTTTGTGCCAGATTACACGTGCAAGGAAGAAGAGGGCCAAAGGTAAGCCAGAGTCAAGGGACCTAGGATGCAGGTGCGCCAGACACAACAGCAGCAGGATGTTCATTGGGAGGAAATGGATACATACGAGAAGTAAGAAAGAAAGCAGGAGACTTGAGAAAGTAAACCATAAGAGAGAGTCCCTGCTGGGAGACAGCTGCAGAAAACATCTGTAGAAGCTCTTCCTTCCCGCCAGGAAGGAGGATCCGCGCCACAAAGACGTGCAAGCAGGTCTTAACCACCTGTGATATCTGGTTGAGGGGCAGCCACAATACTCGCTGCACAAGCCTCTAATTACTCTGTGACAAACCTAGATCCGCCTCCCAGAGGAAAACATACGTCAAAGCGGCACTTAGTACTGATTGAAACACGAGGAAATTCTGTGATTCATCTCTTTCCCTATGACATGCCTGCCTTATTTCACCCTCATTTGTCTGAAGAATAGGGGGAGGGGAAGCACCCTCCTCCACGGAGAGAGGACATAGCTCTGATTCATCTATCATGTAATGGTTTTGCATGGCTTTGCACCTGAAGTTAGAAAAATTCTGCCAGCATGGACTTCCAGACTGGCATTAAATGTGACATTAGGTACGACAGAGGCGCTAGCAGCCGGAAGAGTATGCCGTCTCACGTGCTAGTGCTGGGGAGTGGGGCAGCCACCTGGAAGACCGAACAAGTCATCAGAAGATCAACAGTGAAAATGGCCGGCCTCCTCGCTTTGCCCCTGGAACATCCCCCTGTCCTAGGCTCCACATTATCCCATTTACAGCTCATTCGGGGCTAATGTAGCAGAGAGGAAACGTGGGGCAGTCAGAGTGAGAAATCTTGCATATGGAAAGAAAATCCTTTATTCTGACAAGCATAGTTCATACTTTGGAAAAAGAAAAATAGAGTGTAGGTTTCCAGGACACACGTTCCCACCCCTGGTCCATTTAACTCATTCAACCGGATGAATATTGGCCCTCCTGGAGCGAGTGCATTTTGTGGGTCAGTCACAGGCCCATCTGTGCACACGGGCTGCTCTACAGAGCCTGGGGCGCCAGGTCAATGAGGAGCTGAATGCTGTTTATGGGGCCACTCCCAGAGTCAGGGCTTCTGAGAGCCAGTGCTTTTGAAGTGTGGCCGGCTGAAAGAAACTAACTACCATAAAGAGGATAATGGGGCCTATAAGAGACCCTGGCAAAAAGATGTACATACACAATTACCTGATTGTTAGGCTTCCCATTTGGTTTCAGAAATCCACCTTATCTTGACCATGACTTGCTGAGCAGTGCTGGCAAGTCATTAAACTTTCCATGCTACTCAGTCTTTCAATTTATAAAGTAAGTTAATAAAAGCAATTTGATGTAGTGTTCCATATAAGCAGGTGTCCTTCAAACCATTCACTTTATTGAAAAGATCAAATAGATTAGCTTCCTATTGACTCATTCACATGCTTGCACAGAAAGTCTCCATGAAGAATGACAATCAAATACCTAGGACATTCATGAAGCCATTCAATGGCCATTTGAGAACAGCCCTTTCCTACCCCTCAGATTCAGACCCTCCGATTAGGACAGATGAAGTGTTCGAAACTTTCTAGCAAAATAACCAAATTCTTTCCATATTTGGTCAGGAACTGCCCAACAAAGGTGAATCCACTGTGACCCAGAACCAACTTAAGAACTGGGCTCAATAGAAAATAAAAATTAAAATTCTGCCCCATGGATAATTCCATCATATTCTTCCTCTATTCCAACAATTTTGGATTCAGGACTTATTGGAGAAACATATGAAAGAAAGCTCTTTTTAAAGGGGAAGAAAAGAATGGGATGGAGGTGTCACCCAACAGTCAAAGAGCACTTCTCTGGCAAGTGTGGGATCTGGGATCCTCTTCTCCAGCACCGCACAGGCTGGACGCAGTGACACTTGACGTAAGTGTAGAGAATAAATAAATAGAAAATAAAGGTCTGTACCACTGAGCCTAGACCAAAATTTCAAAAAATAAAGTAAAAATCAAATAGTGGGGAAGAAAACAAGACTACATACAGAAAGAATAGAAAAGGAAATAGACTATTTTGTTTAACACAAGCCTTTGTTTTTACTTGTCTTTCTTTTTCTTAGCTAATTGATAATCTCAAAACATCTCATTTTCAAGGACAAAAACCATTCATATAATTTCCTTTGTGCCTTCCTCCATTGAAAACTGTCATCTTCTGACCACATAACTTTTCAAAGAATATACATTGAACAGTAGTAGATTTTGTGGTAAGTAGATGTTTGTGATTTCTGACTGTCATACTGATAGTCAAATGTAGTGACTATTCTTAGAAACAAACATCATATTCACATATTCCAGGGTTTTCTAGTAATTTGACAGAGAACAGAAAGAACAACAACACTTAGAATACAGACACAACACTTTTCATATTATATGTGCCTATACATAGATAGATGTTTCAACTTTCTTAAAATTATTTGCTTGCCTCAAAAAAAAAAATCATGAATTAAAAAGGGAAGGGAACACAGGTCAGCTTGGAAGCTCTGACTTCCTTCCCTCTATCCCGCACACACAATCAATTCTTGTACAATTAATTTATACAGTGGAATTTCTTTGTACATAAATTTATCTCAATGGTGTCAGTCCTATCACCTTTATTAGATGATAAAAATTTTGAAGGACAGACTGATACTGTCCTCTGCCTTAATGAGTGCTGACCGACTGAGACACGTGGTGTGGGGCCAGTCTGTGCCACTGCTTTCTCTCTCACCGTGGCCAGTTTTCTGCTCCTGTTTGTACTTTTTTGTCTGTTTGCTTTTTAAAATATGAACCATCTGCAACTCTCATCTTCAGTTTTTAAATATGCCACCTAATTATAGAGTTTTTAACTTTTATATTTTACCCTCCAGCCTGCTGGTGATTACTTTTGTCAAAATTGAATGCCTGCCCTTTGAAAGGTCATTTCTAAGGTTTAAACCTGTTGGTTTGTGTTATTACAGCAAATCTCACCACAGAACGCTTGGCGTTGTACAATAACCACCCGTTCACTGCTGTGTGTAATGAATAACGAAGTAAAAAGCCACTATTTCCTCTTCGTTGTGAGAATCAGGTTTTAAACATATCTACACTTTACGGTTTGCCTTTTCAGGGTTTTAAGCTGCTAGTGAAAGAATTCTCAAAAAAAAAAAAAAAAACACAAAGGCAATAATTTTAAGCAACTTTTTGAAAGTATTATTACATATGAATTATGGCAAGACAATGATAAATTTTACTGATACACTCAATAAATTATTTCTCTAGTCGTAATTTAGCTTAGCTTCAAAGATTCAACAACTAAATAACCTTTTTTGACACAAGATAGTGGTATATTATTCAATGTAAAGAGAATATATGATCTTTCTAAAAAGAATGGAGACAGTCTAAAATAAAGCATATTACTAAAAAAGGCAAATATGAGTACAGAACAATAGAAATAAATTTCAGAAAAGAAATAGTACAGCCCATAAAGATCAGAACATGTTTTTAAATCAGGAATAGGGATTAGTTACAATTTGCATTAAGTTTGAGAACAGGAAGCTACTGCCAAAAATGGTTGGGAGTAAAAGGAGGATGAATTGTGTAATCACCATTAATTATCCCAGAGGAATCATCATCACATGGGTCCAAAAGCAAATACTAGACTTGCCATTTGATGCTCTCCCTATGACTATGGATTCAAACATTGCATTCTAGATAAAGGAAAAAAGAAACAGAATAGGCCTCAGACTCATAATTCCCATGAAGTCTCCGACCTTGGGAATGAGTGCTAAGTCAATAATAATATGTTAAAGATCTCAAAATAAGAGCACAGTGATCTACATATTGTATGAATGTTAAACATATTGCAGAGGCTGAAGGATTGCTGTTTTCAGATAACAGCTAGGTATTTCATTTACTATTTCTGTCTTCACTGTATGCAATACCCTAAGAAGTACAAATACAAATAAGTCAACTTTTTAAAACTTTTGATACCCTAGAACTTACAAATATACAAGTTCATCTTTTCTTTCAATTATGTATCTTGAAAAGTTAAAATAGAAGCAGTATTTCAAGTGTTCTAGAAAACAAATACAGAAATTGCAACTAGAATTAAAGTATAAAGGCTACAATTTTATTAAATGAAAGGCAAGCCAGCAATCCAGGGCTTTATTTTTTATAAAAAGAATGTGACGACTACAGTATCAATTTACAAATCAGATAAACTTGAGTTTGAAACCAAAGTCCATGACACATTGTCCAAAGCACATTTCTTGATCACTTGTTATCATACACTGTAAAACAATAATCACATAGACCTTACAAACATGAATAAGGTTAACATAGGTGAAGAACACTTACCGACTCACACACACAGTTGATTCAGACGTCTTGTTTGTCTATAAACAGCCTTTCCACAAGTACATTCAATGTCAGAGCAGAGCAGAAAAATCCCTAAGTTTACTTGTGAATATTATTAACATAGCTAGTGAAATCAGTAGCAAGGAAGTAAACAAGAAGAAGCTTTTTGTTAAAAAAATTATCATTATCACTATAAGTGGACTTTAAAGAACTTTTAAATTTCCTTGTTTTCTCTTTAACTTGCTTTTAAAATAATCCAATTACATCATATCTAACTTTTTTGCTACACAATTTAAGGAAAAGGAAGTGGGAAGTAAGATAGGCCAACGTTTTTGTTCTTGTTATTTTAAATAAAGTCATGTGCTCCTAAAAGAAAATCAAGTTGTCCATAAACCAAATATTTTCAGCAAAATGGCATATTTTTAAATTGTGCCATTTTATTTTGCCTCAAAAATTCACCTTTTAGTTTTATATTCATATTATCCAACATTCTCCCCAAAACATTCTATTCTTAACCTCTGTCTTCAAGAACAATATAAGCATAAAATAATAATAATAATAATAATAATGCAATGAGAAAATAATCCAAACCAACCAAGAGAAAACAAAACAAACAAACAAACAAACAAACAAACAAAAAACATGTTTCTGTGTGTCAGTCACCCTCTTTATCTGATCACTTGTGTTTTGACTTATACACAGTTTTCATCTATATTAGTGAGTTCAGCTCATTGACAGAAGGAAGTAAAGTCTCCAGAGTGGTCTTGCTGGGCTACATGCAGCCAAAACTTGGGCTGCCACCACTGCGTCAATTATGCAGGACCTTACTTCCTTTAAAAATACTGTGGAACTATCTAGTAAATAAGTAACCCTAAAAAATTGTATTATTTCTAGAAAAAAAATGAGAAATTTCCCTTTTGTACCAAGAAACAGAAATGTTATATACAGCGAGAAACTATAAGTATTCATGGCAACAGCATCCCAGAACAGTTGTTATCTAGAAGCATTAAAACCTTGTGACATGGAAGGATCTTTACACCAGTATTCTGATGTTACTTTAATGTGCGTATTTGCCAGTTACATGTTTCAGTGTGCATGTTTGTTCACACCACTTGAGACAGATCAAAAATCTCCTCTTTGTGATTATTGCTTCTTCAAAATTTTGGCATATGATTATCACTCTAGAGTCTAACCATAACATGACCAATTTTTAGATTCGGCATGTATTCTTTTTTCTCTTTTTTTTCAACTTTTTTCCCACATTTTATTGATTTGTATTCAGGCAAAATTCAAAGTGTACAAAGGAGTTGAGCATTTTGTGCACATACCTATCTTGTCAAGGTGACAAGGGCTTTCCCACTCTCCAGCATGTATTCTTGACAACAATTTCTTTATTTTCAATTCAAACTCCTAATAGAGATTAGGATAGTCCCCGAGTACCTCTCCACACCAGATATTTCTTAAATTTCTGGTACCATTATGGAAGCAATTGGCACATTAAGGGGTCAATTTTCTGTCCTCTACACAAGTCAGATTCTTCCATGGCTTAGATGGAACTCAAATGAACCACAATTTGTTAGGCACCAGGATTGACATGTATACCACAGTAATGAATACACTTTGTTTAACACGTAACTTCAATGACAATGAAAACACTGTGGTTTAAATAATTTACCAAAAGACAATGATAATATGATGATAATCACAATATTAGAGGTTAATAGGTATGCTGATAACTACTAAGAAATCATATTAGTTCTAGCCAAACAATATTTGATCTCATGACATTTGTGCATGTCAGGCTGAAATTTAATTTAAGAAGCAATTCATTAATACATATTTAATATAGTTTATGAGTAGTCATGTAGTGCATCCTGACATATTTTTTACCTCAACTGGAAGAAATTTAAGTACTTCTAATTATAGGCATACAGGATCACTAGGGCGTATCCAAATAACCAATGAAATCACAGCTGCCAAAAAATTAATTTGGTGCACAATATGAATTTTACAAAAGCACTTCATTTTTATTCTGTTTCATAAGAATGACTGTGGACAAACAAAAATAAATTGACTTCTTATCCATGGTAAAAATCAATTTTTAACAAATGTAAATGCTATAGTTTAGAACTCCCAGCAAAAGATTCAAGTGTGGGAAATTCTAACTTAGAGTTAATATGCACAAAATCTTTTAGCCATCTTGTTTCCAAGACCTCCAAAACTTCCTTAATCCTTGAAAAGAGCAAAAAATGATCTTAAGAGGACAATTTTTAAAAATAATTCAATCTAAAATTAACCAAATTAAATACCATTTTTTTTCAAAATTCTATTTTACATGAATGGTCATTAAGCACCTGATATATAAAATAAAGGGCATCTTTAACTTTGTAGAATAAAAAGTCTTCTGGGACAGATAAACATTCTAAATTTAATTTTAAAAATACAGAAAATTTTAGTTAATTGTGAATACTAAGATTCAAAATGTTTAAAGTATTTTGATTTTATTTTCTTTCCCAAGGGAATCAGGAATTCAGTGTTACTCAATGAACTCTGTTTATCTATCCTATAAGAAACTTCCATGCTCTTTAGTGTGCATTTTTTATTCATAAAGAAGATTGATGGATAGCACATAGCATAATTAGCTACTACTCTTTAAAGGGATACAAATATCAAAACAAAAATTCAAAATTTCTTTTTGACATACTTGGGGAATGGTAGTCTTCAAAAAGCATGGGTGGTAAATGATACTATGCTAATAAGAGTTGTTACTGTTATTTATTTTAATCACTGCTGTAAGCGACAGCGATATAACTGTGTTCATTTCCACATTCCTTTCAGATCTAATAAGGGTATGGGCTTGCCCACAAAAAGAAATATAACAGTGATGACACAGTCTCACCTATAAGGAACATATTTTTATGTACACACATACACAAAAATTTTATGTAATTATTTTTAGATTTATAATTTAATTTGAAAATCATCAATCATATTTGAGGACATGAAAAGTAAGTATTATGTGACATAGTCGTAAAGGTCATTTGACATTGAGATTGTAATCAGACAATTATCATTGTCTCAAAAGTATTTTTTGAGTTGGAGCTCAGAAAAAGTCTATGGATTCATAAAGGAATTCCATTACAAGTTATTTAAATGTTAATATTTCTGATCTTGGAAAATGTTTAAAAAATAGTATTAACTGCTCTCAAAATTTGTCTCCCTTTACCATACCAGTAAGAACCACTACCTCTTGAAGTGGTTGAAAGTTTGCAATTTGCATTTATCAATTTTCAAGCATTACTGATGGGAAAAAACTTTCAGATGCTTAAATGATTTTTCCAAGTGTCAAATAAATTGGGGCAGATAAGCATAAAAGAATTTGTATTATCATCTAAATAGAATTTAAAGTGTAGATGGACTGCAATGTTAACAAGTAAATTTCAAAAAGAATAACAAGGAGAAAAAGAAGAAAATGAATAAGAGAAAAAAATAGGAAGAAAAAAGAAAGGAAGGAAGGAAGAAGGAAAGAGAAAGAAAGAAAGAAAGAAAGAAAGAAAGAAAGAAAGAAAGACAAACCATAGAAGATCTCTTGTTTTAGTTCCTGGCTGTTGGGACACAATACTCAATGCCTACACTTAGAAGAGATTGATTTTAGGCCACATTTCAGAGGTCTCAGTCTGTTCATGCTCACCTGGCAATGGCAACATGGCAGAGATTCTCGCAGAAACAGTTTCTTATAGCATCGAGAGGAAGAAAAAATGTCTAGAAGAAGCCAGGCAAAAGTATCACCTTCCATGCCCCACTCTTAGTGGCCCATCACACCCTTAGTAATTGGCTCCTCCCAACCAGGCCCTTAACATCCAAATACATGAGACTTTTGGGAGACATTCCAAATCTAAAACGTTACATCCCTATAAAGAAAGTAGTCTCTCCATAAGTAGGTGTCCAAAAGAGGAGTTCAAAAAAATGTGTTCTAAATTCTCTCTCTTTAGTCTTACCATCTTTGTATCACGGGAAGAAGTAAACTTTAATTACAGAAACATAGAATGAATTGTGAAATTATGTCTTTGACAAGTATTCTCCACAAATTGTGAAAACTAAAAATTGACAGGAGAGCTCCATCTTGATTGTTCTACCCGTTGTGTTTTCTTTTATAACATGAATTATTTACAAACATTCACAAATTGAGAGATTTCACATGAAAGCCAAGGTTTTTTTTCTTTTCTTTTCTTTTTTAAAGTACACTACCAGGAATGAATTTCCAAGTGGTAGCAAATCATAGCATCAGAAAAGCTTCCCCTTTGGGCCGATTATCCCCTCTTCAGGTCCTCCAGGTCCCCACCATTCCCTACAACTGTCTACTCAAGCAAACTCAGTGCCTGGATTATATTCTTAGAAGGTTGTAACAATTTAGTAAACAATACCTAATAACTATACATAGCAGGCCAATTAATTCAACTCCCTAGTGACACCTGTTATAATGAACAACATCCATTAAAAAGTTTCAGTAGCAAATAAAAATCATGCCCAATTAGAATTGATTTAATCCACATAGATATTTGTTATCTTGCATGTCAAGAAGAAGTTGTGAAGTCAGGGTTCTTGATTTGGCTGATCCAGCAGCTAAATGACAAATGTCTCAAGTCTCCAAACCTTTTTAGCTTCCTGTTTTCCATTTGTACACGCAGCCTTGACTCCTTTGGCCGCCCTCTGCCACCACTTCCGTGAAGCTTCATTATTTCTAGAGTCATAAAGCCACCAGCATTCGGGGTGAGAAGAGACAGGGTCTCTTCTTCATATCTCCTTTTTATCATTGAGGAACTAGTTCCCAAATGTCTCCAGTGACATTCCTTCCACATGCCATTTTCATTCTCTCTTAGAAAAAAGCAGGACCAACCCTCCCAGAAGCACATAGCTGCTGGATTAATCTAGTTTCTCCAGAGAAACAGAACCAATAGGACACAGGAATGGGTATGAAGGAGATTTATTTTAAGGAGCTGGCTCACACAATTGGGGGAGCTGGCATGTTGAAAATCTGTCCGATGAGTTGACAGGCTGGAGACCCAAATGTGCCAATATTGCAGTTCGATTCCTAAATCCATCTGCTAACAGAATCCATTCTTACTGAGAAAGGGTGACATTTCTGTTTTATCCAGACCTTTGATTGACTGGAAGAGACCTACCTTTATTACAAAGAACAGTCTGCTTCCTCAAAGTGCAGAGATTGAAATGTCAACCCAAACACTCACACAAATATCCAGTGAATAGTTTGATCACATCTGCGCAGCATCGCTCAGCCAAATGAACACATAAAATTAAGCATCACGTTACACAACATCATAACAACCAAGGAGGTAAAGGCAGAGATAGAGAAATAGTTCCAGGAGGCTAAATGATTAAATATGAAGATTCAAGGAGAGTAATAAGGACAATGTAACCCCTGTGAACAAAATTCTGGTCTATCAAAATTAGCACTTTGAGAATGGGTTGTAACTCATAGATAGAGCACTGGCCTAGCATGTGAGATCCTGGGTTCGATTCCTACAGATAGAAAGATAGATAGATAGATAGATAGATAGATAGATAGTGGTTTGGGCAATATACCAAAGCTCGAACTTCAATAACAACTCTTTGCATCTTTTTTTGTTAAGTGGGCATTGATCCTTTGTTGATTTCACAAAATCATTCTTTCACAACAAAAATGAAATAATTTGGCACATTTCATAACTTGCAAGGACTATCAGAAAAATTAGACTCAATTTTTTATCCAATCACCCATCATTTTGGTTGCATTATTTTATTAAAAACTTTTGAGAAAAACATAATAGTAGTATACAAGCACAGACTGTGAAGCCGAGTCACTTGCAAGTAGACTCTAGATTTCACTTAACCAATATGTCACTCCTCTGAGCTTTGATTTTCTTATAAAAATGTTGTTTACTAATGTAAAAAGTTAGTATGTGAGTACTTTGGGACAAGCCTAGATACATCCAAATGTATTTTATATTGCATTCTCTTTCTACTACTTTTTTATATTATAAATTTTAGAAGTAGTTTATTTTCTCTTATAATATTTTTCTTTTAGAAACTATTAACTTTTAGATAAGTGGAAGTGCAAAACATTAGTCATTTTTCCAGAGATTAACATTCATTTTTCTTTGGGTATAAAGAAAAGAGAATTAACTTAAAATGGACAAAGGAGAATATCCAGGAAAGTGAGCTAGTGCCTTTAGGGACCAAAAAGAACAAGATTTTAAGAGCAGGAAAGCTGCAAGCAATTTGATATAAGACATGAAAAGGTCCTTTGGTCTCAATCATATATTAAATACAAACAAACAAACAAACAAAAAACAGTTTTAGAGCCCAAACCATAGAGAAACTGAAACCATTTTTATTATTATGCAATTTTCAATTGTTAACACACAAATTTAGTGCTCAGAACAAGATGTATTTATTGTCTCAAATTTTCTGTGTGCCAGAAGTCCTGTTTGACTTCACTGGATCTTCTCACTCAAAGGTCCCACAGTGTTTCAATATGGCTGTCAGCATGGGGTACAATGATCTCATTTAAGTCTCCAACAAGAGTGATGGGCTTCTCATATCAGGGAAAGCATTCTATATTATTTCATAGAACTTACTGTGGGGAATAATGGGAACTGGAGTGGCTAAGTTGCCCAAGCTGAGGTGGAACTTACCACTCTGTCTCAACCTCCCAAACAGGTACAGAAACAGGCTTCCCCCACCCATGGCCCATCATGAACAGTTTAATCTTAAAGTATCCTGTGGGCCCACACATAATCACATGTCTTCTTACCTTTGCTGTATTCTATGGGCTGAAGTCCTGACCAGATGGCTTTACACAGGGCATGGAAGTGCTAGATTTTGGGGTCACCAGAAAGTGCACCTGCTTCAAATTATTAATATTTTCCAATACTTCTTATGACATAACAATTATATTGTCCTTTCTCTTTAATAGCAGAAAGCCAAAGCCAAAATTTTAACTAAGTTTTGGTAAGGACAGAAAGCTCAACCATGTGTATATCTATAGTGCAAATATTTCTCTGATCAATCCTCTTTATAAAGAGATGTTTACTATTGTTATATTTTCTACTATTTTATCCATGTATTTTTAACATATTTTTATAATTTCAGTAAATACTCCTAGAATGGGACATGAAATCAGTAATTCAGCCTTGAAGACAGTGGCGAAAAGACACATCAACTTCAGAAAGATTTGAATTAATAATGCTGCCTGAGATTTTCTTTGTTTCTTTTTCTATTAATATTACAGATACCCCTCACCTTTATGTCGCTATTCAGCCTCATAATCATGGTCGCCTTCAGTCAATTCAGTTGCTATACTAGGTCAGAGCACCTTTGATTTCATCAACAGAAATGCCCCTTTTCATTTGACTTGTAAAAGCTCTCTCCTAACACCTGAGTTGAGAAAACTAATGCAAGAAATCTGATCCCATCAGGAATTAGAAGTAGTAAGTAAAGCACTTTAGCCTCTTCTATGCATTCTATAAATAGGTGCATGATTCAAAGCTGTGAAAAAAAGACACTGTTGGAGAAAAGCATCACTTTAGCTGACTTCCACATTATGTACAATGTTTTAGAAATTTTTCCTCAATTTTTATCAAATCAGTATACAATTTGATAAAAGCATTTTTGGGTTAACTTCTTGAAGCCTACATATTTTTATTCTGTGTACTACATGTTTTTATTCAAACCACAGGAATAAAGTTAAAAAATTTAATATCTTGGAAGTTGACTATAATTTTTATGTCAGCTCTTTTCTAAAGTGTCTATTGTACTGAATAAAAAGTTTCATGCAATGAGAAAAAATTTAAAGTTATCTTTTAATGTTGCAGTTTTTCACCTTTCAAAAATAACAAATGCACTAGTGCTTTTCTGGCATTAAATTTTGACTTACTCATTATAGTTAACTGATACTCCTTGACTTTAGGTGTACCTATACTTGATAATGGTAATTACAATTTTCTCTGAGATGATTGCACTATTTAGCTGATGTGTTATTTTACCACATCTTACAGAGGCCTATTGTAAAGAATTTAAACTTTCTCCTTTTCTTTTCTTTTCTTTTTTTTCCTTTCTTTTTTTGGTGAATGAGTTTCTTAATGATCGATTTTATGGCTCCATTTCTTAATGGCTCAATTCTTAAGGTCCCTTTTTCTTGGAGTGATGTGAACACCCTGGTTATAATAGGGTAAGGATGGTCCAACACTCAGCTATATGCCTGGAGTGTTTTTAGAGTGCTTGTGTGATCTGAAGAAGACTTAAGTGAATACCAAGTCAGGTTGTCATCCAAAGAAGAAAAAGGAGACCCCAAAGCTGTCCTAGGGGACCAGAGAGAGAGAGAGAGAGAGAGAGAGAGAGAGAGAGAGAGTGTGTGTTGGGGGGGGGGCGCTACTGGGGAAACCAAAATAAACTGAGATGTTCCTGCTTTGGGTAGTTAATCTCACCACCTGCACTTCACGTGAGACTATTTGTCTGTAGATTGCTTTCTGTTTATTACAACTCTCATATTTAGTAAGAAGGAATTGGCCAAACCAGTAATATAAATGCATTGTACACACTACCCTCCCTCTTTATGATTAATTCCACTACTGGTACAAATTTGCATGAATGAATGTCAGCGTGTTTTCTGTCCTGAACATTTCCTGCTGGCTTCGGTTCAGCCCTGCTGACATTTATTACAAATAATAGCTAAATATTCCTGATTTAATAGCTGCAGTGGCCCCACATCTGAAGGTGATGTCTGTAATAAAAGCAGACAAGACGAGCTTATAACAAATACTAATCAGATTGTGTTTGCACACATAATGGATAAGCCTCACAGATATACCCAGGAAATGTAATGGCTGTTTTTTAAGTGCAGCTACTACAAGTCACAGTTCAAGAACATATTGGTTGCTCTATTTCCTTTCATTTCTCTTATTCCTTCATCTCCTTTAAGTATCCAAGGCCTCTGTGCCCAGCCAAAAGTGAATATTATCCCCTTTTTTATCTGGAAAAATGGGCCACTAAACACAGTGGACTGGCTGTGTCCTTTTATTCAGCTTTTGTTGCTCCGACTAAACAAAGGACATTGTCCCCTGATAAATTCCATTTTCTGCCTGGTATTCAAAGGTAGTTTACACACCAGCTCCAGTGATTCTCACACAATGCGGTGACTGGCAAAGATACAAATGACTTTCAAAGGTCTTTCAAACTGTTGACCCAGGTGTCCCTTCTGAAAGATATCAACTAGCCTTCCCCACCTCTTACAATTGATAAAGGAGGCTATAAAACCTGAGACCACAAAAGAAGACACAGTCTACCAAAGGCAGGCTTAAAAACCTTTTGGGAATAAAAGGTGCTTTTCTCTTTATCCTACCCAAACTTTACAAGCTTCCACATGATAATTGAAGAAGGTCAAATTAGCATTGTCTTTGCCTTGACATTTAAACACTTATAATTTTACTCACTTGGCATTAATTGTGCATAACTTTATGAAAATATAACTTTTTAAAATATTTCCCCATTTTTCAGTTGTCCTTCCAGAGTAGACTGTGCAGAAAATTGTAATTAGAGATGATTACAGCCAGTAGAGTTTTTATAAATGTTCCACTCAAAAGTATGATTTGATTGGCAGACATTCCTTGTACTGCATAAACTATTTGAGGTGGAGAGTAAAAGCCTTATTACAACTTGTTTTAAAATATTCCACAAGCCAAGACTATAAGGTGAGAACCCATCTCAGGAAAAAAGAAAAAAAAAGATATTCCACGCTATGAACCCAAAGAATCCTTCTCTTGTAGATTGAGCAGTATGGACTCAACAAGCAGTGAGAAGTAGGACATCTTTCTGAATGTCCAAAACCCGCCCCTTTCTGCACACTCACCCAAGCTCAGCCCATGCTGTATTTTCCACATCTTGCTCTCCCTTGACCCTTCCTACAAACTGTTGGACCAAAGGGGCACTGAATAGGAGTTTCAGGACCCCAGATGGTTCTTCTAAAATTCTATTCAAGCTTCTGCCACTGCTACCTGAAGGGTTGGGCACAGCTGCCTGGGTTGTCAAATTTCTATTGCACAGAAATAGAAGCAAAGATTCAAGGAAAATGTTCTCTCGTCCTGATATTTGGAAAGAAATTTGAGAATTGAGTTTGATTCAGAATTGGTTTGTCTATTGATTTCTCCAAAAAAAGTGGAAAATTAGGAAAAATGTGCCCATGTTAGTCAGGAATTTCCTCATGAATCATATATATTTAGAAAATGTTCAGTTTAGGAAGGGTGTCAAGAAAGCAATCTAACTTCAGAGAGGAGACCCAAGGAAGGCCAGGAGTGGGAAGCGATTGTTCTGAAGTCACACTATCAGTTAGGTCAGAATTATAATCGCGGGCCCTGTGGTAAGTCCTAGGTTGGTACTTCTATTACACCATTCTTTCTCCAACTCCTTCTTCGTTGCTCTCTTCTGGGTCACAAGAACCAAACAATGTCACTTGATTCCTCTGTCCTGAGCTACAAAGTTTAATTAATGAGTTTGCTGAATGATTATTCTATAGATTCATTTACTCAAACAGCTGGCCCATGCACTGTGTGGGTCTGTTCTGCCTACTCCTTCCCCCTGGCTCAGCTCTTCCCAAGATCGCAGTTGAAGATTGCCCCAGGGGAGCCCTAACAGCACGCAACTATTTTGCCTGGTTGTTACAAGGCTCTCAGACAAACTTTATGATGGCATCAGTTTCCGCCCCTGCTTGAGAAACTTTGCTCAGAATGATAAAGAACAAATCCATGCACATTTCCTTATTGCAAATGTTCAGTATTTAGTAGTCAGGCCATTAGGTTGCTGAGCTTTGTGTCCTTGTAGTATTTTTCTCCCGTTTTTATCAGTAACACGCATGCTTCTTTCCGAGACCCTATTTATATACTCAGCACTCTGTGTTCACATTCCTCTGTCTCCCATTTTTTGCCTTCCCATGTATTCAGCTGCACTGAAATGTCCACTCTGTCACTGGCTATATTTCACATAAATCTGTTCCAGCATCTACATTCCTGCTATGCACTGGGTTGGGAATACCATTTTCCCACCCCGTTTCTGTTCTATTCTGTTTAGAGACACTGCCTCTTCTTTGAACCTTTTCCTAAATACCAGCCAAATACGCTTTCTTTCTGTTCTACAAACCCAGTGCCCTTCTTCCTACTTCTGTTTTCATAGCACTTATATATTGACCTATTGCATTTCAGCTATGGGAAATCAGAAAGTACACAGAAACACATACCTTATAATTCACACTTATCCTGCAAACCACATAACATAGGACCTTACCATTTTGGGAAAATATCATTTTCTTGTATCGTATGCATAGTTACATGCAATTAATTTTTATTATAATTAAACCATATATTTTAATACTTGGAAAAAATATTTTTGTATCATAAAACAGTATATTTTGATGCTATGTTTAAACAAAAACTAAATGTGTATTTTTAAGCCACAAGAGCTAAGAGAAAACTGAAGTGAGAGCGAGATGAATTTTCAGTGCCAATATGCCTCATCCAGCAGAGGTGGGGTGCCTGAGACCAAAAGGTTAAGCTGGTGATTCACAGATGGGCAACGTAAGTAAGGACTGATCCAGAGAAAGGGCACAAGCCGGTCTGTTTTTGTTCACCAAAAAGCAACAATGCGAACGTCATTCAGGAGGACTTTTTTTTTTTCCCCCCTGAAAGACCACATCAGATTCGGCTAAAGATCCAATGTATGATCCATTTTTGGCTTACCGGTCATTTTTGATCAGAAGTGTCCTTACCTGAAAATTTGCATTTCGAACAAGTATCACTCCATGCTGGTTCCGGGCCAAATGATCAGTAGACAAGACATCAGCAATAGACAAACTGGAGCCTAGCATATGGAGCCAGCATATCTCTGAAACACAACCTAATGTTTAAATTAAGTACTGTGCATTTATTCCACATATATACTGAAAATTGAAATGTTATATTACCAGAAATAACATATTATAATATTTCAGCCCTCAGAATATATGTTGCTACAGTCCTCTGCCAATGTATACCAAAACATTTTCAATTATCCGTGTTTTATATTTATCTCTTGCTTCTGTCTGCTGGTATTCCTTTTAATAGGTTCCAAATGAGAAATGTTCACTTCACAGATTTTAATTACCTGAAATCCTTTTTTCCTTATCGATTACCAAGAGCAGAGTAGCTTTTGTGTTAACCTTTCAAAATGTCCAATTTAATTTATGAATACAATATTTTTTCTCAGCGTGTATAGATGATGCATACTCTTTCATATTGCTTTTATGAAAAGACCATTTTAATTACCCCACAGAAATATGCCTAGGGTGGAGAATTGTGAAAGTTCATGAGTGGAACTGCTCAACAATTTGTTGGAGAAGCACATAGCAGCCACAAAACAATTGTATCTGCGGTCGATAATGCATTCCCTTAACTGCTGGGGAAATTTGTTTTGACATCACATTAGGATTAAATCAGTTATGCAATATTCCCTATTGGCATGATTTTATTTGTATTTTTGAAGACAAAGGCCCGATTGTCTGGCTTCCTACTGGTGGACTAAACACTGGCATCAGGCCTAGAAATATCTCAGTAGGAGGAAGGGAGCTTCTGTTGGTGAGGTCACCCTGAGGCATTTGAATCCAGAGCTTCCCTTTGGTCAAATGTGGTGACTATTCTGGGAAGCGTCAAGGTCACACCAGCCCTGCTTGATTGCAGCCACTTCTCTCATGCCTTCAGCAACTGTTTGTTCCTTTTTACATTTTCTGGTCTTTGAAATTCATAGAGCAACTCTGTCTCCTCCCTTTCCCTCCCCCCACCAGCACCCAATCAGAAGGCTTTCAAGCAAACCAATCTGCAAAACACAAAATCAGGAGGAAAAGAAGCTAAATCAAACTCAAATAAAAGGCAGTGATAGAAGGCTTCAACAAAGTCCACGCAGGGAATCAAGCTTGCTTTTAAACAAAAATATTGACATAGCAATTTAAAATAAATACCAGCTTCACATGCTGAACACTTTATTATTGGCTCACAGGACTGCAAATGTAAGGAACGCATTCTTCTCTGAAACATTGCCAAAGGCAAACCTCCTAAAAGCCAAACATTGTGACATGTTCTTAAGTATCTTGCCATCACGTCGATTGTTGCATTTGGTATAACATAACGCCTGCATGTTCATTAAGCCTACATTTTGCAATTAAGGTACATATGTTTTGCTTCTCCAAATGTCTCAAAGCCAGGTGGAACGAGTCAATCGCTCTGGTGACATTGAGCATTTCTATAACAATGCTAAATTCTAGCTTTGTACTTTGCATAGTGTGCCTATTACATGGGAAAACTGAATTGCCAGTATGTCCTTTTGTGTAAAGCTGTAAAAGCTCAGATCTTAGCAAATACTGGCTATGTCTCTGTGAAGGCACATGAAGCAGATGTGTGCAATTATCCTGTTAAAAAGTTTCATTGTAAAAGACCCTTCAGATAAGGCATTGCTGCCAGTAATTGCACATTAATTGGCTTCATTCAACACCAAAGGTCTAGCAGAATGTGGTGCTCTGATTTATTGTCACCAAAGAATACTTTATGTTAAAAATATTGAAGGGGCCTTTCCTCCTTTAATCTGCAGGACATTTAATCTTTAGGTAAAGTGTCTATAGAAGTAAATCAAGTAGACTATGCTGATAATCAATATTTCTTCAAATATTTAGAAAGAAAAATCTAAGTGGATTTTCCTACAAGCTGAGATTGATAATCCCTAAAGATAAGAGATAGAAACCGAGTAAAAAGTCTGACCTAAAGTTAGAATGGTAAGTTTCAGCTCACTGAAAGCTTAAAATCACATGCACTTGGGCCCCTGAAATGTTAGATGTCAAGTATCTAAACAAAATATGGTTTTTACAAATAAATCTCAGCAAAGCTAGAGTCGTATGACCTCACCCGATCCACTCTCTAGGGAGAGCACAGTATAACTCTCGCCGTTGTGTCAGGAAGAGCTAATTAGCTAAAAGCCGTATCTTGGGTGAAAGGGCAATGGGAAGACAAAATAAAGATTGCTTCAAAATCGCTCTTCCTGCATCTACTGAACAGGGGTTTGGAAAGATTGCTTAAAGTGCAAAGCTCCTTCTGATATTTCTGACAGTTAAAGTACCCTAAATTGGAAAGCACTCCTGTATAACAGAATAAGGAAGAAAACAATTGCTGGGGAGTGTTGATGTTGATAAGAGTGGTTGCTTTTTGCTGTAAATACACTCATGGAACTTGGTAAAGTTTGTCTTAAAAACTTTGAAAACATTGGAGAAGCACAATGTGTGAAGTCTTCCATGTTTTGCTACTCTCTAGGCCCCTTATTCAGCTCCCACCCTTGATCCCACTCAGCCCAGCAACATCGTTCATTGTTTGATTTTTGTTTTAGATAAAGGCTCCAAGGGACACTGGTCATTCATAATTTATTCTAGATAGCAGAAAGCACTTGGAAAGAGAAGAGGCCTGGACATCTGAAGAATTTAGGAGTCACCTCTGAGAGCCATGAACTGTGCACTAGCGTAGGATTCCCATGATCCTTCAGGTGCTATGGATGACCACCTTGAGCAGCCCACTCGACCTTTTTGATCTTGTTACGTCTAACAAGATCAGTTCACCAATATCTGGTTTCAAATGCTCCATGGCAACTAAAAGAGCCCAATGCCATATTTCTTTTTGCATTTTTACATACCAGCATTCTCTTTTTTAACTCAGGGGTGATTTGCCTCTAACACAAGGAGGTCTAAGGGTTTAAAATACTCTTTATTGAGAAACTTTGACCTATAAACATAAGAACAATACTAAATGAAAAAAATAACTTTGGAGACTCTATAAATCTACGGAACGCAGGGGAAAACATTGCCCTATTTTCCAACTATCAAAACAATCTGAATTTTCAGATAGGGTCTCCATAGCATGAGGTCCTTCAAGATTATTAGAGTTTATGAAACTTATTGAAGCAATGAGAACAGAGGCTGGAGGAATGGCACAGCTGTTCAAGTGTTTGCTTAGCAAGCACAAGGCCCTGAGTTTGATTCCCCAGCACCACATAAAGCCATGCATGTGGCACACGCCTGTAATCCCAGTACCCAGGAGACCGAGGTAGGAGGATTGCAGTGAGCCCAAGGTGAGCCTGAACCATATAGTGAGTTAGGACCAGTCAGGGCTACAGAACGTGACCTGTCTCAAAAAAATTACATCATTCAATAAGACCCTAAAGTAATCCATATTAGAACCACGTAGTCGAGAAAGAAACTGGTGACAAAAGTCTTTCCATCTGAATCTCAAGTAAAAACCTATTAGAAGAAAGAATTATCTAAGATGTTGAGTAGAAACAATGATCAGCAAGACCTGAGGACCTTGCCAATAAGAGACAACAAATCCATAAACTTTAAGAGAACAGGACTCGAGACCAAGTGCTTTCACATGCTATAGTCAGTTGCCTTAAGATTATTACAGATAAGATCAATGTGTGAAATAAAGTCATGTAATCAAATATGCTTAATAAAAGGACTAATTAAGATAATCTGAATAGAAATATTAACCCACTTCACACTAAAATAAGACAATTTTGGCAAGGCGTCAAAGCTAATCAATATTCATTTAACTTAACAGACATTTCTCTTTGAATCAGATGTTTGGCCAACTCTAAGCTGCTTAAACTTATGATCTAGTTCATTGTACTTGTTCCAAATTATAAGAGTAAAATCACAGAGAATGGAAAGTAAAAATGAGTAGATGACAAAGATGAATACAGAAATCACACACATTGTGAAGTCACATAAAAGAGAGGAAAGAACATGACAGGATTAATTGATTTTTAAATACATTTTTCAGTGTAAAAAACATCACTTGATTACTTAACCAAGATTAGAAATTAGAGAAAATGAATTAAGATCATCTAATTACCACAATAACTTCAGGATTATGGATGGAATAATCAGTTCCAAAGTGCATTCATTCAAAGTCCTGTCTCAATTATTCCCATTCAAAAATGGTAAGCAACTCAGCCAGGTCTGGATGTGAAAGTGAATCAGACACAGTGCCCACTTCCATAATTATGTGACAAACACAGGCTGACTTCCACAAACCAGTGTTCCATTCTGGACTTCTTAAGTTACTACCACAAAAATATATAAAATATAATGCTATTTTCATAAGTCATATAATTTTATCATATGTATGTACTTTGAAAAATGGATGAATTCATGTCAAATCCAGTAACTTGATCTAAATTTTCTTTACTTACATGAAATATACAGTAGAGGTGGAGGGCTGGAAGAACGGATCTAAGGAATGCAATCTGAAGCATATCACATCTGCATCTTTAAATTAAGGTCCTATCATTAAGAGTGAATTATCTTGAAATATCTCTCCATATGAATCCTTATGTCATAATCTGGTGTTTCTTAAGTTGAGATAACATTGTTAGGCTTTTTAACTAAGAAGATGGCAATCAGTCTTTTTCTGTCACTCAATTCTAGAAATTTCTATTATAATTTGGAAAAATCAAAGTCAAAATGTTGCATTTTCTAGATATCAAAGCATTATTTCCAGTGGGTATTGTCTGTGTGTGCATGCGTGTGTGTATGTGTGTGTGTGTGTGTGTGTGTGTGCATGTGTATCGTGGGGCAGCGGGTCATATGTAGCAATCAAGCTCAGGACCTTCACAATGAGATACCTCCCAAGGCCATTTTTATTTTTGATTTTGGGAAAAGGTCACATTAATTTGTTAAGTTGCCCTAGTTGGGCTTAAAATTGTGATTCTCCTGCTTCTGCCTCCCAGAGTATTGGGATTACAAGCCTAGACCCACCGGCCCAGCTCCTATAAGCATGTTATGACGTAAAGCCAGTGGAGGAAACAACAAGATTGTTTTGAATTGAACTAAACTTTGATTTATGTGAATTATATTCATTGATGTCAACTTGTGCTTTTGTGGCAAAATATCACTATTTATGTACTTTGCTTATGTGTTTATCGTGTGGCACCCAGCATACGATACAAAAATGTCAAGAGTAATATATAAATCCCAGTGCCTTAGGAAGAAACAAGCACCAAGCTTTCAGATTATCCAAAACTATCTACCAAAATAATTTTAATATCTTATATTTAATTTTTATCATTGTCTTTGATTGTAAAGACTAGACACAATAGGCATTTCCAATCATAAAACTGAAGAATGGGGCATCAAGTCCATATGGACCCAGATAGCAAAAGCTCAAAACACATAAGCTGACATTTATCTTTCCTACCCCCATAGCAGACAGCACCAATCAATTTCAGCTCTTTTCAACGGAGCATCCATGAGGCCTCAATGCTTAGCCATACAGCACATTCTAGGCTGTCCTTTCTCATCGATCACAGTTAGCACAGAGGAAGAAACGTGTCTGCTAACTTTACTCCAGTTCAGCAAACCTTAACACGCAAGTAAGGAAACTGAAGTAATAAACACACACATGATTGCTCATTTTGCTGTGATATTAGCTTTGCAGTAGAGCAAGGATTAAAACTGATTTTGAGCTTCTGGAGCTCTATCTTGTCTTAAAGAACTTTTTTAATAGTAAGAAACAGGAGGTTTCAAATTAGAATACTTTTAATTTAAAAAACTCACTGCCTTATTTTCATCACACTGCAGCTGCTAATTTTCATATACATAATGTGTTGTTATTTTTTTCTCCTGCCTCTCTTTGTAAGCCCAAGATCCTTCCTAAGAAAAGAACATAAGTCCCTCATCAGTCAAAAAAAAAATGTGCACATTATTGAAGAAGTTACAGCTTGTGACAAATAAACGCCACGTGGCTAGCCAATCCTGGATACGTCTTCCCCTACCTATCACACTTCCGGTCTGTTTTCCTCTGACCAAAATAATTTTGCGCTGTCCA
This sequence comes from Ctenodactylus gundi, assembly GCA_004027205.1. Classification (NCBI taxonomy): domain Eukaryota; kingdom Metazoa; phylum Chordata; class Mammalia; order Rodentia; family Ctenodactylidae; genus Ctenodactylus; species Ctenodactylus gundi. The sequence goes on from PVKB01000458.1 coordinate 51,696, forward strand.
TTTCCACAAGATCTTGTCTTTGCTAGCCACTGTGATGTCGGAAAAGGCTACCATTCATCTTTTTATCACCACTAAGACAGAGCTGGAATTCCTTGCTGAGGACTCAGGTTGATCCCAACCAGTTGATACATGGGCTGCGTCCCCCACTTTGCCACCTTGGTATTTTGCAACCGACACATGATACAAATTGAGCCTCTAAAACTTTTAAGCAAGGTAAGAAACTGCTTGCTTCCCTGATCATCAATCATCCATTCACTCAACAAATGTTTTCTCTATACTTGTTATGTGACAGGTGCTATTCTAGGTGCCAGGATTTAGCACCTGTCACATAATAGGTAGAGAGAAACCCTGACATCAGCGAGTTACATTCTCATTTAAGTTTTAGCAAGTAAATATACAGGATGTCAGATGTCCATTAGGGCTGAGGAGAAAAATAAAAGGGCCTGAGGTACAGGGATGAAGGGGGGAGACTTGCTCGTCTGCGTATGCCGGGCTGGAAAGGTTTTATTGGAAACCCAGTATTTGATCAGAGACTTCATGAAGGCAAAGGGGAAAAAAGCTGATTACATCTGGACATGGAGTTTCTAGGCAAATAAATTCTTAGCACAGAGATAATATTAAAGCCATGAGAATGCAAAGAAAAATAGGGAATTTCATCCTGAACTTCAAAGATCAAAGCAGTAAGAAAGAGACTGGGGAGAAAATGGTACTTTTGTAGGGGAAAAAAAAGGCTAAAAACGGATTCTAGAAATCAGTTAAATACTTTTAAAAAGAGGATGTGCTTAATTATATACAAGGATATTAAGCTTGAGTATTAAAGACTAAGAATTCAATGTCTCCTATTCACATAAGAAGAATCCTTTTTGGGGGCTGTTTCAAAGTTAACAACTGGGTTCAAAGATCAAAGGAGACAAAAAGGCTGTAGAGAACAGCCTTTTCTACAAGTTTCACTCTAAAAGAGCGCAGAAAAATGAGTACTGAGAAACATGAGAGGTTTTATTAGGTTTTAGTTTTGTCTTGTTTTTTTGCTTCCTAAGATGGACAGAACCTTTTATGTTTATTCACTGAAAGGAATGGGCAAAACAGGAAGAACTTATTTGCGGGATGAGCACCCTGGATCAAGCCAGAAAGGACAGCATCTTAAAAAAAAAAAATTAACTGGACTGAAGAAATGTATTTTCAAATACCCATAAATGTAATGATATGACTGTATAGAGACTACAAATACATAGAAAAATATGATGTGTTATCACCAACATGTTTGTATAAAAAATAAAGAGAAGTAGAAAAAAAAGAATAAAGATGAGGTGATGGGAAGTGGAAAGTGATTGTCCTAGCTAAAGACACATTTCCTCAACAGTGGAAGAGGGACAGTAGAGCAGTAGAGGTGCGGGGAGCTGAATGCTGTGGTGAGAGAAAGATTTTTTAAAAAAATCTCTTCTGTCTACATCTCTTATGTAAAATATGAAGCAACGTTATGACTTACTATAAAGAGAAGGAAGGAAGAAAGGTTAAAGTTTTGAGGAGCTTCCTCTCCACTAAATAACCTGAAGCAGCCAACACCCTTGCTCGGGTTAATTGAAGAGTAGAAGAAGCTATCCACTCTGCTAATTATACACACCACTGCTCTCTTATATAATCAAAAGTTGACTCTATCTTGCAGAAAGATTGAGAAAATGCTAGCTTATTATTTTCACCTTGAAGGCAGTTTTCAAAAATTACTCAGCACACAAAACATACATCCTTTCTTTCTGCCCATCCTGAGCCCTGCCTCCACCAGAGCCACATGGTTTTGGTGCATCCCCTGACTTCACTTAAGGCACAAGCATCACCTAAAAGAAATGCAAAGTTCTTTCCAAACACGTTGACTTCAGAATCAAAAGGAAAAGGAAAGAACTCAATGACTTGATTCTTTCTCATTTTCTTTAAACCCCATATTTATCTCCTTAGTGCATCAATCTCTATTTTAATCCGTGATCTGACGAATATGCAATAGAACTTTAAACATTCCATGCATGTTGAAAACAATGCGTGATGCCATCAGTTAAAGTCTGTAGTGATAATAAAACGAGTTGTTCTTTCTAAGGCATCACATTAAGACCCAAATATAAAGCAATTCATACTTTTAGTTATATCTAACATTTGAGCAAAACATTGATTTGTTCATCTGGAGAATAAAAATGAAAAATCAGATAGGATTAAGGAATCCTTCAGTACTCCTGAAACTTCTAAACTTAGCCCTCCAATCAGAGACATAGTTGACCTAATGTGGGAAACCATCTCCAATCAGTATCTCCTATGCATGGACTCTTAAGTGGTGAGTCATATTTTGCCTGTAAGAAGAGAGGCCCATCGAAGAGAAACGTAAAAGATAATTGCTAACCTCAGCTACACAGTGCAAAGTAGGACAAGATCTTCCTAGACAATTAGAAGGTTCTCTTTCCATAACCTGTGTTAGGGTAAGCTTAATATCTCCGTGATTCACTCAGCATTCAAGAGTGCAAGTAACGCAGCCACCTGATTACCTAGAACCCACCTGGTGATTACTAGGGATGCAGGTTTGACAGTCTGGGAGCTTTCGGAGGAGGGAACAGGAAAATAGGAGAGGCGATGTGGGGTGGAGCGGGCAGAAATGGGGATATTTGGAGGCAAGGTTTGAGGAAGCACAGAGGAAGCCTTAATGCGAAAAATAAAGGTAAATTCAAACAGAGAGAAGAGATGGAAGGAACCACAGGAAGTAAAACAGAATAATAAAAGAGAAAATAAGGAAAAATAGAGAGAAAGGTATTTCAAAAATAAATTATTAGTATAAATCTTCCCTTACATTGAATGACAAAATAAATGTCTGATTACATAATTAAATGAAAAATAGAATATTTTCTGTGGGACATCATAAATTAAACTCAGAAGTAATCTAGTAAATCTACAAAAGAGACTGAAAATAATATGTACAAAAATATGAAATTTATAGCATCATAAAATAATATAATATACAAAGGCAGGTAGTTTCTTTTCCCTGTCCTTCCCTCTGTCCATCTCCTTCCTTTTCTAAGTAATTCAGCCCCAAAACTCACACATATGGTCAAGCAACTTAGGTCCAGCAGAGAGCTGCAGGTGGTCTCACGAGCCAGAAAGAGGTGGGGCATTCTGGAGAGACAGAGGCTGTACTCAGGCTCTTCTCAGAGCTGGAAGGGAACACAGCCACAGGGGACAGCTCAGAGAAGCCTCTGAGCCATAGAGGGGACCTTCGTCCACGCGAGGGAGTGGCCTGCACAAGGTATCAGAGCGTGAGTAGAGTGTTCACATCACCAAGAGGCGATAAAGGGAAGAAAAAAAGTGGCTGTGAGTGGACAGTTAGTTACCAAGAAAGCGATAGAATAAAAAGTATCCTGAGAATACAAGAAGCTAGGTTTCTTACAGCCAACAGAGACAGAAAAGAGGAAACCTAGAAAAGACATGGGTCTGGAATTAGCTGCAGTACTTGTGGTGAGTGTTACCTTGTTAAAATAGAAGGTACCTTTTCATTCTTTACTATCTTTCAAATATGCTTTTATAAGCCTAACGTACTTTAGTAGTGATACCAAACACTTAAGAAAAAAGAAATTAAGAAAAAAGAAATGAAGGTGCCAAGAACGATATTCTATGTGCTATATCAAAAGCACGCATTGCATTTACATTTTCTACTAGAGCAGGCAAAAAGTAAAAACATCTCATTTTCCAGCTTTTTTTCAAACCTCTTGCCACCATATATAAAAAGGTCAGACCATTAGAAAAATAGTCAAATTCTCTAGAGATTTTTCGATTTAAATGCAAAGGCCACAAGGAAAGATTTCAGTTTTTCTCTCGCTTTCTTTCTTCCTTCTGCCTGGGTGGACATATCCTCTTACTGTAAGTTCAGCAACCTGTGACGCTGTGATCCTGATGCTCAAAAACCTAAGGACAACACAACAGAGAACAGTGTGGCAAGAAGGAACAGGAAGGCCCCCAGTGACCTTCGGCAGCCTGGCCAGCTCTGGACTCCTCAGCCTGCACATGTTTCATGAAAACAGAAAATACCCAAAGGTTTAAATCTCTATTTTGTGCAGAATGCTGTAAAAAAAAAAAAAAATCTAAGAAATCAGAATGGAAAGGAAGGTACTTACACTGTATGTGATCCAAAGATGTATTTCAAAATACCTCATAGCTTTCAAGATGAGGCTCCCCATAACAAAATTTAGGTTGCAAGTTATTATACAAATATGTCCTGGTTTTGCTAACAAATAGGATACATCTTCCTACACCATGTCTTCCTGGCACTTAATCCAATTACACTTGCAACTCATCTCTTATAAACACAAGCTTATTCTTCAGGCACCTAGTGAATAATAATATCCTTGATCCAGAATTCCATATTATTTCTGAGCTTACAAGTGTCTTAGCAAACTATGGATTTGATTTGTTCATTGCTTCTCAAGTCTTTCCGGTTCTACCAGCAAAGGTAGAGAGGTTGGGCCACAACAAGGCTGGAGAATGTGGAACCTGTTCTCCTTGTGGGAAGCAATTGTCTGTGTGAGGTTTCATTCTGGACAGCAGCATAACCAACAGTGATTTGATAGGGGCAGAATCTCACTGAAGTTTTATGTGTCAGCTAAAAGTCTCAGCATGCAGACTGACAAACATGTTTTAGTATAGACATTTTGCAGAGGACTAGTATTCAAAATATATAATGAATGCCATGCCTACAAGTGCATAAGAAATAACAAAACTAGCAAAATTCAATGAAAAGATGGACAAAAGGAAAAATGAAAGCAAAAATATTGACGAAAATACAGAAAATATGAAAAGTATTTCATAGCTAAATATAAACAAAGACAAAAATAGTTATCATGAAACACTCATGAAAACAAAAACTATAAAAACTTCTGACAAGAATATAGAGCAACCAAAACTTTTAATATATTGATATTGTGAATGTGAATCACATGTTTACCTTTGGAAAAAAAAAAAACTGTGCTTTAAAGATATACATACGCAAGCCAGATCAATTTTGCTGTTAGAAGTATACATGTTTGCCATCTGACAATTATTTGTAATCTTAGAAAACTACAAACCACCTAAAAGTAAACTAAGAGCAGGATGTGTAAATAAAGCGATGCAGAATCACACAATGAACAGTGTACAACCCAGGAAGAAAATTTGCAATTACACACAAAAATTCTCTAGTTCTCTCAAATATTATATCTTGTGAAAGAAGCCAGACAGGGGTGTGACGCCATTATGATTTTATGTCTGCTGGCTCCAGAAATAGGTAAAACTCTAGCTCTGTGCCAGCAACCAAAAAAAAAAAAAAAAGAATTCAAATGCTTGCCACAAACTTCTATACACTCAACAACCTGTAGCTGAAAAAGCTGAAAAACCACACAATAAGTATTGTTTTCAGAATGGCCTTTCCAAATGTATGATAACTGAAAACAAGGGTCCCGTCCTCCTCCCCCAGAAACCATCAGACATAGAGAGAACAATGAACAAAGGGAAGCTCATTAAAATATTTATCTAGTCATGTACATGCAGAGAGGTTCAGAGAGCATCAAGAGGGAAGTCAGACAGACCCAAATTTTAATCCAGCTGTAGCACTCATTAGTAGTGTAAGTGACCTTGGGAAATTTTTACCTGTAAATGAAGATAATTATACACCTCATGCAGTTTTCATGAGGAGTAAAAGAGGTGATACATTATGACAACCAGGGATAGACCAAGGTCTTAAGTGTTAGATCTCAGTATTAAAGTGACTTCTTGGAAAGTATTGTATTGAAGTTTTACTTTTTTGTGTATTTTTATGAAAATATTCTCTCGATATCCACATTTCGAGTTGTTTATGAGGTTGTTGCAGTGAAAAGTTTTCAGAAGCCTGTTTTATTCGCGAGGTCAAATTTATGCACGAGATCATCATCCAATCTTCATCTATTCTGTTGAGCAAAATTATCTTCCCAAAGTGATCCACCTTTAATCCAGTCATAGTTAGCTGTTCCCAATTTTAATTGACAAATCTAATTACTGTGATGAGTTTATTTATAGCCACTATTCAATATCTATTGATAGTTTCTTGACCTTGAAGAATATCATCCAATTAACGTGGCAATATGTGTTAATGGTTTTTTAAATTGCTTCACACTGGATAAAAGGTAGAAAGAAAAAGGAAAATCCATTGTCAGAGAAAGAATAACAATTCATGAAAACAGGTCTGTATGTCTGACCGAGTGTGTAACACTAAAGGTTTTCTCTATATTCTGGTAGAGAAAATGAGGATTTATTAATATGGTGTTACTGCTAGGGTTATATATTTTTATATTTATATATATCTTATGTTTATATGTTTTAATCTTTTTAGTGATTCAATTCCTAAATGAATGCAGTAAAATATCTGCCTATATCTGAGACCGAGAATTTTTTTAGGGGTGGGTGGGGTTTTTTTCTGGATTTTTGTGTTATGTTTTGAATTTTTCTTTCAGAACACAAACTGTGTAGGTGATTGATTTAAAAAATACTAAACTTAAAACACACAGAAGGCTGTTAGCCATTCCCATAAATCCAAAGGGCAGTCCTGCAGATAGACCCGGCAGCCTCTGGGAAAGGAGCCCTGGTTCCCTCACTGCACAGCCACGCCCGTTCCTTCTACTCTTCAAGTGCATCTCATTTTGCGTTTTAAGCCTAGTTCTCAATACAGGCTTGGAAAAATAGACTATCACAGCTGGACAGAACCTCCAGATGCTAATCCCCTCGTATGCAGAAAAATACAAGCTGAGAAACTGGGAGATGAAGTGCCAACCTGACCAAGTGACGTCAACTTTTACTTCTGTATCTTTCTCACCCCTCCCACCCCCATTACTCCATACGCATCTCCAAGGCAGGAACCTTAGGCTATGATATGGGAAGTCTGAATTGTGACCCAACTCACGAAGTTCAAATCTTGAAGACTTAACTGTCAGTATTTTAGACTGGGATTGTGTTTAGAGATACGATCTTTGAAGAAACAAGCTTTTGAAAGCAGATCTGATAGGGGGGTTATAATCTAATGTGAGTGACAGCTACAGGACAGCTACAATGGCTGACGCCTTCAGCTTGTACTCTTTAGCTTCCAGAACTGTGAGAACTAAGCTTCTGATATTTAGTTTCACGCAACCAGCAGTATAGGGTTATAGCAGCCCTAGAAGTCCCATACACTGTGTTTGTGTCCCCAGCACCTGCTACAGAACTGGCGCACAGTAGGTGCTCATTTTACAAAGAGAGAGAGAGAAAGAGAGAGGGGGGAGGACAGGGGAGAGAGAGGAGGAAAGGAAGGCAGTACCTTGATGAATTGAAACTGATGTTCCAGCACAAGAACCCAAAATGACTAGGCTCTTCCTACTACATCGTGTGCTACCAGAATCTCAACGTGACACCTGGGCAGCACTCAGTTTCCTTTGTACCTTGCGGATACTTTCAGACCTTCATGTTTGTTATTGTGTGCCTGCAGGGCAGTGATTTTATCATGCATTGGCCCCAAATCTATGTGTTTGAAATCAACACTTGTATATGAAAAGAAAAATAGACGTAACACCTGTAAAATTGCTATTTTGCTTCAAACAGTTTATTAAGAAATATCTTCTTATCGAACAGAAGGAGCTCAGGCAGGCTGCGTCTTAAGGATTTGCAGTTACCACAAATTATTCTGGTCTGAAATCTAATCTCTTCGAGATACGAAGGGGAAGTGGGGGGAGGGGGGCAAAGGGGAGCTTTAAATGTTTGCTTCTCCTTTGGATATGATACTTCCAAGACAGCACGCGTAAGAAAGGAAATCGTGCCTCTGAAGCTGAGAAAGTACTAATTTTCCTGGCATAAAATAAATTGGAACAGACTGCCGCATTGAGCAGCACCTTGAGAACAGTGAAGTGTAGCTAACTGCTGCCCAGTGAGGTTCATCGGACATGAAGTTGATGCAGTCAAATGCACTCAAGCACAGTTCAAAAATTGTTATGATTCTGAAAGATGCCAGCTTCCTAACCTGTTTAAGCTGTATCTTTTGATGTTTTGTGTTGTGGGAGGCTGTAATCAGGCTAATAGAAATAAGATAACAAAAAGTCCTTTTCGGGGACAAAGCTTTTAGTCAAGAACTTAGAAAATCAGACCAAAACTGGCCAGCACTCACAAGAACACAATCATTTATTGCAAAGGCATCAGTGGCCCATGCTTTCGTCCTTAGTGTATCTAAAAGCTGGGGATACTGGGGTGAATACTAGAAGGAATTAAACTCTCTATGCTGTTACCTCCATCTGTTGATACAATTTTCATCTAAAAATTCAGTTATATTCATATCAATTGTGTGCCTCATGCTGTATCCTCAATCCATAAACCAATTCAAAGGGAAAGAAAGTGTGTATATAGGCTCACATGAATTTGTGTGCGTGTGATGTGTATGTGTAGATAGACAGGTAGATATAGATAGATATGTAAGAACGTATGTGTGTTGGTGTGAGTTTTTGTCCATCTGGGTATATCTGGGTAAGAAGTGGTTGCTTATGTACGCTTTTGTGTATCTGTCACTATCTGGGAAACAGAGCAAAGAGAGAAGATATAATTATCTTTGTATTAAAATAAACTCTAATTTGTTCCAACATTCTATGCATTTCAGTCCCAGAGACTAGCCAAATAGTGTAAATCAAAAACTCGAGCAATACTGTTTTGCTAAGAAACCTTCATTTTGCCTAAATTGCCCCTGGATTTTTACCCACTTCACCATCATACCTTCTCTAATATTTCATTGTGCCTTGTTTTCCCCACAAAATTCCCATTCGCTCTGAGACTCAAAGAAATTTCAATTTTTTCTTTCAGCAGACTTACAATCTATGTGAACTTTGTGCTATATAGAACGTTAGGTGTAGCCCCAGGTTGACAAACCTGTCAGGTAATCCAAGTGAATTCAAAGGGAAACACAAATGTGAGAACAAGAAATAGTTTCTCTAAGCCCATTATAAGAAAACTCTGGATACAGAATGAAAACTGGCAGCTGGTACTCAATACTCATTTGAGAGCACAAGAGGGAAAAGTGAAGACTGTGGCAAACACAAAGGAACGTCATTTTAAAAGAAACCTGCAGTTACTCAGCTAGAACTTGGACAGAGGATTCTGAACTGTAAGAAGTTCAAATCTAGATGGTTATGTAATGATTCCTCCATTTTTAACTACGGTCAATGAATTATCAATTGTAAACTCTTCTAAAGAACACTCAGACAAGTAGGACGCAGTCAAACCACCTAGTGAACAGATTCATCTTAAGGCATCATTTGCCTTCTGTGAAACACACATTAGTTTAGCAAGTATTGCATTTTGCCATCTCTTGGATTGTCCAAAACAGCGGGACCACGTAGCAGACATTTTTAGTAGCGAAACTCTATGTGAAGTCTGCCTCTGCCATTCAGTAGCTGGGTTTCTTGGTTCGTTGACATCCTCATGTCCTGGTTTGCTTCTCGTAAAATGCAGACGATGATTGAATTGTTGCATAGACTCAAGGAGATGCTACTGTTCAACAGCCATGAGCACCTGAGTGCAGGTTAATTATTGGCTCAATGTGGGATGACTGCTATTAAATCTTACACTGAGTTATTATTTGTCCTATTTCGTTGTCATCTCTTCCCACATTAAACTACAGATGCCATAAAGGTTATATTTTAACACAACATAATGCTTAATACAGTTTTTTTCTAGAGAAGGATCTTAGTTCGTTGTTTCTTTAAAAAGAAAAAAATGAAAATATAGTAGAATCATAAAAGGATAGTGAAGAAATTGGCTGGAAATCAAGGTCATGCTCCTCCTTGTCCTTGCCTTTGTTCTATATATTTAAATCTACTGAAAGGCCAGCACATTGCACAAGTCCATGTCACTTTGTTCTATGATCAGTTATAATGAATGTTTTCCAAATCCCAGATGTATAATTTCCTCTCTGGTTTATTCTACCCAGTCTGCAGTGCAACAGACAGGAACTATTCATGTCCTTTTCTTTTCTCCTTTAAAAGACTATGAGAGAGTTAGGGTTAGACCGAACAGTAGGTACATGTAGGGCAGGCTTGTGTGGCTGGAGCCCCTGGGTCTTTCTCACCTGCCTTTACTTAAATTTACAGAGGTTACATCACAAAAACCTGACAGGGTGCTTGTAAAAATGGAGCCATTATTATCAACATTCCTTTCTTCCCCTACAACCCTTGTTCTCTTTGAAAATAAAGAGTAGGTTCTAGAAAGGGAGTGTTACAAAATGGAACCCCCATATTTCACAGCATGAAATGCAGAAATCTGAGGCTGATAGCACAGATGGAGTTTCATACGGTAGACTCGGATAATGACTGTACCTCAGAACCTTGGGAGGTAGGCTCTCGCCTTATAGAGTTAAAGGCACGTCTAAGTCCAATCTAAACTTCTCTCTTCCTCGAATTACATTTAAAATGTCAAATAACAGCCAGCACAAACCCTCTGTCATTGAGCAATCAAAAACTTTCTCTTAAGTCAATGGATTGAATGCAGCTGCCATGAAATGGAGCAGAGAAAGTTGATAGTACATAGTGGTTTAAGATGCACTGACATTAATGCCAAGTTTTTTCAGAAGAGAATGGAAAGGTTGAAATGATGGTAAGGAATCGTTGCCCATCTTGTTGTAATGGGGCACACAGGTGATGTGCACTTTAATGTGGAGAGCTTTCAGGATGGGAGAAAAAGTGAGAAGAGTGAAATTAGGAAGGAATTTCAAGCTTTGGAAGAAGGCAAGTAAATAATGAAAGCCAAGTAAGGCATTGTGTATATTATGCAGAGAAACCTCTTGAACATTTGACTTGAGCGTGTCCCTGTTTTCATGTAAGAACATCTGACAAAGCACCACCTAGGTATGTGTCCATATCCTCCCTGCAAAGGAGCCTAGAAAACAATTATCTAAACTTCCATTTGCATAAGGAGACATGAATATGTTTCTTTCATGGCTTGTAAGTAAATTCCCATGTTCCAAAATAGGGTTCTCATGCTGGCCAACCAAGAGAAATGTCAGGGTAAGAGAAAACCATACTAAAAACAATATGGAATTTGAAATTAATCAATTGCCAATTGAAACGTTTCTGTATGCAGCAACTTCTCTTAGATTCACCATCAAAATCAGAAAAGTAAGAAAAAGAATAGCTACATGCCAAGTTGGGGAAAAGGATACATGTATATAGCCACATACATGAATGTGTGAAATGCATAATATATATGGAATAGACATGAGATAGTTCTAGAGCATAAGTTGCATTCAAAATTTGATAGCTGTCATTTCTAGCTAATTAACCAAAATATTTCTTACATATTCCTTGGTATAGAGATCACTTATGACAAAATATTTATATATCTCATGAAGTAAAGAAGATGGATTACATAGCAGCTTTATAAAGCTCATTTCTAGAAGACTAAGACATAATGTAGAGTCATATAAGGAAGAAAGTGAAAAAGGATCCTCTCTGTCAATTACCTGGGAATGGAAGTTTCCAATAATACAAAAGTTTTGTCAAAAAAAAAAAAACTGTACATAGCAGGGGAGGAAAGAAAGAGTGTCCGTGGGGGGAACATTGAGGGGGAACTTTGTGAAGCATCATCACCCCTCTGTCCCTTTATTCTCTTCTTTGTGGGAATATGTAGACATCTCCCAGCTTCTCTTTGGACAGCTGTCTGCATCAGGACCTGCTCTCTGCACTTTCTACCTGAGCTAAGGTTCCACGCAGCCACCCTCGGGGATTTCTTCAGAATCTAGAGAAGGCTGAAGAGGTAATCTCAACAGGGTTCAGTGGTTAGTCTAGCATCCTACACAGAGAGCAACCACGAGGGTTGTGAAGAGACAAAAAAAAAAAAAATGCTGTCCTCTTAGGATTTCTGAGGGTGGAGGGCTACAGAGGGAATGCCCTGGAAGCACAAGGCTTGTCTGAACGGTTCCACCAAGAAGGCAGTACTTAGAAACCAACTATGCCCAGATTTACCAGACGCCCAGAATGAGATGGGAAAGAGGCCCAGCCAGGGAGGTGCCCCAGACCCTACACGAAGAGCATGGCTCTCCTCCCATGTGCAGCTGCCTTGGTCTTTACCTGGACCCCAGGCCTCATCAAACCCAAGTGGAAGCACAGGCAAAACACTGCCTATATACTAAAATTAGTCCTTGTCCATAATGAATACTGATTGTGGCACTCCAAATTATCCAAATATTCCAGATATTTTTCTGTAAAGATTATTCTTCTGCTTTTCCAACTTTATCAGAGAAACAGTAAGCAATGCCAAAGTAATATTGGAAATAATTTAATGCTACATGTTTGCATGTTGTTGAGTTGAAACAGCTTTGCTATTATTTTACAGTTGTGAGTGAGGGAGCCTAGAAAGGAGGAATGGCGTACCGAAGGAACGGAATGAAAAATGTGGTCAGTCAGTCATCACCCGATTAGAAAAGCCTCGGTTAACACAGCAAGTTATATCTGGTACTTGAACTCCTTCCAATTCCAATTTCAAAAAAAGAAAATACTTTGTGGGTCCTAAATCAACCTAGAACTTGATACTTCCTAGAAAATAATAACTTATTAGACCGGAGTTTACTATCTACTATAGCAAGACCATCATAACATTTAAGGTGAGTTCTTTATTGACTTTTGGTTACGAGTTACTCAAATCCGGATGGGGAGTTCTGTTTATCTCTACATTCTACTACTAACAACAATCATTAATTTTAATAGTAGCAATCATTTGTATTATACAATGTGTTCTTCCTCCGAAAAACTTAAAAAACGGCTTCACATTCACTGTGTTATTCTCAGGCATCTCTGTTAAGAGCTGAAAAGAACAGGAAGTGTATTGATTGCGCGATAGAGGAGGACTCAGTGAGGTTAAGCATTAGCTCAAGGTCACGCAGCAAGTCAGCAGCAGATCCATGATATATATTGCTAAGGGTAACTACATAAACGAGAGTTGAACTAAACCCAGTTATAACAAATTTGATTAGGGCCCACATCTCTGAAGCCAGAGCTTGGACCTCCCCGCCAAAGTCATGAAGTGTTTGCCCTGGGTAGACCTCAATCTCTCTTTCTAAAAGTGCCTTAAATCACCCCATCAGCCCCTGTGTCACTTTACTTTCTACAAGTTGTGGCCTTCCGGTCTGTACTGAGCCAGACATTTTCACCAAGACAATGTGCAATCTTGTTTCTTACAATTCTGACCATAAATAGCTGCCTATCAATGAAGTATTTCTTCAATCAAAAAAAGTATCCTCATATGTCAAAAATTTAAAACTATATAATTTAAAGTTAATTCTGCCTTAACTTAAAAGATAGTCACCTTAACAGTTGAATGGCTGTCTTTAAAATTAACCCCACTTGACTTTTTATTTCTATATGCACTTCCTTGATATTTGTTTCAGGTTAACACTGTTAAGTAAGCCCTGTTGTCAAGATGTCTTCGCCCATCACTTGCTACTTCAATTGTTTTGGCACTTAGTCTTATTTTTTAATTAAATTCACTTGATTTCTATAATAAAGTTATGGGAATTTTTGGCCAAGAGCTGAAATTTCTAAAGCACAACTCAAATTATTTGAATACAAATTTTAACCAGAAATTGAATATAATAGGAAGTAGGCAAAATAGAGTTTTCTCCTAATTACAGTAGGTTCTACACTTTATAATTCTACTTTTATTTGTTAGAAGAACAAATTATTTTTAAAATATTTTCTATGAAAGTCAAGGGGCAGTCTTTATAAGCAAATGAAGGGACTTCCCACATTTTTAAAGGTCTTATAAAGCCACTTTCTTGAAGCATTTGTCCTACCTGGATGATGCCATTTATGAAGGGAAGGCGGGAAGGCGCATCTTCTACTGACACAGAGTGAGGCTGACAAACCACGGTATGTCATTAATGTGACTCGTGAGAGCTGGGAACTTCACTAGCCAGAGTAACATTACTGACCAAGTTGTAGTCAGTGATGTCAAACAGTCCAGGAACAGCCTCACACTCTAGTTTGTCCAGTGGAAACAAACCTCCTCACCTCCTTACAGATTATTCATTCCAAATTTCTTCAACTTCCATGTTTTGTGAACTACACGAGGAAAAGTAGCATATAGTGGGGGCCATTAGAATTTTATATGCTATTTCTAGGTCATCTTTCACTCACTGAGCGAAAGTTCTGTATCAGGACAATGAAGTCAAGGATCCCGATCCCATCTCTCGGAGAGCTGTAAGAATAAAATAAAATAAAATAATAAGCCATAAGTGTTTGGTATGCGGTAAAGAGCCACTCAAACACTTAGCACGTGTAGCACTGTTGTATTTTTTTTCGTTGCACTCTAACTAGGAGTACATTTCCTCTCTTTCCTCGAGGAGTGAACGGCACTTTTCAAACCCTAATAAATGTCAAGGTTATAAAGGTACAGTACCATTTGTAAAGTTCAGCTTAAAGGTAAACAGGGCAGCTAATTAGCATCCACAAGAACTGCAAGCTAATTTTAACCTAATAAATACCCTGAAAATACCTGTAAGAAGACGGACCATCGTGCTGACAGAATGTATCCTTTATATGAACGTCATACTCTGCTGGCTTCTTGAACACGGTGCTAGCTTGCTCTTCCTGCCCTCTCTTATGATGGCCCTGTCTTTGGTTAAACAGCTTATTTAACATACAAGCCAGCCCTCAACCCACACGTCTGACACTCAACTCCCTCCCCACCACATACTAGTTCTGTCACTGTTAACAATGAACATATCTCTCTACGATTCAATTTCTTTCACTGTAAGGTAAAGAATGATTACTGTATAAGAATATTATGCAGATATAGTGAACTCATGCATAGAAATATTTAGTACAATATTATATATAGGGATATGACTCAAATTTTTCTATTAACATTGATAAGTACAATCATAATAGTTACAGTAATAATTATTATTCCTTATTAGTACATGCTTGTGCCTTAGGTGTCTTCATAATCACTTTATTATTACATGACCTAAACATACCAGCAGCAGCTGCTCCAGAGGGGAGCAAGACATTTCCCTGCGAGGAAATATAAACAGGACAATTTTTCATCACCACTTTGCTTGGAATAGACATAAGGTGGTTACAGCCATTTCCTATGTGTCTTTTTTTTTCTTTCTTTTCTTGAGACTGATCGTCTAATGTGACAATAATCTCAGAAACATTCAAGCATTAATGTAGGATTTTGAGGTGCTGTGCTTAAGAAAGACATAAACTATATAGAAATGAAATTTAGGAAAGCTAAGAGTTGAAAACATGCTAGTATTTTTATATGACAAGTTACACAAGGCTTTTGTGTGTGATGTCTGAATCCTGCGTTAGAAGTGACATGAGTCATAATTGAAGCAACTGCAGATATCTGGGCTTTTGTGTTTTAAGGCCTTAAGCCTGACAAAACAGGTGTTTTCCTAGGGTCAGTATTCTCACGTTGGGTGTCACATTTTGGGTGGAGAGAATAAGTCAATATGGCTGGGGATTAGGTTCTGCTCCTGCATTACAAATAAAAAGGAGCAAAATCCGTGTCCCAAATGTCCAACTCTGGAGAATGTATTCATTTTGTAAGTACTATGTGTACCTTAAGAAAAAAACAACCTTGGGTGCTTACCTATGTCAGTTGTATGAAGGCATATATCAGCAATTCTGAACTTTTTCCAGTTCCTTAAAAAAAAAAAAAATTGTTTCTTCTAGTTTGGAAACTTTCTGCTTGCTGTACTCTCTGCCTCCACCATTTGTCCATTCTAAGCCAATTTCTATTTTCACTGCTTTTGTTTCTCTTCATTCTTGAGGTCTTGGTTTGAATGTCATTTCTACCAGGAAGACTTCTCCGATTTCACACGTCTAGAGGGGGTGCTGTTGTTAAGTACCTGCACAGCTGGTGTCTTCATTGTGATGCTTTATTTGCATACTACACCTTCCACACTTTGCTGAAGTCAGGGGTGCTGCTGATACTATTACTACATCCTGTGCACTTACCACAAGACACTTGTAGATTATTGTTTAATATTTATTGAAAAAAATAATAATGCTCTCAATTTTTCACACTCCAACTTGCAGCTAAGCAAATACATTATCTGTTTTATAAATTTTTTCCCAAATACCTATATACTAGTCCTATGGTGTATACCATGGACTTCATGATTTTTTTAAATCTCTACATCCAAGAATTCACTTTGGAAACAGTGAAAAGCAATCAATCAGAGTTAGTTTTATTTTTCTTCTCTCTGCCAAGGAGATAAGCACTAAAGCTTCCAAGAACACCTCAGGCAGACTTGCATCCACAGCTGGGACGGAAGTCACTAACTCTGGGCTGTAGTCAGGAAAAACAAGGGGTGATCAACAGACATGGTAAATATTCAAATTTAACCAAAAAACTTATTGCAATAAAAGACACATTGCCAAGAACCACGCATAATGCATTTGAGGTAAAGGGGAATATTTTGAGGATTATTATTGGCAATGTGTCTTTTACTATTTCTTACAAATTTTAAATTTTGTTTATTAAGAAAATTAGTTTCTCTCCCCCCATTTTATTGATATGTATAAGCACAAAATTTAAGGTTTACAATGAAGTTGAGAATTTTGTGCCCATACGTATCTTGTCAAGGTGACAAGGACTTTCCCACTCTCCTTTTGTCCCTCCAGGCCTTTAATCTAGAAACAAAGACAGAGGGTTAGAAGCCCCCACTACCTAGGAGAGGGTCCTGATTGTGTTGCCCTCAATTTTGAAAATTGAAACACTACCATTAAGATATTTTATGCTCATCTCTTCACTGATCAAATACTTACAGTAATATATGTCAAATAAAAACATGCCATGTGATCATCTACCTTACTCACTGGATTTGGCACCATGCCCTTCAGGATCTCCCCAAAGTCAACATGACCAGGAAAGTTAACAATTCTGAATCAGTTCTGGGGCAGAGGTAACCACACAGTGCAACTACAGCCATGAAAGCAGACTCCCAGAACAGCTTCAGAAAGCGGCCAGAACAATAGAATATGCGCAAAGTGAAGGAGAATATTTGTGTGATATTAATGACAATGTGTCTTGACTTAATAATTTTTAAAACTAAACACTGTATTTTTATCATATCTCATTCATGATGTTAAAAAATGAATTAAAAAATGGACTAAGAGACTGACAAGAATCCTGGCTTCGATCTATCCCAGTCAAGATCTGATTCTGGTACACACAATCTCTACAAACAGCCACTCAGTGTACCCAATTACCTGATGTGAGTGGCTATTAGATTTCTAATATCCTTCTCTTTCCCTTAGAGGTTGAGTTGGACAGTTAAAACAGCCTTGTTCTAACAGAGCCTTGGTCCTTGCCTGTGATATCCCCAAGCTCTCTGTGCTGTGTTTGCAAATATCCTCACTTGATGAAATGGAATAATAAAACGGCGTTTTCTGTTACAAGGGTTGGTAGAACACAGAGATAATAGTGAAAATAATAGAGTAATGATGAGAAAGCTTTATAGTTTTATAGACACATACATTCTCCATTTTATTGAACCATTAACTAATATGTTAACTGTGTTAACTGTGCTCTTGTTTAATGATACAACAAAGGCAGCGGACCTCCAGAGATCTCTCCGACCGATTACTTTCTATCAGTACACAAAGCTGAGATCTGCTTAAGACCAGTAGACTTCAGCTTCCAATGTCATTGCCGAATGTTCTTTTCTCGTGTAGACTTGATTTTATTTGTGAATCATTATAAAACAAAACAAGAAAGAATATTAAAAACAGCTATTTCTTGAGCCTTACTTTAGACTGATTTTTCTAGTAACCACTACCATTGGTCTTATCTTGCTAAGTGACATCCCTTGATAAATGTGGGAATTCTCATGCGTACATGCAAATAATAAAGGTAATTAGGAAACACAAATGGCCCTCTCCCCAGTCAACCGTCATCTAGCTTGGAGCCAGAGCAAGTTTGAGGGAGTGTCAGGAAGACTAACATTTCAGGAAATTAGAAGTATGATTTGGGAGAACATTTGGAGGATATTCTGCAATCAAAAGTCTGACCCACAAGCCTACCGTGGGTTCTGAACTCTTACAACGATAGAGCAGGATCTTTGACTTAAAACACTTTATTACCAGTGGAATTTCATAATTTGACAACACTTAAGCAGTGAATAAAGGAAGACTTGTTGGGCAATAATATAGTAACATAAATGAATATATCAAAAAGTTTCACTCCCTTAGCAAGATTCTACTAAACACAACAGCAAATAATCAAGTTTTGAAAGAGGAGGTAGAGAGAAAAAGTAGCTCCAGAGCCGAACAGAGTAATTGGTGCGTTTGTTTATTCATTTATTTATTAAGTTCTTGTATGTGTCGGACACTTTGAAAGCAGCAGGAATGAGACCTCTTAATAAAGAGACAATGAATATAAAACAGGCAACTTGCAGCACAAATTAAAAAATCTATATGAAGTTTTAAAGGTTTTTTTTTCCTTAAAGAAGTAACACATGATTTGGATAATTTACAAAACAAAATTAAACACATAACCAGCGAAAAGCTAACTACCCCTGCTCCCCCAACACTCCCAGGACTTGTTCCAAAGGAAGATCGGCTCGGAGCTGATCTTCTGGCTCCACAGGCCCATCAGGTGTTTGAGGAGCTGAAAGAACCTGTTTGAGTGGGAAAGGAAAACACTAGAAATTCAACGGATCTCACAACATTCCTAAAGCCTTTGAAAGAGACAAAAGAGGAAATAAAAAACAGTTCCACTTCGATTTTTCTGTTTGCTTGTTTTTGGCGTCTTCTCTCTATCCACGTCAGGGTGACCAATCCACATCCGTCCCACCACCAGCACGATCAGATATTCCACAGTGTCTGATACAGATTTATGAAAGTGTATTGTCAGTGGCGCCTCTGTTACCAATAAACTCTGGGAGTAGAGTCACGCCCAGGGAACCACAGCTCTGGGGGAGAAATCAGTGTTACACCCTAATAATCAAATTTCTAAGAATTTCTGTTTTCTGGTCTAGGAGGGAAGGACTCTCAAACAGTGCTTCAGGTGGCTTAATGTCTTATACAGATTGTAGAAGACACATTTGTTTTTTTAAGCCCTCTCTGCATTATTCTCCAAGGATTCAGGGGTGAGCCTAGCGGGGATCTGAACAAGCGATGGGCAACACATTGAGCTCGAGGCCGGGTCTCTCTTCAGAGGGTTCACTTATTACACTGCACTAGTCCTTCTTTTTCCCTCAAGAGAAGTTTTTCTAACAGTTTTTCAGTGCACAGAGACAGCGGTCACCCTTTCAGTTTTCCAGACAAATTATATCTGGTTTCGTTTCAACTATAAGCACTCCACTTATGTAAAATTGTAGAGATATAGAAAAGCATAGTTTCATTGTTCAATATAACTATAATATAAAATAATTGGTGGTTGAATAAGAGTTTGGACAGGGGAGATAGTAAGAAGGTGGATCATTTCACCAAAAAGGGCTTAGATGTGAACATTAAGCTTAATACTTAGCTTAAAAATGAGAAATAATTCAATTTTTATAAATAAATTTAGATTCAGCAGATAGCTTGGATGGGACAAGGAAGAAATTACTCTACAAAAACAGACGAGTTCATCCACACCTGTTTTGCTAGCATACAAATGCTACCCACAGAATCTGGGTTAATAAAGTCCATTAAATTCTCTTTGATACAAAATTATTCTGTGCCATAAAACAAGATAAAGAAGGTAGTCCTTCTCACTTAATCTCATTGATATATGTAAATGTTAGAATTGGGGACTAAACATATGTTTTGGAATTCATCATTTAATCTACTACAAAATGGGGTGATTACCTATCAGCACTTGTAGATAGAATCATCATTACTTCTATAATAATGATACAAATGTAACAGATCCGGAGCTAGAGAGGCATAAACATATATTAAAGAATTGATATGTGCCAAGGAGACAGGGAGAATCCAGGGTTTATACAGTCGGGGTTCTGGTTTTTAAATAACATACAATTGCGAATAGAAGTACTTGTGAAATGATGGTTTGCTTAGTCTAAGAAAAAGATTCGTATCAAATTACAAAATTTTAGAAAGCTGTCAAATACCGTGAACATAAAAAAATTCAGAAAAATATTTCACAAGTTTCATTATTTCTATTAATGAATGTCTTCTATAATTTCTCCATAATTCTTGTTGCCCTATATTTGTTGTATTCATTCTCTTGGATTCCACTTTTATGTAATAATTTGAATGATACTTTGAATACAAGGATAGTACTTTTTTCTCAAACATAGTTGGTAGTAATTCATTTTGCATTTTTGATACCTTAGAAAGTTATTTTCTAGCTTTAACACACAAGGAGCTTTATGGTTCTTTTGTTTCCTGAGCTTACTGTAAAACCATAGTCTCATAGTGTTTTAATAACAGTACACAAGCTCTTGGAGATTCTCAGCATTCTGGTCTCATGAGATGTGTCCCTCCCCATGGACTTAACCAGATGTCCCCAGCCTCTTGTGAGCTAGCCCTGGTAAGTGGGAAAAGGGGGAAATGGCCACATGCCAGAGAGAAGATAACGTTTCTTCTTTGAGACTGAAAGATTACAGAATCCGGAAAGCCAACAGGATTTCTTTAAAATATTGGATAAGATTGGAAGCGTTGATTACCCAAAACAGCCCTAGTCCCATGGTGACCACCTACAGCATGGCCGCTGAGCTTTCTCTCTGCGTTTCTAGAGGAGAATGCAGGGAGTTGGCAAGTTACTTCTCAACTCCTCCTTTAGAGATAGTTATAATACTTTCCATATTGATGTATAAATAAATAAACATATACATAGATACAAAGATACAAAGTTTCATCTTTAAGAATTGGGAGTTTAAAATGAAAATCTATATCATTGATATATAGGATAAACTTCAATATGCTATTCCTAATGTTACTTCGAACATAAGGTTTTGTAAAATTTGAGTGACACATGTTGCTGAGTCCAAGAGGATAAGCTCAGATTTAATATTAGCCTGTGAGGAAAGAAGATCAGTTTCCTTCAGAGTAAATGATCAGGAATAATGTTCATTCTTGAGTGCAATCATGCACATTTAAAAATAGCCCTAGTATTGCTTAACACCAAATAAATGTCTATCAGAGTGCCCTAGGTACCATTTAGAGAAATACTCATTTTCATGTAAACTTCCACCCACCTCTAGAATACAAAGGTAACCTATGTAAGCATAAATGTGGTAACACAGTGGGAAAAAAATTACAAGCACAGCAAAATAACCATTGAAGACGCTATATTTCAATAGCTTACTTTGGCATTAAAGGTACACAATGTAATTCCTAAGAATAAACCAGTAGAGCAATCTTTATTTAAAGAAAAGAAACAGCATTCTAAGATACAGCTGCATAGACTCTATGATGAATATTCAACATACGAGGAACTGACAAATTTATCTTTACTCCATCATTAAGCATTTTTCTGACAAGCTGGGTATTCATCCCATTAGGGGGCTTTTTTGTGTGTGTTCTTTTTGTCTAAAGCTTGATCATGCCCTTCTCTGACATCCTGCAAGACTAGCCTTTTCTTTTTCTTCAAATTTCTGATTACTCATATTGTTAGGAACTCATGCTCAAAAACTCTTTTCTAAGATAGGAAGACAAGACCTTGGTCAAAACTTTCCTATCACAATCGAAAGCTTGATTTAACATATTCTGTCACAGTCCACCTTAAAAAAGAGCATTAGAAATTTAAATTGTTCACTGAGATTATATATATATATAGTTACTTTTGCTCATGAAGAATTCTGCTTCCTTTCACTTTCAGATTGCTAACTCAAGAAAGATAAGTTCTTATTTTATGAGTCTATGACTTCAAAAATGTCATCTCATCAAACTAAAATTTCTTCTTTATACGTGTTTGCTACTGTATATGAGACGAAACATTTAACTAGGGAAATTTATCCACTTTTGGATAAATCCTTGAATTGTTCATCTAAAAGCTTATATAATTCTATCTTCAAAGTGGATTCATGGAATTAATATGCCAGAAATATGACAGGTAATAAGACCAAGTTTTGATTTATGGAATCTCTAGCTTACCACACTCACTGGGAAGCTTTCTATGGGAGTTTATTTGCAAATTGTTGGAGTTTGGCAAGCTTGTGCACTGGGAGATTCCATAGTTCATTCCACAAACTTGACAAGAAAAAATACTTCCCATGCAAAAAAAAAAAAAAAAAACTATTCAAGAGTACATTATCAGTCGTGACCACACTGTTCGTTATGTATTCAGGGCCTTTTTATGTCTCTCTCTGCCCCAGAGTTCAGAACCAAGCATCAATATGTGTTAACGCATTTTCAATATTTATAAGCTAAAGGCTTAGATCCAAAAGTTATCAATAATTGTCCTGCTCCTTCACTTATATTCACTGGCATCTCAATTACAATGTCTACCAAAAAATATCTTCGGGAGTTTATGCAGTACAACAGTTTTCATAAATCTAATTTAAATCTTCCTTAGGGTTAGGATTGCCAGGTATTTTGCTTATTTTATCACTTCTTTCCCTTAAAATAATTTCCCAAGAGGTTTAGTTTTCTGTCCCACAATGCGTAAACATCTGAGTTCGAAGTTCTACTTGTATAGCAATCATACCAAAGTTAAATAATAAATAGCATTGCCTACTAATATAAATAGCAACGACTGGTAAATAAGATCGTTAAATATTAGAAGTCCATGTTTATGTAAGCAAAGATTGATGAGAAATGGTGCATATTTACCACAAATATCTGGCAAGAAACCTTAGCCTATTCCACTCAACACCAAGTAGAATCTGTATGTTTAAAACAAATAGAAGGCCAGCCTGAGCTATAGATAGAGTCCAGAATCAACTGAGCTACAGAGCGAGGCCTTGCCTCAAAGAAAAAATATGCAATGGTCAAAGTGAAATGGTTTTTCAAGTAACATTGATGTCCTACTAATAGGACAAAGGACTGATATTAGAATTTCCTATTTATATAAGAAATGCATATCAGACACATTTTCAAGTATATCTAATCAGAACTTGATTTGTAAAATAATTTCATAAGAGTCAAGCAGACCTGTGTCCTGAAACAGGACACACTTTTCCTTTAAAAATACTGTTACTGTAACTTCAATTACAATCCTATCCCAGGTTGAAAAGATAAGCCTTGGTCAAGAGTTTTCTAGAAAACATGTACTTTTTTTTGCATTGAGATTCTCATTTTATTGATATGTATATGTGCAAAATTTAAGGTTTCCAATGGAGTTGAGCATTTTATACACATATGTATCTTGTCAAAGTGACAAGGGCTTTCCCACTCTCCTTTTGTCCCTCTCCCTCCCCACCCCTTCTCACGCCTCCCCTACCCTCCCCCCTTCTTTTACTTTGTTTTTCGTTTTAAGTTCCATAGGATGTTGTGATCTGGGTCTCTCATATCAGAGAGACCATTCGATGTTTCACCTTCTGCTTCTGACTCACTTCACTAAGCATGATGTTCTCAAATTTCTTCCATGTACATTTAACATGTTATTGGTGAATCTTACTATACTATACTATACTATACTATACTATACTATTAGGCTAATATGTCTTATTATTTTAGAGTACAGATGATTTTACTGTGAGATCTACTTGATTTATGCTCAAAATAGAAAAATCTTTGTATAATTACAATTTCAGTGGCTACAGACTAAAATGTGCAACTAAATTCTGATCTGTGAATTCATGCCCAAATTTGGAGACTTATGACCATTTCAATGAGTGGTTTTGAATATTCAATAGTAAGATGCTGCCATGATGACTGGATATTGTCAGTAAGATCTGCTGTCAAATGAATATTCCTAGTTGCTGTGTTCTTGAAATTCACTTGACTATCACAGTTAGAAAAATTGCAGCTCCGGGTGAATGTTTTCGTGTTCTGTTTCACCCGACATTCACTCATACAACATACACCCTAGTTCTCCTAGTCCAATCTCCAAACTAAATGTGTTCTCTAAATTTAAGAAAAGAGAGTAGAATATTTCCTAAATGAGGTTGGAAGTGAGACTGCTGTTGACCTCACAAAGACAAAACTGAGAATTGAAAATTGTGATTCATACATTGAAATGTACTAATGACGCTTTCTAGACGAGGTTTAAGGTACCGGGTTTTGGCCAATAATTCACAGAAAACTGTAACCTCACTCTCTTTTTTTTCTCCTTTCCTCTCACACCTACCTTCCGCCATACTGGTTGATGTTATATATGATATATTTTCAAGCAGGAAACCTTCAAACTTTCCAATATATTAATTGTTCACCTATCTATTTATTTAGGGCATTGCTTAGAAATAGCCCAATGTCATATTTACTGTATAATTTCATTCTATATTCCAATTAAGAATCAAAAATTAATGTTTTATTAATACCTAAAAGAAACAAAAATATATGTTAAAACCGTGTGTGAAAACTCATACGCTTACATCACAACCTTTTTTGTTTTTAAGCATCATTCAGTGACTACTCCTCATTAAAATTCTATAACATTTAAAATTTAAATATTCTTCTTATTAGACTAAAAACAAAAAATAGAAAAAGGGGAAATATACATTAAAAATACATTCATATGTATCAGAGAATCATACTGTTTATTAACCTAAGGAAATAACAACTCTGTGCAAAAAATCTGAGGAGGACATAAAAATGATAAATACTTAAAGAAATAGATATACTTAATCTAATTTTAACATTACACTCTGTGTGTGTTTCAAAAACATTGTATAATATCCTATTGATGTGTACAATTTTTTGCTTTCATGTATAGACTGAAAAAATTTTAAATTCTCAAAAATCTGATCTTAACCAATTGCATTCTATTACTTTCATTTGGTTTAAGTTGGCTTATTTTCCATGATGTAAGCAGAAAAAAATTAGTGGTTTTTAGATATGAACTTCTCTATAAAATACTTCAAATCTACAGTCTGATAATTATGTCATTTTGAAGTTTAAAATTTTATTAATGAATAATACCACATTTATTGATGGTACTTATATATTAATTAGTATATGAATTTAATGCATTTGCAGTCATGTACTTAAATTCATGAACATTTATACTTACAAGACACTTTATAATGTGTATTATTCTTAAAGCCCAAGGGAAGAAATATTTATAGCTCTGTACCTATCAAGGAAAACAGAAAAGGGATCATGTCAAGCAGGTAACTTGTCTGATTTTAAACCTCAATGAACTTGAGCTGGGTCTGATGTAAACAATATAGACTAAGATGAGAAAATTATGTCAAAAAAAAGAAAGTATGGAATAACAGGCCTTAAATGTGGGGGGAAATATGGCAAACTACAGAACTGTAGAAACAGAAGAACAAGGTTAGATGACCTTCATGTTATATGCAAAGAAGTCAACAGAAGAGAGGTTGTGAAGAAAGGACTAAGGTCAAGATGTTAGGATGGAAGGAAAGAATCAGAAATCAGGCCCTTCCTAAACCCCAGGTTGCATAACTTAGAAATAGGACTTACAAAGAAAGGGTTGCTATCATTTTGACCAAAGGATCTGCCTTCAGACTTCTGTGAAACTAAATTTCTGCATGTGAATACTCTAGCAAATAAAACAAAACTTTCTGTGTTTATGTTGAAAGTAATACCACCATAGGTCTGATTATTTTGGCTTTAAAAGCATAATAAAAATTCAATTATTCTCACATGATGGGCTCATAAAAACTTTTTTCTGCGTATTAGAGATGAGTTTCTAAAATTGGAAGATGATTATTCTTTAATCCTTCCCCCAACTCTAACAACTTCTTTCCTTTCCTTTTGTCCTTTGTGTGAGGACAAAGCCTATCAAGATTCATGCCTGCAACACAAGCACAACCATTGGCTTCCTCTAGGTCCCTACCCAATGGTAGATCCATCATTTCAAACGACAATTCCATAGGAAATCGATATTTTGCAAAGAAGATTGCTCCAGCTGGTGCAATGTGGTCTGTGGATGCAGCCGGTGAATTCAAGAAAGCAGATCCATTTGTACTGCGGCTCATGCTACCAGGATTGATTGCAAGTAACTTCCTCAGAAAAGATGTGGAAAAGCTGTTCGTTTCTTTTTTGCTTTTCAACCTCTTTTTCTGTTCTGGATCGGATAAAAACTCTCAAATTATAAACAGCAGCAGGAAATATGCAAACACCCTGCCCCACTCAAATGCTAAATAACAACTCCACCTGTTGTTTAAAGATTCATGTTCTTTCCATACAATATCGTTTGTCATATTATGTGTGGAACAGTGTCTGCGATTCTCAGATGTAATCACAGGACACTCCAGCTGAAAAACCACTAATGACCCAAATCATGAAGCCCCTTTGAATGTTGCACTCAAACAAACACTAACAAGCTTAAAATCTTGAAACCTGAGAATATTTCCTGCTTCCAATATTTTAACCCAATATCATATTTATAAATGCTTTTTTAATTACTTTTTGCATTTATATAAGACATGATAATTGAAGGAAAAATTTGATTCAGAAAAGAAGAAAATGTATAACTGCAAAATCCAGTTCCCAAAACTAATCATAACATCTTGATCTATTTCTTCTAATAGTTTTTCTACATAATAGTTAATATCAAACTTAAGATTACCAAGGATGCAATGTTCTGTATTCTCCATAAAACATTTAAAGCATATTTTATTTTGCTCGAGAGCTATTCTGTCATCATCTTAGCCATATGTAACTTGTATTCAACATAATATTTTGTTATTATATAAAACTGAGAGGAATATTTGTATGAATTTTCAAAGTCTTTGGCATATATGTATTTCCAAAATTTTTGTTATGTATTGACAAATCACTTTCTAAAAGAATTAATATTTTTCTGAAGATATATACATCCATCCATACATACATACATACATACACACACACAGAGAGATCAAATATATATGACTGTACAAAGTCACACAAGCATATATGTTTTTTAAAAGAAACTTTTTGTCCAACCTTCATATAGGTCATCAAAATTATCCAAATATCTTTATGTTCATGTATAAAATACATTTTCTCTAAGAAAAAAATGAAATAGACAATGGTCCCACATCACTCAGTAATTTAGGCAAAGAGCAGAGTGGCAATCAGCTTAACCCTCAAGGGTTTGTTTTGTAGCGCCGGAAATGCCATCCGCTGTGAATGGAAGGCCTGACACTGACTCCACAGAAGTCTAGTCAGCGTTCTCCACCCACAGGATGACTAAACAAAGAAAAGGACAGAAAGATAAGACTGAACTGAATCACTGGCTGAATCAGCCCCATCCCATTTTAGTATATTTTCTGTTTTTAAGAAGATGCGGCTAGCATTGCATGGAACATGATAACGTGATGGCCAAGAGCCAAAGACTTGTTTTTTGACAAGGAAAGGCCCAGGACAAGTCAGATAACCCCTATGAAGAATAGCGTCCTCCAGAAATTTTGCAATTGGAAAAAAAATTATTAATTCCTATAGGTTTCTCTGACATTTTAGGACTCTATGGTGCTTCATTCTGATTTATATGTTTCAGAATAAAATATGTAATTTTTTTCTCTCACTTTTCTTGCTGTCTGTGCTCATATACCCGGAGATACCCACTACTAACAGTGCTGAGTGGGATAAAGAACAAAGCAATCGACATGGTTTTGAGTGGATTTTTAAGCACACAGCATAGATATCATTCTGAAGGTCAAAGTGCTTTTCATTTGTAAGCTCCAGCTACGTGAGAGAAGATTCCTGCTGGATTTCTAAACTCCTTACTTGCCTTATGACACACAGCAGCAGACTCATAATAAAGTTGTTTTGTTTGTTTGTTTGTTTTTCTTTGTTTTTTTTGTTTTCTTTTTTGTTTTTTGTTTTTTGTTTTTTGTTTTTTGTATTGTATCTCAAACTGCTGGTCAAAGCTCACATGTTCTTCAGGAAATCAATTTACTGGGTCTAGCCCAGCATTTATTTTCCTAAAGAAATTGAATAGACTGCACTACAATTAGTAAAAGTAAGTTAAGTGCGTGATTTCTGAGACTAACATGCAAATGTATTTCTCACAGCATTTTCAAAAATACCACTTCAAGTCTATACAGGCTCGGTATTTGGAACTTTGAATGTGCATGTACAAGGTAAAAGAAACAGCTTGAAGAGATTGGGAGAAGGATGCGATGGGCAACTGTTTTCCCTGGGCTCCTTCTTCCACTGAAGAATCCCTAGCCAGAGAAGTGAAGCCATAGCGCTGAACTTGCTAAGAATACGAAGGCCCGATAGCGTCCTATTTCTACCACAGTGATACTTTCCAGCAGACTATTTTGGGGTATAAATTACAGAAGGGCACGTCTAGACAGCGAAGTGTCTTGAGATCCACGCTTATCCCGCTGTCCATCCCGTATCCCTACAGGATGTGGAGAGGATCCAAACAAGACTTCCCTGCCCAATGAGGCACAAAGGTTAGGTGAAAATTATGACGTGGCATCCTTAAAGGGCAAGTAGGCGAAGAGTGAGGGGGTTTCCGGCATAGCATGAATTCCCCAGGGAAATCACTTTGCCACCACCGAGAAGACTGATAGCGTGTTACACTAGTATGAAACACAGCAGAGAGGAGCCGCAAGTCACGCCCCCTACTGTCTCAGTTTCGTTTTCATTGCTGCAACTCAATACCCGGCATCCACATTTAGGAGAGGAAAGGTTTATTTTCTCTCACAGTTTTAGAAGGTCACAGTCCACTCAAGAGTGGCCGGCAGCAATGGACATACATGGCAGAGGCAGAGGTGGAGGCAGCTCCTAACAGTATCAAAAACAGGAAGCCAAGACCCATCATGTTCAGTCTCTACCGGAAGGAAAAAGCTATAACAATCTTTCTTCTTCCTTCCTTTTATATAGTTTAAATTTCCAGTTGGGCCTCCCAAATCCAGGTTCTTCCCTCATTCACTGGCCCACAAATCACTCAAACTCTAATCCAGGCTGGATCTTAATTGCCTAATTTAGTTGTGGTCCCTACTTCCTAATCCAGGCGCGGTTCCTGATTGCTTCAAATTGACATAATCTTTCCAATGGTAACACCTGCCCTCACCCTTCCTGCTATCCCAGGGAAGAGGAACAGAGCAAAAGTCTGAAGCTGACTAAAATTATACAGAAGATGCAGATTTAACCTGAAAATTTCCTTGAGCTGGCAACTTTGTTTTCTATCAGAGAGGAAATAAGATTTGCAATACTTGACAGATTCATTGAAACAGAAATTACTAAAGAGCACTTGTGACTTATTTATTCCTTACATATCTTTCTTACATCAGACTTTGAATGGCCTTAAAGTTACAAAATTACTGTACTGTTTGTTTCCTGACCACTTTGAGTTCATAGGCCAATGTATTATACATTATTGTTGATCAATAAATCTGCTTTCAGTGTTCACAATCCTTTATCGAGATGGCATACACAGAAATTGAAACTCACAGTGTGTGATGTGCAAAGTAGATGAGGCTAAAGTATCCGAGTCTTGGGGCACTCCGTATCTGCTGTACGTGAAGACCAAGTAGCAATCGATGATTGCACACTAACAGTGGTTTCAAAGCACACGCTCCATTGCATTACTAAATGTAATTTACATAATAGATCAATCACACTTGACTGATACTTAACATATATAAGATCACATTTACTATAGCACATGAAAGCACTGTTACAAAATCTCTCAGTTTCTTGAAGGTTGAGAATATATTATAGTATTTCAACATCTGGTGAACATTTTTTAAAATTCTGGTCACAAATTTCACAATGGTCTCTTAACCATGTGGGTCAGGAAAACAGGCTGATAATGCCACACACAATCAAATTCTCAAGAGATTAATTCAGAATTTATGCCAAGTATGAAACATTATTTCTTAAATGTTTCATAAATAATCAGCCGCATTTCTCTATTTAGCAATGGCTTCATGAACAAGCCCGTAAGTACGCAGAAATGTCAGAGGTCCTGCTGTAATCAGTTACAAATAGGCTATTTGTTATTTTTTTCTACTGCATATAAATGCCATGATAATTTTTCCTGTTCTAAAGTATACTTTTATTGCATTTCAGATTGCTTTATTACTCAGAAAAGCCATTTGAGTAATTTTTAAGTCTAAAAGCACATTTTACTGAGTGACCACATTGATTCTCTGATCTCTGGTGAGTAAATAATGTTCATTTTTAATGACCTTTATTTTTTCCTAGAGAATATTAAAATTCTAAAACAACTTCCTTGATGGAACTTATGTCAGTCAACTACAAAAAAATTGAAATATAGCATCTTGGCAAAGCACAATAAAATATTCTTTAATTAATTAGATATAGATTTGTTCAATCCCAAGGAATACAAATTTTGTAGAGAAGGGAAAGAAATACGGAGATGAGGAAAGTTGGGAAGGCTGGAAGGTACAGAAAAGGAAAAATGATTAAGGCATGATATATGTATGCACCAATTCCCCAAGTTGAGTGTAATACCTGTGTAACATATCACAAACACATACTTATAAAAACAATCATTATGACAAAATAAATATATTTTAACATATAAAACTATTATGAAAAAGACATTCAATAACATTTTGATGGTGAATCTTGTACCTTTACCCAAGTTTTGTACACTGCACACATAGTTTAGCCTACCAAAGTTATTCCTAATATCATCAATCATTATGACACCAATAACTCACAAAGCTCAGATTTAATGCCACCTTTTCTATAAAGCTTTCCTGGGGCTCTCAGTCCAGCAAGTGCAATTACCTTTTCTCAACTCCCAGAACAAACACCATTAGCATCCATAGCCCGTGTGTCTATAACATAATGACCTTAGAAGCATTCCATCTAAAATGGGAGTGATAAGAAAATATCTTGATTATCCAATAATGGTCATTGCCAAATTTAGGAGTCTTTTATATAATTTATACTTTAAATGTCTGCTTCCAAAGGAACCACAATGCTCAATATTGTTATAAGTAATGGAAATAAAAAAGTGCTCTAGACATCATGGTGTTAAATCTTCCATTTTAATGTTTCAGTTCATGAATATTTTACTTGTTAATATATACACCACAGAAGCAATCTAAATATGCAT
The DNA here is from genome assembly GCA_004027205.1 of Ctenodactylus gundi. Classification (NCBI taxonomy): domain Eukaryota; kingdom Metazoa; phylum Chordata; class Mammalia; order Rodentia; family Ctenodactylidae; genus Ctenodactylus; species Ctenodactylus gundi. The sequence continues at coordinate 82,797 of PVKB01000458.1, forward strand.
GTATGAATTCACAGCAATGAGGTTTGTTCCTTTGTGCAAAGTAGACTTCTACCTTATTTATCAACATTAAAATGTCTATGCCAAACAATAAAGTCATTTGTAATGAAAAATGTATTTTTCCAAAAACAAGAAATGTGTTGGAGATCAAACAACGGCATTTTTATAACCCGTTAGTAAACATATGAGTTCCAGTTTTTTTTTTTATTTCTTCACTCTTCCTCATTAAAATAAGTTCAATTTTTATTGGACAAGGCTAGATAATCCTAATCCACAGTTGTAAAAGTGGGTTAAGCGTTTACAACAGTGGTTAGCTCACTCTAAGGACCTTATAAAAAGCTGCTATAATACAGGCCTTACTTTGACTGCACAAGAAACAAATTATTTAGAATTGCTTGAAGAGACAAAAACTGAAAGGAATTATCCAAGAGACATTAATTTATTTCATGAAATTCAAAAATGATTGTACAGCAAAGAGACAGACTAAAGAAGCTCTTAGATCTTGAGAAAAATTGAGACCCAGAGATTGGTACCATATGCCCCTCCTTCAAACGCTGAATTCTTCCTTTCTGTCACATCAGACTCACTCTTTCAAGTTTCAGAATATCTTTCTCACATACACTCATCCTACAAATACAAATAGTATTTCTATGTGTATATATTTATTCAAGTAAAATTTAAAAATACTGTCTTTGTTACTTTTTCATCACTGTGACTCAAGACTCAACATCCACACTTTATGGATGAAAGATTCATTTTTACACACAATTCAGAAGGTTTCAGTCCATTCATGGGTGGGCAGGTGGAAAACTGTGGAATCAGATAGCAGGACTGAATCCAGAGCTGTAACTCCAGAGGCAGAGATTCTCACTGCGTCATGGAACAGAGACAAGACTGGGAGGAAAGGTGGAACAAGCACACACCCCTCATGTCAAGCCCTAAGCATCCACCTTCTAGTCAGGCCCTACTTTTCCATTATTACAGTATCCATAGGTACATGGATAGGTACATAGGTACATGGGGCTTTTGAGGAACATTCCAGATCCAAATCACCACAATTACTTTATACAAAAAAGTAGTAAATGTTTGTTCATGAGTTTTGTAAACTACAAACAACTCAGTGCCCCACAAGTTTGGAATGAAGAAACAAATATGATATAACAAATTACTAAAATTTTTGCAAGCAATAACATCACAGCTATAACAAATGCAACAACATGGATTTTTTAAAATGTATTTCACTTAGTAAAGAACTCAAGAGTCTAGATATAGTATGACAGCATTTACATGACCATTGTATAAATATAAAACTATGAGGACAGCAAACTAATCAGAAATTATAGAAATGAAGATGGGGAAACTCTCAGAACCAATATATTTGGTAGGATGCTGCAATTGGTTTATATCTTCACTGTGTCAAAATTTATGACATTATAAATTACTTAAAGTACATAAAACTATAGGGCAATGCATATGCATCTCAGTTTGTATAAATTTTACTTCTTTTTGTAAATAAGAAAAGTATAAATCTGATAGAACAGGAAGATGGTGGTTGAGTAAGAGTTATGGGAAACACCATTGCCAGTTAAATCAACCAGCCAGGCAAACACCGAGAGGAAAGTGCATCATATCTCTGGAACATAATAAATCCAGGGATAAGAGGTAAAAACAGCCACAGTGTGGAATTCCCACCCCAAACTGTTCCAACCATCCCAAACTTTCTCACCAGGCCCAAATTTATCTGCCCAACCCAAAATCTTCACAGGGCCCAAATTTTCCCACAAAGTGGACAGGCGGCACCATAAAATTCTATGGCCAGACTTTTCCACTGGCCACAGAGTAGAAATCCAGGCCTGAATTTTCCCTCTAAGGCAACTGGCCACAGCACAAGATTCTGAACCCAGCTTTTCTCCAGAACCCAAAATTTTCCATGGAACCCAATTTTGCTGCCAAGCCCACAAGCAGCACCACGGAATTTTGGGTCCAAAATCTCCCACTGGCAGAGGCATGGAATCCCAGACCCCAAATCTCCCGCTGAGCCGAACAGCTGCAATGGAGACTCACGGGCACAGGCTTCCCAGCTGGGCCTACCAGTGCCAGCACAGAATTCCTATCCCAAGCTCCCCTCTTCAGGCCCATCAGCTGCACCACCAGATTTTGGGCTGAAGCTAACCCACCCCAGCTGATTACTTCATCAGAAACACTGGATGTCCAGCCTGAGGCCCTCCTGAGCAGATCCATCCATCTAGATGGTCCACTTGGACCATCTAGGAAAGACACAATGACAACAGGGAAAACAATTAAATTCAAAGTATGTAGAAGGGTAACTGATTTTCCCCCAGTATTCTGTATTTTGTTAGGTTTTTTGTTTTGGATTTTGTTTCTTGCTTTAACTGCAATTAATAATTTTCTTATTTTTCCCTTTTTTGTTCTACAATCCTTTTCTGTATACTTTTTCTTAGTCCTGGCCACTTTCCTTCTTTTTTCATTTATTTCTGTTTTCCTTTTGGGTTAGTCCTCTCTCCTCTCCAGTTCTTCTACCTCTTTGTGTCTCTTTGTTGGGTGGTTCCTGAGCCCCTCCCTCTCTTAATGAACCGCATAAGCCCTGTACAATAAACTTCTCCACAGAGTTGGAAGCTATACCCTTTACACATCACTCACAACTCTTCCTGACTCATCTGAATCCTGCTTACAGTGCTCATCTCTATCTGTTATTCTCTGACTCGGATAGGAGTACCGATAAGTTATTCACCCGCATATAAATACATCTCTGCTTTCTATCTGATACTTAAAGGCAATTTCTAATCATAGTTTCTTCTCTCCCACTGAAATTTCCCCCTGATTAGAACTGTTAAATATCAATAGCTTACAATCACACAGATAGTCTCGACAAAACATCTATATATGATTAAGTCAATAAATTAGTGATGAAGATTTGTATATACTTATCAACAAACCTGTGTGATCCCTCCAGGTACCCAGTATTCCTAATCTGTGCTCCCTATCTGTGCCCTCCCACTCCTGCGCAACCCACTTGGTGGGGAGGATACCACCTCTGGCAGCCTCGCCCACAGAGGAAAAGCATTTCTGCAGTGGACCAAGTGGAAACTGTCAGGCCTGGCAGTACAAAGTAGGTGAGCTGTAACAAGGAGCCCCACCTCAGAACCACGGACAGCACACCACACAGCCAAAGGATAACACTCTCCCCTACCAGAATACATTGCTTGAAGGGCTATCCCAGCAAGCCAAAGGAACACTCAATAGCAAGATGAGAAAACATGAAGACAAGATCCCTCAGAAAGTGTCACCACAGGAGACTGAGAGAGAATCAAAAGAAGATCTGAAATTTCTAAACTTTGAAAAAAAAATTTTAACCTACTGGAAGAATACAAGACAGACTCAGACAACAAACTACAGAAGATACTTAAAGAACTTAGTAAAAGAAATTAAGAAGGAAACAAACACAAAACTAAGAGAGATACAGAAGTCAGTACAGGAAATGAATGACAAATTTAGCAAAGATTTTCTGAACAGAGCATCAGCTGCACAAGAATTGCAGCAAGAATCAACAAATGGGACTGCGTTAAACTAAAAAGCTTTTACGCAGCAAAAGAAACAATCAACAAGGTGAAGAGACAACCCACAGAGTGGGAAAAGATATTCACCAGTAACACTTCAGACAAAGGTTTAATCTCTAGAATATACAAAGAACTCAAAAACATAAAACCCTCAAAACTAAATTATCCCATTCAGAAGTGGGCAGCTGAAATGAAAAGAATCTTCTCAGAAGAAGCACAAATGGTCAACAAGCACATGAAAAAGTGTTCCTTATCACTTGCCATGAGAGAAATACAAATAAAAACACTGAGGTTTTACCTCACCCCGAGGAGAATGCCTGCATCAATTACACAAGAAACAACAATTGTTGGTGAGGCTGTGGCAAAAAACGAAGCCTACTCCAGTACGGGTTGGAATGCAATCTGGAACAACTCTTTTGGAAAACAATCTGAAGATTCTTTAGAAAGCTGAAGATAAAAATTCCATTTGATCCAGCTACTTCTCTCCTGGGCACGTTCGCAAAAGAAAGTCAACATACCAAACACACACATGCATACCCATGTTTATAGCAGCACAATTCATAACAGTCAAAGCCTGGAAAGAACCTACCTGCCTATCAATAGAGGAATGGTTAAAGAAAATGTGATACCTACACATGATGTAATGCTATACATCATAAAGAAAGAAAGATATGAAGTATTTGAATAAAAATGGAACCAACTTGAATCAATAATGCTCAGTGAAATAGATCAAACACAAAAGATTGACTCTAGGCAAGTATCCCTCTTATGAAATTCACAAAAATAATGGCATAAAAAGGCCCCAACATGAGTGACAGGGTAGAAAGATGAGCAACAGTCAGCTAGGAAAGAGATGACCCTTTGAAAAAAGGGGGTGCATAGACCATCATTCATAACCCAAACCTCATATTTCTGCTGTGGTATAGAATTTGGAAGTCATGTATACTTAATTTTTTAAAGAAAAGAAAATGGAAGGATATTAGTCACCTAGAAGAATATAAATAAATACATAAAAATAAATAAACAAAAAGGAGGTCCAAGGGGGGAAGGGAAAGGACTGTAATGTTAACATGATATATATATATATATATATATATATATATATATATATATATATGCGCAAAATACCCAGGCTCAATGTAACCATTGTGTATTTCATATGCATACTACTAAAGGAAAAACAGGAATAAATTAATAATAGAAGCATATTATGTAAAAGCATAATATATTACAAAAATATCACAAAGTGCAGCTGGGAAGAATTGATGTGTAAATTGGACTGTTCATATGCCAGAGATAAACTGAATAATATTTGAAAATAGATTGCTATTAATGCCACTAATGAATTTTAGTATGGCTACTGAAATATTTTGTTATAAAAATGAAATAAAATAATAGACTAAAAATTTAAGTTTCTCATTGCCATTTACCAAGGTAAAACTAAAATACAAATATAACTTTCAAGATTTCTTTTTTATATTTAAAAAAATAAAGAACAAAAATAATAGAAAAGTCATAAGTGGATTTAAAAACGGCCAACTTTGAAAAATTAAAATATCAATGATGTTTTGGAAATATAGTCCAAGTTTTAAAATACAAAAGTACACATGTACTTGAAAATTAAGACTCAAGACTACTATCACTAAGGTAAATTCTAGCAAAATAACTGATTGCTAAAGATAAGTATCCTTTGTACAGTTTTAGAAAGAACAGTTATCTTAAAAGAAAAAAGAAAAAATGGTCATCATCAAATTTTTACAGCAATGCTTCACACTAGAAAATAACACAGACGTAGACATGCCCATAAGGATTTTTATACCCAGAAAAACTTACTTTAAAGTATAAACAACATCAGATAAATTATTATTAACTTTGAAGAATTCAGCTATATTCTCATGAGCATTTTCTAAGGAATGTATTAGAAGAGAATTTTAGTAATTCAAATAACAAGAGAAGTATCAACAAAAGCCCTGATGGGGGCAATTCACGTTTCTGGGACCCCTTTCTGAATAGCAGAAAATTTATTCTCCTTCTTTCCTTTTCTACTCACCTTCTTTTTTCTTCTATAATTTTCCCAATAAAAAATTCTCTTCACAACCTGAAAAAAGAAAAGCACTGATAATAAACATTATGGCTATACTTCAAACTAAATCACAATTTAGAAGAAGATAATTTCTAATTGTGATATGTTCAGGTCTTATCCCTATTTTAACTACTAAATATGAGCAAGAAATGAATATATTTTATGCAAAAATCATTTATCCCTATGTTCTAGGATCATATCAGTGTTATCATTCTGGAACTATTACATATGTCACAGAGGATAAAGGAAATAAGATATTGTAAAATAATTCTATCATCACCTCTAGGATTTTGCTAAGATAAGTTAAAAAAAACTTCCAGAAGTGAAACTGAGTTCAAACTACCAATATAAACTTATGAATATATCATATAATATAGTGTCTTCAGATATGTATGCACGTGAGAATGTGTTTCCAAGCTCTTCATAAATAATTTTATTAAAATGCCTAGAAACAATACCAAGTCAAAATAAAGAGCCATTGCTAGCATCTAGATTATTTCGATGTCTAAATTTCAACTTGGAGAAAGACTGATTCTAGAAATAGGGCAGGGAATGTACAATGTGGGCCTGCAACATTTTATCTGGCCAAACAGAAAGTAAACAACCTGAAACTACTAAGCAAGAACAAAAATAATAAGAAGCCAAGCCAAATAAGGAAGGTTCTCACTGGCCAAAAATGAGATAATGAGAGCTCCCACAAGGCCACTGGATCACCATATTTCCAGAAGATATCTAGAATCAGTATCTTTGAATCTATTAAAATAAGGGAAATACTTAAACATTTGCACTGCTTTCACCGCATGCTAGTTATTCCACTGGGTAACTACACAGCTGATCAAGAGAAACCTCTCTTCAAAACATTTTTGTAGCTAATAAGTGAATATAAAATACTAAAATTAAAATATCATTTGTGGCTTCTAATGAACTCTTTAGTCAAAGCATCAAGCACCAGTTGTTGTTAGCATGAACAAAATAGATGAAATATCTCCTGGTGAGATATTTCTGCCGACAAGTGTGCTAAACAAATTAATACTCATCCAGCCTTCAGACCCAGCTGTTATCTACAAAAACCATATAAAAGAAGAATATGGTGAATTATATTACTCCGTAAGTACTAATCTGCCAATATCTAGACTAGGAAATCTTTAGGTCTATTGGTTAAATTTCTTAAGCAAATTAATTCCAAAGAAACAAACAGAAGGATGGCCTCTGTATTAGCAGATACACAAAGAATCGCCAATAGGTGAACCACGTTTAAGACTATAGCGTTGGAATTAATGATAAACCAATAAGACAATTCAAGGTAGTGATTAGCACAAATATCATGAAACTAGTCAGTACATAACAATTAGTATTGGGGAAGGGCACATAAATGGATTCTACAAAGCCAGGAAATTTCTATATTCTAACTTACAGAGTGGACACGAGGGTGCTCACACTAGATTAATGAACTTTTGCATGTCTTTCTGGTTTTATATATGTTTTATATTATGAAAAAGATATAACATATAACAGAGATACATGCATACCCATGTTCATAGCAACACAACTAACAATAGCTAAAATGTGGAAGATACCAAAATACCCATCAACAGACCAATGGATACACAATTTGTGGTATATATACACAATGGAATACTACTCATCTATAATGACAGATAGGTTGGAGACTTCTGCAGGTAAATGGAGACAACTTGAGACGATCATGATTAGTGAAGTGAGTCAGAAGTAAAAGAAGTATGGAATGGTTTCTCTGATATGAGAAACCCAGATCGCAATTACTTCATGGAATTTAATGTGGAAAATAATGAGAATGGGGCGGGAGGGGGGGACAGGTAAGGGTTCAAAGGTTGAAAGGAGAGAGGGGAAGAATTTGTAACCTTGCCACGATATGTATGTGCACAAAATGCTCAAGATCACTGTAAACTCTAAGTTTTGCACTTATACATATCAATAAAAGGGAAAAAGATATAACTCATAGAAATACTGACAAATTCAGAAGTTTTTCTAGATACATTGATGTAAATTTGCAACAAAATATATATCTTGGAGAGTTTTAGCTTAGAGACTTGGAAATTTAAATACACATGGTATTAGAGGGGAAAAAAGAAAGAAAAGAGATATTTTTGTTATTAACATACAGACCCATCAGATATGAAAAAATAACAATACCTAATTATATGATAGCTAAGTGCAAATTTTCAAATTAATTTAAGATCTAAAACTTAACAAAACAATAAAGTTTTTAATAATATAGATTAGGCTGAACAGTTGGGCAAAGAAAAGATTATCTCCTAAGAAAATCATAAAGATGCAAGAAAAACAAACTAAATTGTCAACATGTTTGAATAAATGAAAAAAATAAATCCTCTGGAGGAAAAAAAAATGTATCATGTTATCGTTATAGTTTGGTTCTTAAATTCTCCTGAAAGTTTTATGCTCTGAGCAGTTAATCCTCAGAGAAACACAGGTAGGTAGCAATGAAAATTTTAGGAGGTGAGGCCTCGTGGGAAGTCTGAGGTCACTGGGAACATGCTAGGTAAGGGAATTATGGGATGTAGCTCTTTCCTCTTCTGATTGCTTTTTCTCCACTATATTTTTTTACTAACTGGCCCAAAAGCAATATGACCAATTGATCATAGATTGCATTTCATCAATCGGCCAAAATGAACCTGTTCTCTTGATAAGTTTATTGTCTGAAGTTTTTGTTATACTGACAGCTGACAAACACTAAGAGGTAAATATATACACATATGTATGTATATGTAGATACATATTCATATCTTATATGACTTTTAGTTAAAGGCTTATTAGGCCCTCACATACAAAGAAGATGCATGCCAATATAGCAACAGTAAGGCAAAGATTTAATAGAAAAATTAGTCAATAATCATGAATGACTAAATATGTACACAAACACCCGCACACACATATGATGCATAGGCAATGACATTCAGCCTTATTTCAATATGAATGCAAGCTAAAAGACAGTCCCAGGCCAGGCACGGGAAGCATACAATTAATCCCAGATGTCAGAAAAATGATGCAGGAGAATCCCAAATTCAAGGACAGCCTGGGTGACAAAATAGGATCTTCAGGCCAGATGGGGCAAGCGTGTGGTCCTAGCACTCTGGGAGGGGGGAACGGGGGGTGCTCAGGCAAAAGAATCGCAGACCCAAGCCTAGCTTGGTCCACTTAGCAAGGTCCTGTTTCAAAATCAAAAATAAAATAAAATAAATGAGCTAGGGATACAGCTCAGTATAAAGGCCCTGTGATCAAATCAATCCTCAGTACCACAAAATACAAACAAATCAATTAGAGTTGCAAAGAAAGATGGAAAGAAAGAAAGAAAAAAAGGGAAAAAAAGAAAGAAAATAACTGATATTAGAGACTATACAGGAATATAGGTACTATGACACAATGTTCACTTTTCATGGAAATACATAACTGAACATAGTAATTTTAAACTATACAGGATTTTTGTTCATACTTTTCATCTCTTTGTTCTTTGTGCCGAATTCTAGGTGGATTTTCTCATTTGGTATAATTATCAATAATTGAATCCTTGTCCTTTATCAAGACTTTTGTTTTGATGATCTTTGATTATTTTTCCTGTCTTTTACAGTTTCCCTGTTGAATTAATTTATTTCTTTAGACTATCAGTTATCCTTCCTTAAAATTCTACTTAGTCTAGTGGTATCTGTGAATCTGCATGGATTTGATTATCATTATCTATTTGGAACTATGGAAGGGTTTGATTGCCTGTTCATCTTCTGATTTCTTTTAAGCATCTCATTATTCATCTGTCTATAACTTTTTTTGTAGACCACTTGCAGTGATTGAGGTAGGGCATGAAGGAAGCCACCGCGTGCTGCTGAAAGAAATTCAAGTGCCTGTTTTTTGAATGAGCTTGCACTCAAGTTACCCTGGGTGATGTCGATCCTTCAGGCCCTGTATTTCCTGCCTGTGCCTAACTCACTACGTAATTTGTTCGCAGGAGTGAAGAGACACATTGGCTCCTGAGCTGCAGCAGGACCAAGAACTTGCGTCAGGTGAACATGAGCAGGGAACGCATAGTAGTGAGTGCATGATTCTAAAGTGCAAATGCCACAACCAAAAATCAGCTTCTGACTCTGTACTTGGCACCAAGTGCCACTGACCTGTGAGTCAGTCTCAGAGACTCCTGTGGTCCACTTTTGCATACCAGGGTCCGGAAGCCATCCTCAGAACCAATTTTCCTTCCCTCTGTACTTATCAGAAGTTTTTGACCTATATTTTCCTGTTAATTTGAAATAGGAAATTCCTTAAATTTTGTTGGTCTTTTTAGAGTCTCACTTCCTGAACCTCAGAGCAACAGATTATTTTAAAATATTCGTTTTTAAACTATATATCTAGAGTCTAAAGCTGGAAGGAAGAAACAAAGCAGATTCAGTCATTCGTGTTGCATCTGTATTTAATTCTTTTAAAATATCTTGATTAAGCTTTACAAAAGAAATGTACTGTTTTAAAATCAAGTAAGCCAGTTCAATCACGTACAAATTTCCTCTTTCTTTGTTTCTTCCTAGTCCTTTGGGACTACTCTGGTAGCCATGGAAATGTGCCACACAGATTTTACTTCTAAAGAACCAGCTGCAGGGAGCCTGATTCGCTGACATTTCCAGCTGCCACCTTCTCTGCTCCACGACAACATGTGAAAACCATGTTGCCTTCAGGCTCATCACAGCCAATGACCTCAACCAATGAGGGGGTCTAGATCGTGGCCATTTCTTCTTCATTCAGAACTCTTCTAATTAGCTGTTTTCATTCTAAGATGTCTTCTCAGCCTCGATCCATTTTCTCAGAACTTCACTGTGGTGTGTAATTTTCCTTATCTAACGATTCTTACTATGCTCTCTTTCTTACAGGTATCATAGATGCATTAAGTTCCAAGGTTTCTGTCCCTTCTCATACACTCTCCCCTAGAACTTTACTGTCTTTTTTTGAGACAGGGTCTCACTCTGCAACCCAGACTGGTCCTGAACTCTCTCTGAAGCCCAGGCTGGCAATGGACTCATGGCAATCCTCCTGTCTCAGCCTCCTGAGTGCTGGGATTACAGGCATGCCCCCCCCCCACACACACACACACCCAGTTTATGTTGCGCTGGGGAATCGAACTTGGGTACTTAGCACCTGATTTAGCACTTGCTAAGCAAGTGTTTTAACACTGAGCCCTTCTCTCAGTGCCTTTGCTGTCACTTCTATCGTCTTTGTTTTTCAGCACTGATGACTGATCTGAGGGCCTTCACATTGAGCTACATCTCCTACTTTTTCTTTTTCCTGTGTGAGAAAAGCTCTTTTCCGTTCTCTAAGTTGCCCAGGCTGTCCTTGAGTTTATGACCCTTCTGCCTAGTGCTGGGATTACAGGTCTATGCCACCCATCCCAGCATCTTGATTTCTGTTTCTTGGAGGATGTGAGTTGACCTAAATGTTAAGAATAATTGAGACAACTGACAGAAAGAAAAGGTTTGAAAACTGACTCAGTTTTTCCCAGTTGCCAAAGAAGATACAATCTCTAAGGTGGGCATAGTGACACATGCCTGTAATTCCTACACTCAGGAGACTGAGGCAGGAGGATTATCATGTTTTGAGATCACCATATGCTACATAGTGAATTCATAACTACCCTGGACTACAGAGTAAGAGACTGTCTAGAAAAAAAAAAATAAAAGGAAAAAAAAAGAAAAAGAAAAAAGGCACAATCTTAAGAAGAAAGTGGCATAGTTCATTGTTGGCCCAAAATGGAGAGTCAGTTGTTGTTCTTGCTGGTGTTTTGGGAAAATGTCATGTAGAGAGCAATGACTCTTCCTAAGCAAAATTTAGAAATTTTTGGAGATGGACCAAGGTAGATGGGAGGTGCCAATGCCTAGAAGATTAGCAAAACTGGCTGACATGTTACTAAGATGCATTGATTTTAGGCAAAAGAATAAAGAAAAATTGAGAGTAGTAACAATCAGTTAAAGGCCATGTGGTGAATCAGAAGGTTACTTTGGTAACTTACAAAGAGGCCTTCAGAGCTAGGGACATACGTCAGTCGCTAGAATACTTGCCTAGTAATCACAAGGCCTTAGATTTGAATCACCTATGCCACATGAGCCAGGCAGTACCGTACACACGTGTAATCCCAACACTTGGGAGGCTAAAACAAAAGGATGGCCATGAGTTCAAGGCCAGCCTGGGCTATATAGTGAGTTCAGGACCCATGTGGACTACAGAACAAATCCCTGCCTCAAAGAAGAAAACAAAAACTAAACGTAACAAAGTGAAATAAAATAAACAAATAAATACAAAGAAAGACAAATAGGCCTTCATCTCCTCCAGTGGAAAAACTAAACAGTATGATAAGTGGCTCTAGAAATTTATAATCGATGCATATAGTTCCACGGATATTTAAAAGCTAAGTCAAGGGCTCAGCATGCGTGGTAGTTGATGCAATCCCCACTTTGGTCCCTGGACTATGAAGTTAGATCCAACATAGCAGATAAGGCCAAGAAAAATGTCTCTGTAAATTCACTGACCCAACCCAAGGTAATAAAGAATCGCAATAAAAATCAGATCTCAGAGTATGAACATTACAGACCTTAAAAATACAAGGAGTGGGATCATGAATACATCTTTGTTTAATTTAACATTGAACTCCTTACAGAAATGGATCCATGGAAAATGACTGAAGATCTCTCAAACTTAGCAGCTATACCTTTACAGTTTCGTCGATAAACAGGTCGGTAAGACGGCAGGTACAGAGCATGAAAGTGTATTTGCATTGGTGAAACGAGATCAGGAACAGTTTATTATTTATGAGGAACAGGCAGTGATAGTCAAAGTTTTGCCTCAGAGCTATAGCAACTTTATCACCCTACCTATGCAAAAGACACCTCGAGAAGACTTCTTACTCAATTTTCATCATTTTTTTCATACACAAATGTATGTTATGTTGTTAGTTTCTAATGCTCTCGAGGTCCAGAGTGCTGAAAGAGGTGATTGTGGTTTTTTGTTTGTTTGTTTGTTTTGTTTCTAAGCTCATCTAGTTTTATAGCTGCTTTTTAAGAAGACCTGATGAGCTTCTCATTTAGCCAGTAAGAAGTCCCACATGAAAATGTTCTCATTAGTCAATGCCTGAAAGCATCCACCATAGAAAAGATACTAACTAAGCAAGTAAACAAAATGACTCTGTCAGTGTACAGTTAGATTGGCCATGACAGAAACAAAACAAAGTATACCTGAAGGAGAGACCACATTGGCAGAAAGAGAGGCTATAATCAGGCCCAAAGGACTAGAAATACGTTTAACAAGACCATTGTCACTGCCTTTAAATGTCCAATTTGTCAGCAACAAAAACAAGTATTAACTCCCTGATTTGATACAGCACCATCCGTTGAGAAAACCAACTAGCTACTCTTGGCCAGTTCACTGTATTGATTCTCTTCCACCCTTGAAGGACTAACACTGTTCCTTCCCCGAAAATACATATAATGCTGATAAAGGTTTCCTCCTTTTCTGGAAGCTGCAGTCTCTTCTTCCCACAGAGCTTTTTCCAAAGCCATGGTTTGGATGGAGACTTAGATTGTTCAATCCACAGAAGGGAAATTCCTTACAACGTAGCACCTGGCTAATGCATCAACTTAAAAGGAAAGTGAAGCATACCATAAAAAAGTATCTGGCCTCATAGGATAAGCATCCACCCGAAGACAGAACTGTAACGTCACCTCAGAAAAAGTAATGTTATATAAAGAAAGGTGCCATCCTTCAGGATCAAGTATATGCATCTATCAAATCTGAGAGCTCTGTGTACTCTTCCCCTAAAAAGGAATGCTGAGAATTAGGAATAAACATGAAAGTTGGAATGGTCATACTTTCTACCATTTGGGTAGGAGGAGGATGATGTGTAATATTCCTATTTTATTACTAGTTAGGACTTTTTATAATATTTTCTCCTTAGAAAGCTCTGCAAAATACCTATTGAGAAGATACTCCGTTTCCTTTAGCAAATATTCCTAACTTCTAAAATCCACTATACTTTCCAAGATGGCTACAGAATAATCTGCTACAGATAGGAAATCTATGCAACATGATTTCTTTCGGCAATCTATTTAGGAAGCATAAGCCATCAGCAAAAATATGAGAACATGTGTTCATCTCTAATTAGCTTTTGAGTGTGGACTCTGAGAACACTGACCTAGAAACAGGTTCCAGTTCAGCTGTAATCAATTTATCGTACATAGTAGTCATCCTGGAGGTAGAAATACAAAATAGAATTCACTTGGATAAATTAGATATTGTTTGTCATTTTAAGGAACAAAAGTAAAGTAAGATGATTTTCAATGAAGCTTATTTAATTATATATGCCAATATGATGGCCCCTATGTGCATGACCATCTTGACAACGGTACTGTAAAATAGTCTGCAGTTACTCTGTGAGCTTCTAAAAAACACTAGGAGCTGGGTAGCACAAATTTCACTCCACTTATCTCAAAAATCAGGAAAGTGAATTGAATAAAAGTCATCTGACTCTGAGCATGGATGAAACCATAAGCACTTAAATACACATTTTTGGATGCATTTCTTTCTGAAGAAGAAAATTTAAAAATAGATATTTGGAGTCCAAAGAAGTGTTTTAGCCCAAATCTGTAATTCCTCTCTATGGAAACATCAGCCACTGAATGATCTCCAAGCTTTAGGTCTGCATATTCTTATTTGCCAACAGGTAAAAGAATAAGAAAACAGTCATGCATTGAATGAAATCTATTATCCAATTCTCTGGACATTCCAAGTACACTGAGGATTGCCCTTTAATTTATTCATCATGTGTTTTCTCTGAAACATGGTATAATTCTTTTTTTTTTTTCCTGTTAGCAAAATGACTGTGGATCTCTTACGATGTACTATGGGGTACTTTGTATCGAATCCAAAAGCTCTACTAAGCCTGGACCAGCCACCTGGCATTGTGCTGTGAAGCTTCTAAAAAAATTCATCTCTTTTTCTACCTGTATTATCTCTTTTCCTCTTCCCAAGCATCCATGCCCAGTGGTAGCCCGTTGGTCCATTCTTCTTCCACCTCCATCCTCACTTCTAGTCTCCACACCCTCAACTATTTGGAATTGCCTTGATCTTAAAAACACATCAGTCTAAGTCACAAAGTTCTCTTCCTCCTCTGTCTTTTCTCTTCTCTCCTCTTTGACTACTAGGCTCCTTAATAATCTGTCATTCTGTATGGAACGTTGGCTGATCAGTTTAACAAACATTCCAAGAATGCCTTCTATGTTGGTAATACTCCAGTGCTGAGGATAGAAAGATATGTAAAACACAGTATCTATCTTTAAGGAGATTACAGTTTATTAAGAGAGTGAGATAATTAAAGAAATCATATTACCATAATTCAGTACATACAGTGTTTAAAGATAAGCTCAAGGTTTAATGGAAAGAGAAGAGGAACAACTAATGACTTCCAGGGTTGAAATCCTGTTAGTGAAAGGCTACAAGAAAAAAATGAAGTCTGATCTTGCAGCATGAGCAGGAATTACCAGGTGAAATAGAGTGTTACAGGCGCAGAAGTAAAATAAGTAATTGCACAGAAGCATGAAAGCACAGGTTCTGTTCAGGTCTCAAGCAGCTAGGTATTACCAGCACATAAAAAGAGCTTCAGTTTTGCAAGTTGACTGTGGAATGATTAAGTGTAAATGTTTATCAGGAAGCTTAGGAGAAAAGTAAAGACCAAATATTTGGCAGTCACCAATAGCGTAATAAGATGAAAAAAAAAAATCAGATAGAGTAAGCGAGTTGTTAATTAAAGTCAAAGGGACAGAAAGTTCTGTACCTGTAAGGTGACTTGTGAACAAAAATTTTAAGTGAAAACTGAGTCATAAAAATAAATTGAGAGAGTTTTTCAGGAAACAACAGGAAATAAAACGATACTAAAGTAAAAATATACTTGAGAGGCAATGAGGGACTGGTGTGAATGGGGAATAATAATTGGAAAAAGAAAGGAAGGAAGAGATGTCACAAAAATAACTAGGCATTGGGTCACCAAGGGTTTTAGGGCATGCTGTGGACTTTAGCTTTTATTTTGAACAATACTGGAAGCCATTACAAGTTCAGATTGGAATACTAATATAATTCACAATCTAGTAGACCGATTCTGGCTACTGTCTATAGAACCTACTCATGAGGTAAAGAATAAAATAAACCAGTTTCATAAAGCTGTAGCAGCACCATTAGGTAAGTACAAAATGGTAGTCGTTTGGAGTGCTACTAGTAAGTGGGGTTCATGGGATTTTCTCCTGTTCAAAAAGATGAGAAAGGACAAAGTTGAACATAGTGGGGAAAAACCACTCAAATACAAAGGAAGAGCCAGTGAGAAAGACAGAACAAGGCAACAATGATACACAGTACAAAGAAATACACATATAGAAATTATGAATAAAAGTACACAAATTTAAGGAAGGCTAATGGAGCAATATTGCATACAGGAGCAGAATGTAAAAACAACAGCAACACCAAAAACATCTGTTAAGTTTGACAACTTGTGAAATCTTTGTCCGTTGCCAGACCAGCTTCAGCAGAGTGGGAAGGGAGATGTCAGCTTGCAAGGGGTTTAAGAATGGCAGTGGAGGGGTTGGGCGATGAGGAGGACACTAAATGTTGCTGTCTGAACTCAACAGAGGGGAAGGGAAAGGGTTAGATTTTCTGGGTATTTGAAGTAAAGGAGAGTTCAATCATTCATGTGCTGTGCTGTGATTCAGAGCAAGAAACAGCCCTTGTAATTCTTCTAACTCAGAGTTTTAAGAACAACCCCATGGACTGGGTCAGTTCCACTGAGCAGTCACAAAGATTCAAAAGTCAATTTTTTCTGGAAGCTTTTTCAAGGAAAGAATTTCAGAATCCTAAGCCAAATGTCCATCAGTTGCACACACAAAGGCATTATGGATTCAAAGTCACCAGAACAAATAGCAGGGCTTTCTCAAGGAAGATGACACAAGCATTAAATGTCCATGACATGGTAGTCACTTGTTAGTATCTGCCTTAACAACCTCAGCTAATCATCTTTACAGCTTTAAATTTTACTTAGTAGGAAAAAATTTTATAAAATAGGTGTACATCTTACTTTGACTTACTTAAATGAGATTTATGCAGGTCAAAATACAGTGGTCTCAATAATACTTTAATATGCTTAACTCTTAACAAAGTCCCATGTCTCATATATAGAATATGCAATTTCCTCCTAAAGATGATCATGTTAACTTGCATTTTTAAAACCTCCATTCCATTGACAGAAATAAAAAGTCATAGAACTGTTAAACTAAGAGAAGTTTGAGAGCCTCAAACAAGTTCACTTATCACCAAGGAAATTAGACTGTTGAAAAGCTCCTTGGTCGGAGTAAGTTTACCAAAATTTGAAAGAAACACGAAGAAAATCTTGAGTCTTGGATTTCAATGGTTTTTCATTTCATTATGGCTGTCTTAACTCTTTAATATATTTCCTGAAAAAGTCACTGAGAAATCACCACAAAAATTAAATATCTAAAATATATTGGCCTCTTCCTGTGTGGCTGTAGCCATTACTCAAAGCTATTCAGAATGTATAGCTTATTCAACACATTCATTCATTATTCACAAAAAATTCTCTCAGGTACTACAATTATCTCACTTTGAAGCTAAAGAAATTTAGTCTTAGAGACATGAAGTAATGTTTCCAAGAAAATTGAGGGAGCAAATAATGAAAACTTGAATCCTAGGCTTAAGGCAATCTGATCATTTCTTGACACTAGATAGGCATATTCTTAAGATTGAATTAAAAACATTAATTGAGTGAAAGACCACTATGGGTAAGGCATTGTTTTGGAAGCTGAATAAAATATATACTAGACAGAACTTCAAGATCAATCAAAAAAGATAGATGCACATACTACGAAATCTAAGAGAACAAAATGGGAAAAGGCTATTTGAAGAAGAAAAAAAAAGGAAAAGTGCACAAAGGGCTGAAGAAGAGGTAAGATGTGAAAATAGCCACAGAATTATAAAGTAGAATCTTTATGATCTGCTGAGGTCTGCGTTAGACCAAACTGCTACTAGCAAAGCCAGTAGGTACAGAAAGGCCTCTTTCCAATATTTTTATATTCCTTTTATCTTACTAAACTTCTATTTCTGTGTCCTATTCAGCCAAGCCATTTCTAGCTTTAGTTGGGAATTAAAATAATGTTTTAAGTTAAATTATTAAAGCTCCATAGGGTCTTCTTGTCTTATTATCTATGCCTTTTCATGGCATTCAAGTTATTTTTTAATGCTTGTGGTGGAAAAGATAAACAGCAATGACACAAACAAATCAGCTGTGCCAAAGCGCCTAATACGTCAACTCATCACTACAGAAAGTTATCAGAGATTTCAAAGTCTCCACAAAGTAATCCATCTACATTCACTGTCCACTTACACAGCAGCCTCTAAATTTATGAGTGATCTACCTGCTGAGAAGTCAAATAATTTGCTGAGTACTAATTTCTTAGATGACCCCGGCCTGGGGAAAAAATTGCAAATAAGTGTCAGTGTAAGGACATAAAGTCCTGTCACATACACTGCAGACTATTCAAGAGATACTGCCTCATCAATGTGATATTCCTATCGTAGCTTTTGGTATGATTTATTGAATATCAAGTACTCTAGCTGTCATTATTGTTTAAGGTCCAGTATTTTAGCTGTTTAACAGTTAAATTTAATCAAATACAGTTTATTTTCAACTGCACAACCTGTGTAGTAAATTGCGTATGTGGAAAAGACAGAGGGCAAACCACTGTTTTATCTCTTTTCTTAGCATGAACATTGTTATTGCAAGTTTATTTGCCCAAACAGAAAGTGAATTTGGTAGAGAAAAAGGTATGAAGTTTTTCTTTGATTTCAAGAGTGGCTCATTTGGATTCACAAGTCCACAATCTATCCAAGCTGCAACAACGTTAACTTTTCTGCTGTTGCTTTTAGTGTTGGACAAGAGGAGTGTTATGTTCCTCCTCAGGGATTTGGCGAGAGAAAAAGTAGAAAAAGACTGAGAAAGTACAAAGTGCACTGAGGAGTTTTTGGTATGTGCTGCTTCACCATATTTCCCCACAATCTCTCATAAATAATCGAAGACTTAAATCCTCTTTCTATACCCAGGTGGCATAAATTCGCTTCATTTGCAGACTGCTGTCATGACTTGTGTCTTATCACTATAAAACCTGAAGTATTAAGTACTTAATATTTGGTTTAGATGATATCACTCTTTTTATTTAAAGAAATTTTCTTTTGAAAAGACCTGAGTACTTTAAGAGAAAAATTACTATACTGTATCATAAAAAATGCCATAAACATCTAGCTAGATGAAGTTGCTTGCCACACCTGCTCTCGAATTACTAAGTAGAGAGATCAGAAAGGGCTTGAGAACTGCTAAGGACATATTAGTACCACACTGAGGTTTTTCTTTTTTTTTTTTTTCCTTAGTCTAGTTAGGGGGAAAAAAAGCAATTGCTAAGCAAATAATTCTCTTCCCATGTGGCTCAGTGATATTTAATGCTATGCCCCTACACCTGCTTGTGTCATCTCACTTCAAGAAATACTCTGAGAAATAGCCTTAAATTATCCTAGAACATAATTCCCTAAGTCCAAGCTTAACATTTCTAATCGATCCATCGGAAGGGTTCCGAATCAGAGTTGTTATCTCAGGTCTCATCTTTGTTTTCTCTCTCTCCTCTTACCTCACCCAGACTAAATCTCTTGTTGTGGTTTTCCTCAAGCAGCACGAGCTGAATCATCAACTATCATGTCTACTATGAGCTCCACTGGCTAGCAGTCACACACTAAATTTCAACACTAATAATAATAACAATTTTAATGATGGGCTCATACTCATAACCACTTTGGATTTCATTTTATCTTATTGGTCTATATTCAATAGTCCAGTCATGTTTCACAAATAATAAGAAATACCTACCTTCCTTGAATTTCTATTATTCTGAAGCTTACCAAACATTTTAATATGAATTGTTTTTCTTCAATCTCCACGATAACAACTCTATGATCCACTTGAAAACAAGATTCATGTGCTCAATTTGGGAATAACCAAGTCACTTATTAAATCTTCATAAACTCTAATTTTGATATGGTCACTTTCTTATCCACAGTATCATTAAACTGTAAATTCCCACGTGCTGTGTTTTCTAATAGGAAATGAACAATGCTAACATAATTCATTTGAAAATACAAAAAGAGCTGTTTGACTTTATAAAGAAGTGGTAATAGTCATATTAACATTTTTTCATTGTCTTTCATTTCTTTTGCTATCAATTTCCAATTCTGTTTTTTTTTGAAAAATCAAATTTATCATTATTGAAAACTAGGATCATTCTACAGTGAAATAAAAGTCACAGACTAAATAAAGTTTATTGTAATATGTGTGCTTGTCATTTTTTATACAATAAAATTCTACCAGAGTTATTTGTTAAATGGTACAGGTGATCAAATATCTTGTTATTCATTTGATAGACTATAAAGGACTCACTATGATTTTACTCAGATTTTTTGACTTATAGTTATCCCTTCCCTGAAAATCCACTAAATCATTTGGGATATAAAGCAAAGAATACATACTGGTCAGTAGCTGGCTGGCCAGTCCCATGTGGAGCGACATAGTAACCTAAAATCTCTCTGGAAATGGAAAAGAAAAGAAAAGAAAAGAACATACAAGAGGAGGAAAAAAAGCTTCAATTACTGCTAAGGTAAAACTAATAGCTGTATGTAAACATTAAGCACAAAACCCAGCCTTACTGGCACAGAACTTTATGCCAAGATGCACGCCATTTTGAGAGAATTTAAATATTATTTTCTCATTAACAAACTATGCCTACATTGAACAGAGCCAATGATTTGAACTGAAAATAAAGTATGCAGTGTAATGAGATGAGTCAAATATCAACAATTCACTAAAATAGTGTCAAACTGAGAGTTTTTCTTCAGAAAGAGGAAAAATTGCAAGATAAATGCAATTAGATGACAAATGTGGTCTTCTTGTGGTGCGCTGCGGCAGCTTCCTCATATTTACCCAGGTATCTCCTTAAGGTCTTATTTGCGAAAGGTTGTGATAACATGAGAAGATCTTTAAATTCATTTGGCTTTTGAGATTATCACTCTATTTAACCTTGAAAGCTTTTTGCGTTTTCTCATGCCTTCATTTGCTTTCAGGAATTTATCTTCATTTTAACTTTAATCCATTTTATATCACCTGCCTCATCTTTGATCCACAAGGCTCAACCTTTTATTTATTTTTTTAAATCTGCAGTGCCTATAGTGCGGTAGTGTGGGGTAGGGAAGCTTCTTATATTAAAAAAAAAAGGGGTACATAATACAGTCAGGTAATGCTACATAAACATAGGTATGCACGTATTTTGTATGGTTAACTAATGATCATTTTATGTAGTAGAAAAACTAGTACCTAATTATTATTTGCTCTCTATTAAGGAGTAGTTTTAACACTGATTTTGTCAGTTTACACTATCCTCACGGTGTCAGCACTTTTTTGTTTCTTTGTTTCAACTGGCCTATAAGCATCATAACATTGTATCTTACAAAAATGGAAGGAAACATTTAAAACTTTACAATAAGAACCATAAAACTAGAATTGCAATCACTGTCTTAGACTTTTGTGTAGAATATCAATAGTTTAGATCAGCCGTACACACTCAAGGACATATTTTACATTTGTTGTAAACACAGAGATTTCCAAGGAACTGAAAAATAATTACAAATCATTGGCCCCAAAGAGTTAAAACAAACTCAAAACAAATTCAAATAATGTCTGCAAAAATGTTATATCACCTTATGACTCAACTCACATATGAATTCAATAAAATATAAATTTGAGGAGCAAAAGAAATCATTAATTGCATTAAAATAAATTTATTTTTAAATGTTAAATAAAAATAAAGTGAATGTGGCTTAAATAGTTGCATCAGAATTAGAATTAATTTGATGTAACAAGAGGCGGGCTCCACCAAGAGTAAGCATGTTTAGGAAATATATTGTGATTACTATAGATCTCTATTCTTGTATCAGCAAAACAGTAATTACAGACAGCAAAACACTGAAAAACAATAAAAATATCTGTAGAAGAAGTAGTTGTAGATTGAAAATTACTTTTTCATAAACATTAAATCAGATAAATTGGTATTTTCCAGACATTTTATCCAAAGAAAAGAAAGTCCCAGGAGCCTCAAGTCTTACTATAATTAGTCTTATTCTGATACATTTCCGAAGACAATAAGAGTAGAACAGCTGTATTCTAAGGTAATTAAAGATGGTTTATATATCTATGATCTTTTTATCACCAATTTAAAGATAAACCATAGCAGAAATGCGCAAGAAATATAGCCACACAGTAGTAACTGTTTCATATTTGTTGAACAACTTGGAGTGTCTCAGAACGACACTTGTATATTTCTTATCCGAGAAAAATCCGGGCAGAGAATTTTACCCAGAAGGTCAGGGACTTTTAAGGATCAGATTTATAAACTATCCTGTGTCAAACCACCACATCTTATTACAGTTCCACACCCGTCGAAGACCCAATACAGACGTGGACTTGAAACCAAGCACCCTAGTGTTACAAGTCGGTCTGTTGTTTTCACAGTAACAATTCCGTGGAGAGAAACTGGTCTTACTTTCTAACAGGCTCGAGGCACTGAAATGTGACTCTTCTCTTCGGTAATTTTCTATCAGACCTGCAAGAGACATCCACAGTGAAACATCATTTCTCATTTACCTCTTCAACAAGATTGAAATATTCCTTTGTCTATAACAGGGCATCCATTTTACTTAAGTAAAGCCAGGGTGTTCTGTATGGTTTCATTACCTTTTCCAAATATTTCTTCACTTAAAAAAATTCCCTAGCTCATAGCATCTGATAAAAATTCTTTTTAATGTGCTACCTGTATCTGAAAATGATGTGTTATTTGAGTTATACGGAGTCGGCCATACTTAGCGGCTAGTTTTCGTGTGACTGCCTACCTCCTTGCCCCTGAGAATGCAGGCTGGAGCAGTGGACACAATTTAAGACCACACCTCAGGTATGTGGCTTATGAATCACTGTATATGAGGTCTGAGAGAACTGAAAGTTTTTAATTGAAGTAAAACATTCCCAGTAGCAGAAAGGAGGGCAATTTCAAACAGCAAAATCATGGTAATGAGGACGAAATAAAGTTTCACAACTCCATCCCCTAACACCAGTTGACTTATTTCACCTCAGTGTGAATAAAAAGCCCGACCCACTTACGAATCAATCAGAAGTGGCATCAGGGATGAAGTTAGTTCTGACCCGTAAGTCCCTGTGTAGAGATATGTCTTTGTCAAACAGCCAGTGGTTCTATTTTCTCCAACGGCTGATAGAGTACATTGCTCCAGTAAAATGGTAAGTTGGATGATAAATAATAAGAAAGGCATTTAATCTTTAAGGCTTCCACGTAATAAGGTTCAGTTAACAGTAAATGATCTCACTGGTGTGAAATATTCCAAAATTTCCTGAGAAAGGAATAATAAAGGATATATGGGATTTATTAAAACCTACAAATATAAAAGAGGAATTTTAGATTTCATCACATGTAAGATAAATATCACTACCTGGAGCTAAGTATGACAAAGTCCCACATAAAAAAGGAAACTATAATTATTCTATGTATTTATCAAGAATTTTAAAACTTTGAAACTGCAAAGGCACTGGGGGTGAGGGAAACCAGCCTGACTTGCACACCAGAGCCACGAGAGCCCTGCTCTTCTACGTGACTCGTTTACTAAATCCTCTGTATCTTGGGTTCTCTGTCTGCGAAATGGGAAGAAAATAGACACTGTAAAGTGGTTCATGTCCTACCGTGGATGCTGGCAAATGCTCATGAACTTCATATCCTGTCTCAGTCATCTCCTTGTTGCTGAGACACAGCACATGGCACCCACGAATTAAAGAAGCAAAAGTGTGTCTGATCGCACAGATTCTGGTAGTCATGGTGCATACATAGGTGACTGGCAACAGTTAAAAGGTAGAGATCAGCTGCTCGTGGCATCACAAGAGGAAGGAGCAGAACGTGGGAGAAGAAGGGACAAGAATATCTTCTTCTAGGCCACATCCCAATAACCTACCATACCGCCAGTGATCCATCACACTTTCAGTGATCTACTGTTCCCTCAGTGAGCCACCACATTCCCGGTGATCCATCATTCCCTTGGTGACCAACCACACCCTCAGGGATCTACCACGTCTACCACATTGAGACCCTTACATCCTTGCATGGAATATTAATTTTTATGCATCACTTTGCTTTTATTTTATTTTAGCTGCTATTGTGTTGTACAGGTATTTGCTTCTTGAATGAACTCGTTTAACTTGGGATTCTGGCCTACCTTGCTCACCACTCTACTGCTAACGTTTAGAACACTGTGGTGAATCCAGATGCCTGTGACACACAGCTGAAAGGCTAAGCCCTTTTAAAGGCACACTGCCTACCTACACAGTCCTCATCAAGGTGCAACTTCACCTTCCTCTACACGTTGTATTTTCTTCTGAAGAATAGAAATAATGGGGTTCTAGCTTTAGCCCAACAAGGCCATAAGTGAAAATAGAGAGCTGCTTATCCATAAATCAATCAACAAAACTGGGTACCCATTACAACTGAAACCACACATATCTTTATAAACAAAAGCCTAAAATAGTGGTGACAGAAAATTCTGTTTCAGCAATGCTAACAGAAATTTCTTCACTAGGAAAAATACACATAGCAAGCTGTTGTTAGAAGGTAGAAGTGGAGAATAACAGTATGATAGTGACCTAGGAAAAAGCATAGCTATAAAATACCTGCTTCTCCTGAATTTGTTAAAAGTTTGCACTCAAGAATGTCTTTCCTATGGTGCACATGTAGGTTAGACAGAGTGATTGCTTAGCTTATATATAGACCCTGAGTTCAATTCACAGTATGGAAATGCAGAGAGAGAGAGAAAGAGAGAGAGAGAGAGAGAGAGAGAGAGAGAGAGAGAGAGAGAGAGAAAGGGTCTTTGATTTAATTTTGTGCAGAGTGACATTGACAGAATAATTAGGAAAAAATATTGTGTTTATTATCTGCCCAAGTGACCACTGTATCCTCTATGGTTTTGGACTTTTGGGAGAATTGTTTTTCACCTTTCTATCTCATGGAACCCTTTCATTCGCACCCGGCAAACATTTCCTGAGAGTATGCAGAAACCTGGATGAGTCAATACAACTCTGACGTAGAGAATTGATTCCCAAATTTGTCCCATCTTCTCACAACCTATTTTCCTATTTCTTTGCCTGCAGTTATCTACTTTACACTTGCCTAAAGCTCTTCCCTGACTTGTTCTTTGCATTTTCCTTGGGTGCCATTTTGTTTTCTAATTTTTAGCATGTCTGGTTTTCTCACATAAAAAATAAACTCCTGCTCCCTAACATGTTAGAGGATAAGAAGAATGTACACATCTTTGGTATGGTATTAAAATGAGTACTATAAAAGTCAAACAGTGGATTTTGATAGTCAGATGGATTGCACTGCATTCTTATTCCTTTGACTTCCCATACCCTCATGATAGTAACTGTAATAAATCTCATTTAACATGAGAATGTCTTTTTGAAATAATATTCTGCTTCAAATATCTCATCTCCCACGTGATAAGTTCCTTGAAGGCGAGGATCCTGCTTTACTCTCCTCAGATACATAATACTATACTTTCTACACAGGACTTCTAAACAAGTTGTGAAACTAATTGACTCAAACTCTGGACAAATTGGAGTTATTTATAAAATGTTAACACCAAATTATAATTTTAACATACATTTCACTGCATGTAAGCTAAAGGACTCGTCTTTTATAAACCTGCTTTGTATTATATAACCTTGTCATTCACTCATTAATTGTGGCCAAGCTGGGGGAAATCAAACTCAAACACAAACATTCACAGAGAAGAATGTTAAATTTTCACACAAACCGAAGGCTAGGAATGGGGAGAAGCCTGATCTCAGGTGCACTTCCTGAATTCCTGAACAGAGTTCTTGCTACTCAGACCCACATCTCTGCTGAAGCACTGCTGATAGAAACAGGCAGTTACGAACAAGAGTTCAGGAAATCGAGAAACTTTACAGGACACTGTGAAAATCAAATGAACTTCAATATGACCATGTACTTCAAAGGCTGGAAGGTGCTGGCAAATGGTAGAGGCCACAGCCACAGCATCACAACTTGTCGATGAGACTTTCAGGTAGCTGCTTAGAGGAAATGCCTTGAGCTCTGCCATCAGAGATACGCCTTGGCTTCAGAGAACATTTTTTTTTAAACAGACCATGAATCTTCCCTCTAGCAGAGGTAAGTGTTCAATTGTTAAACTCACTATTCTTTCAAATCTGTACAACCCTTACAAATTATTGCTTTATTTGCTTTTCATCCTCTTTAATCTCACTTCAACTTTAAATCCATTCAATTCCTTTTAACCTAACAAAGACTTTACCTCAATTGTTAAAGTTCGCCACAGTGGGTATACATTTCTGTTAGATGTTCCAAATTGTAGAATAATATACAGTGTTACTATGACTCAAGCTTTCACACATTAAACAGTACCATTCACAACCTGTTCCAAAAATATGCTTATTATACTCAAAATAATTTGATAACTTGTTATTTTGCTATAACATGAAATTTTACCAGATTCTACCTGGCTGCATGCCATAATTTTTAATTAATGCTCGTAGGCCCACAACACAGTTCAAAAACAATGGTAAATCATTACTTTGTAGACAGTGATTTCTGAATTATCTGCCAAGCCCTGGAAATAACTTGGCTATTACAAGCTGCATGAAGATTATAAATTATTCTCAAGGCCCTTTTGCCTATGCCAACTAAACATAAAGTTACCAATATATATAAAGATGGCAAGTTGACCAAATATTTAGACTACAAAAAGCAAAATGATCCCCTCTTCCAGTCAGGACTGTTTTGTAACTGAAAATGATGGTAGGATTTAAAAAAAAAAAAAAAAAAACTAGCAAATGGTCCCTGAAACACATTTGTTGAAAGCCTGCTTCATCTTCAGCAGACACCTGAGGAGAAACTAGTTAACAGTTTGACAGATTCAAGACAGGGACAAGCATCTTTCCTTGGCACTATTTTAAATTGCTACAAGGGAGGCTAAATCAGTGAAACTGGGGTGAGAAAAATAAAAGTAATAATTGCTTGTCAGAAAAAAGAATTATATGGTACAAAATGATAAAAGAAAGTGTTGCATATTCAAACATTGAATTAAAATAAACTATTATGGAATTCACAGATTTTTTGTTTCGGTTTTTTTAATGTTTTGTTTTGTTTTGCTTCTTCTAAAAAGCAAGATCTATGTCTGGAAATCACAGGGAGGTTTGATTTTTTAATAAAAATCATATTAAACACCAAGAATCTGTTCAGCAATTAGCTTAACCCACAATTCTTAAAATATTACATGAGTTTAATAGATTATAAAACAAGAAATAATGTAAAACAGCTGAAAGTAGAGGAGTACAGCAGCTGTATAGTACAGGGTCATCAAACACTTTTTGTAAAGAACAATATACCAAATATTTCAGGCTTTGTAGGGTACAGATCACAGGTACAGATCCTGCTGCTATTATGAAACGGTCGCCGTAGGTAGAAGGTAAATGAACTAGCCTGGCTGTGTTTCAATAAAATTTATTTATAAAAACACCCCACCCGGCTGATTTGGCCAACAGGCTGTTTGCGTTTGGTCTGTTCATCCTCATCCGGAAGCAGAGGTTAAGTTCTTGTTGCTTTGGGAAGCTACAAATTCTTTTTTTGTAGCCTGACTTCAGCCATCCTCTTTTGTCTCGTTTTGTTTTGTTTGTTTGTTTCTTTTAGAGACACTTCCTCTTTCTATTTCCAAGACACTGATTTTAATTTTCCCAAGAGACTCCAGCTTTTTGAAAACCGACACAAGGAAGAAAAGAGCCACGCAATGATGTCTGCTTCGGAGAATTATTGTGTTGCTGATGCAGCTCTATATTCCCATTTGAATAATAGGAACAACAACAGTGTTCGTGGCGGGGGAGTGCTGGGAGAATCTGGGCTTCCATCCACAAAGTGGCTGGTAGAGTTCCTGCTCAATACATTGCAGCTGCTATTTTATATTTGTGATACTCTTTTCTGAGGAAAGTGCACCTTCTCCTGCATTCAAAATAGAAAAGATTAGATGAAAGATATATTAGAAAAGAAAAATCAGAAGGACGTGGTGGCACACATCTGTAATTCTAGCACTCGGGGAGGCTGAGGCAAGATTGTAAGTTCAAGCCTGGCATGGGCAATTCAGCAACTTAGTGAGAACTTACCAAAGGAAGGAAGGAAAGTGGTAAGAATATAACTCAGTGTGAAGGGCCTGGCTTTGATCTTCAGAGAAGAAAAAAATAACAATAGAAGAGGGAAAATGAGAAGGAGGAGGAGGAGGGGAGGAGGAGGAGGAGGAGGAGGAGAGAAGGAGGAGAAAGGACAAGAAGAAAAATGAAACTCTCAGAACACTGTCCCGCTGCGCACTGACCTACCTACCTGGCACTGAGTAGAAGAGCAGAATGAGATCTCCTTAAGATACTTCTTTAACTCATTTCAACATTCAAATCAAGAGCAACAACCTCTGTGAAACCCATTAAAACTCTTCCTCACCTTCCTGTGAACTGAATAAAGACAATATAAAGACAGTGTGGAGAAACTTACTCACAAGACAGTAACCCTGGCAACAGCATCTGCTGGAGGCAGTCTGAGTATCAACACTGGCTTCACTCACCACCAGAGCAAGATTGGATCCAACAGAGCAAAGGGGAGAATGGCTGTAATCATTACCCTTCCTGTTAATGAAAGAGACATTGACTTCCACACGCAGAGGCTCCAGGCAATGGGGTCCTTCTTGAAGAAAGTATCTACTGAAACATAAAATAAGCAGAAATTTAATCCTGACTTCTCCTGATTGCTTATTTTTAAAACATACCCTAGAGGGACACAGTGGCATGTGCCTATGATCTCAACCATACATGAGACTATGGCAGTCAGATTGTTTGAGCTCAGGAGGTTAAGACCATCCTAAGCAACATAGCCAAATTTTCACCTCAAAAAAAATTAAAATTGAATAAAAATAAATCTTATTTTTTTTGTCCTAGGAAAAGAAGTATGAGGGGTTGCATGTGAAAATCCAAATTTTCTATATTTTGGAGAAACACACTCACCATAATGGTTTAATAATATTGAAACACACAATCTCTCGGATGCACATTAAGTGCTTGTAGTTATAGACACAGAGGGTTAATGCACATGTGTCTCTTAAAATAAAGCTTCTCAGGCATTTTTAAACTTTAGAATTATTATGTCATTGTTAATTAAGAGACATTAACACAAATATATACTTTGTATGTTATCACGTCTTTATCTGTAGAGCCGATCTTCAGAAATTGACTCATGTAATCTTAAGAACAAGTCCAAATGATGAAAATAAAATTCATGTTCAGATTTTTCCCCAAAAAACAAACATTTGAAAAACAGAGATTCTTTTAACTAACCATTATTTACACTATACAATAAATTTACTTTTCGTTGAATTCTTATTTTATTAACAAAATATTTCAGGAGTACTTAACATGTAGTAATATAAATGTCTCCTCTTTTGGGGACCATTACTAGTCAAGCCTTCTGTGCACTTGGACTCTTCCCAATTAACTGAAAATCTACTGGCTTTCTGGAACCCTAAATATAATCATTTGTTCCTTATCTTTGGTTCAGTCTTCAAAATGACAGTTTTGACTCCTTCATGGAAATCCTTTCCTCCCGTCCTGTCTATCACATTATCTGAGAATTCTGCCCACTCCTGTGACCTCCCCCTCTGCCTGTCCTTCACAATCCTCTTCTCTATAGCTTTGCCACATTTTATGCAATACATCCTGCACCCACCTAAGCCTCCCTTTGATAATTTGCACATACAGGTCATGTGAGCACATATGTCATGGCCATGAAGTTTGGCTCAGTGAGGAAAACAAATTCTGTATAATTAGGCATTTAAACAAATGTTGTCAAGAATAAATGTTTAAGTAAAATGTTTGCTTATAAAAATCTATAATATTGAAAAAGTTAAATATCTTTATTTCCCTCAAATCTGCAAGTTGACATAAATTCCCTCATAGCCCAGCCCCCAAATATTGTCAATGCTCAATGATCCTAAATATCTGTTTTCCAAGACTTACTTAAGAGAATTGTCATAAAAGTTTCCAATGTCTATCACATGCAAACTGCTTTATTTACTGACATTCCCTTACATCAATAGCTATCACCCACTACTCTCTTTGAAGTGACTGCACTAATCCCTTTGGGGACCAAGTAGTATGAGCACCATGCAATTAGAATAGAAGCTGAACAGGAGTCGGGACACAAAAAAAGATAGTTATCCTCCTCATCTCACATTCCAGCTGAGAGTTTTCTTGACATCATTCTGTTTGATTCCCAACACTCAGGAGGCTAAGACGGAGGATTGGTACAAGACCTAGGCCAGTCTGACCTCTACAGTGAATTTAGGACCAGCCTGAACTACAGAGCAAGATCCTGTGTCAAAAAGAAAGAAAGAAAGAAAGAAAGAAAGAAAGAAAGAAAGAAAGAAAGAAAGAAAGAAAAGAAAAGAAAAGAAAGTCCTTCTTTCTCATAGCTCCTATTGGTCATTTGCACCCAGTCAAGAGAGGAAGAGAGAAAACAGAAAACACAAGAAGAAACACACGCACCCTGCACCCTTTACAGGTGATGTTACACGTCACTTCCCTGCAATCCCATTGACAAGAATGAGCTACTTCCTTCACTAAAACACAGACGTCTGATTGTTAGAGATTTGTAACGTGTTCAGCAAGTACAAACAGCTACATATGCTACACATAAAAAATAGTAGAACTGCTATGAGTGAAAAATTAAACAAGAATAAGAGGCATTTGAAAGGCAGGGAAAGGGATTACAAGTACAAACAACTTGCTGTGATTCAGCCACATTGAAGAGGTAACAAGAGAGGAAAGGCTTGAAGAAAATATTCACAGTCATACGTGGACTTGGGGAATAACATTCCAGGAGGAAATAGCCGCCTGAGATCAAGAGTCATGATGTAGGACAATGGTTAGTGGGTTCGAGGAACAGTGAGGAAGCCACGATGGCTTCCTGAGGACTGAAGAGACCAAGCAGAGCTACATAAGCCATTGCAAGCATTATTCTTTGACTCAGAAAAGAGTGAGAGTCTCCTGAATTTTGATTTGAACAGTGACAAGATCTGGGCTAAGTGCTTAAGAAGAACATTCAGACTACAGTTTGCAAATACACTAGAAAGGGGCAGGTGTGGACCTGAGAGACCAGTTAGTTAAGAAACTATTCTAACAATCTCAGTAATATGGTGGTAGGTTAGATCTGTGTAGCAGTAGAGGAAATTGTGAGACGCAATAAAATTCTGGATATATTTTGAACGCAGAGTCAAGAGTCAATGTGTTTTCTGACTTTTAGAATTTTCCTGACTTCTGACTTTTAGGTACAAATTACATGAGACTCTTCAAAGTAGATCCTGGCCTGAGAAGCTTAAAACTAAACTTGCCACTAACCGAGATGGGGAGACTGAGTCAGGCAAACAGAGAGGAGGACAAGAGTTCATTATCACAAGCTAAGGCTAAAAATATCCATTAGACATATAGTTGTATTTTCAAAAAATTACCTAGATATATGACTCTGGAATCATGAGGAAATTCTGGGCCAAAGACATACATTTATCAATTGCTGACACCAGATGATAGGTAAGTTAGAAGCTGATGACTTCAGCAAGGTAGTAATACTAGAGAGGGAAGAGGTCTGAGTTCTTGGCCAAAGTAACATCAGGAGGTTACGCCAACCAAGAACAAATCAGAAACGTAAAAAGAGAAAATTCAGAGTATTGCAGAAAAGACTGCAAGAGAGACTGGTATCTTGGGAGCTAAGTGAAGAGTTCTCAGGAAATAGGAATTGTTGGCTGTGTAAAATGCTGCTAATAGGTCAAGTGGGGTGAGAACTGAGAATAAGATTTAGTGCTTGTGGGTCTTTGTTGACCTTGATAAAAGCAACTTTGGTGGGATGATGGGTGGTAACAGCCTGAGAAGAGGAAACACAAGAAAGGAACTGGAGACTCAAGTGCGGGCAGCTCCTTGGGGGACTTTGGCCGGGAAAAACAAAATGCAGAGAAACCTGGCAGCAGTAGCTTCATTAAGATATAGATAGAAAGATAAACAGATAAATAGATATATGGATAGATAGAGAGAGAGAGATAGGTGAAGAGGTAGAGAAATAGAGACATATTTCTTGATGAGCTAATACCAGCTTATTTCCAGTATGTAGTATCAGTGAGCCATTTGAGCTTTAAGTATGATCACAGACATACTCCAATTTACATATTTCTTTCGATGCCAGTGATGGCACACAATTCTCAATTTTGTTCTTGGTCAAAAATATAATTATTCTGGTTTTCTTGCATTTACCACCATAGAAAAATGCTTGTTCATCACACTGTCAATTTCACTTTTAAGACATTTCTATCAGCTAATGTTTTTCCCCTATTTCACCTTAAAGTTAGCACTCTCGACAGCTTGGAAAAATGTTAAAAGGCACATTTATCTCTTGGTTCTTTGCTGCCAAAATATGACACACACTAGTGCCTCTCCCGTTTAATTGGAATCATCAAAGTATTTCTCTCCTTCAGTAATTTAGCTTAAAATAAGCTATATCTTCCAAAATTACAAGAAATAAAAAGCCACATCTTCCACAATTTTAAAAAGTGCACATGTCTTCAGGAAATGAATCTGTATTTAAATATCTTGTTCTTTCCACACATATGACGTCACTCTCAACATCAGCATCTCTGCAGTTGCCTCTGCAAAATAAGACACTTATCAAAAAAAAAAAAAAAAAAAAGAAATCCTTCCTTCACTTCTCACCCTGTAAAAGTATTTGCATGTGAATGCAGCAACAAACTGTTGACAAGTTTCCCTTCAGCAGCGCGGAGCCAAGGCTTTTCAGAATTGGTATTAGTAGGTTCAGGGGAAATGCTAGAGGTCAATTAATATTCATTTGTTTTCCCACAGTAAACACATAAAGTTTAACTTTCTAAGCCATCTGTTTGTTCTAGTAAAGCAACAAATTTAAAGAGTAGCAAAATATAAATGTTTTTAAATGAACACTAAACACAAACGAATTGTTTTGGTAAGGTGTAGTATTTAAATACTATTTGGCAATATTTTTACTAATTAAGTGGTGAAAAATAAATTCAGATAGAACAGGAATGAGTACAGCGCTTTCAATATTCTAAAAAAATCATTTTATCGGAGCTACAATGCACCAGGCTCTGTGCTAGGAATACTAAGATGAAAAGAGATATTTTCCTGACCTTTGAATAGCTCGTATTCTAATTAGAAAGGAAAAAATTAAACAATGAAGATATAATGTGTCGTGTGCTCTGATAAAATATTCGATATAACTACAGGAAAGTTATAGGAGCACAGTTATTAATTCCCTCGGTAGCAATGCAAAACCGTGAAGAAAAAGGAGTGAATATTTGAAGGTAAAAATAAGTCTTTCTAGATGTGAGAGAGACTCTGGAAAGAGCCAGAAGACAGATAAACCAGGGTGAAGGCCGGTAAAACAGTAAGAACAGAGAAGGCAAATGTAGCATCAGGATGGAAAGATGTGGTGCCCAGTATCCTGTAGTCCTGCTTCTTACAGAGAAGGCGTTCAGAGACGAGAACAGACTTGCTTTCCAGAGAAGGCCGCTGAGGACAGCACCTGCAAAAGGCAGCATGAGGATGAGGCAAGGGAGGAAGAGTGCCTCACACGGGACAAAGTGGGAATGTTGTCACCCTAGACTCCTCTCTTGTTCTCACTGCCACCCTCACCATTGTCTCAATCGGTGCCTCGCCTTGTGCTTGTATCTCCGAGATGTAATTCTATCTCCTCACCGTCTTTCTGACAGCCCGCAAGTCCAAGCCATCACGACCCCTCTCTGGGCGTACAGCAGCTCACCCGGCTCCCTCCACTTCTCTGAGTCCCTGGCAATTTTAAGCCCCACAATCTAGGGTAATCACTGTGAATCCTGAACCAAATTGGAGTACTACAACAATAGAATAAAAATCAAAGTGGCTTACTTTTGTCTGCTAGGTCAGTATGATTCAGCTCCTGCCCACCCTCTCCCCATTTCCAGGTGATCTTCTCTGCTCCGATTCCCCCCATGCCCCTGGTGCAGCCACCTCTCACACCGTCATGAGTCTCAGCTCCTGTGCCATCCCATGGGACCTTTTCTAGTCACAGCACATGAACAGGTGACCTGTGCACTTTCTCCCCTTGACTTTGCTTTATCTTCTTATCACAAATTTACTTCAGTTGCTCCAGAACCTATTTTAGTGTTTGTGGCTAAAAAATTCCGTAGAAGAAAGTTAAGTGCATTCAATTGATTGGGGGGGGGGGGGTATGAGAAAGTTTGAGTAGAGGAAAAATATGTTCAAAAATGTATAAAAGTTTTCTCTGTGATGCCTTATATAAGACTTCTCTGCACCCACCTATGACATCTATTACAAAGGCCTACATTCTTCAAGTTATTCAGAGACAGATGAAATTATCTTCAAAGGAAGTGAAGAGAGGTCCACTTTATAGGGGCTACAAGGGCAAGCCCTATTTGAAGACTGTTCCTCCCATAAATAGTCTAGTCTGACCCGCCAAAGCATTCGGGCGCTCATTCATCTCTGAGACAATGGAAGCTTAGTTTTAACAAAACCAAAAGAGCGCCATGGAATTAATATTTGGGTGATGATCTTTCTGAAGAATTAAAATATAAGGGAAATTAAATACTGTTATGATACAGTTATGGTGAATAGCTGATCGAGGAAATCAGGATGTTGCAGAGAACTGGCACTGTGATTCTGTTGAGCACACTCCACAGAAGAGATATCTCACATTTTAGAGGCATACACTGCCATAAGAAAGAAAGCGTCCACTGTGCAAGTGACCGCAGGATTTATTGCTAAAGGGCGAAAAGATGTCTCTCTGGTCCCCCCTTCTCATCCCATGTTGCTTTTGCAAACTTCTGATTAAAATTCAGCTTCCTTGGTCCCTTGATACTAGAAAACAGTGCTGAGCTAGGCCTAGCCAAAGGCATTTCTGTCACCAGAGAGCGGGAGGGTCTGAGGCCCCTGGGAGACTGCATCACAGCCCATCTTCCCCTTCTGCCCAAGACAGCTTCCGCCTCTCTCACGGGTGTCCACTTAAAGAGCACTCACTAATCTGCCTCCTGCATGCTACCCAGTTTGCATCCCTGGGAACCAATCTGTGGCCTCTATATTTAAGCCTAGCAGGATCCAGGTGTCCAGATGAGGTTGTCAGCAATCTACCTTACAGGGCCACATTCAGTTCTTTCTTAGAAAGTCTCCCCTCTCGGTTAAAAGAAGATTTTAGGATATTCCACCAAAATTCTTTCTCCTACAATCAATATCATGAAAACAAATTTCTATCATGATGATTGCCTTTTGGAAATATTGATAACTGATAGGTAGAAATAAAGTAAACTGGTGTGCCATTTGAGGAATTGGCAAAGGGAATTCAAAATATTTAAAAGTAGAGGGATCAAAATATAAAGAAATCATTCAAAAACATAAAATTCATTTTGGTTCCTCAAAATAAATAACTCAATCTGTGAACCTGAATATAATCCACTGTGAGATTTGTCCTAAAAATGATAAAAGTATGACAGTGTTTAGAAATTAAGATGGCTAGAAGAAATTACAACTCTTACTGTAATATTTTCTTCATAATATGCCACTGTACATTAACTGCATAATGACTTTGTCAGGTTTGAAATAGAAGCAAAAATGGGAGAACTTTTTGAAGGCTAAACAATAGTTAAAGTTCTATGTCTACACTGTTAACTAGGAAAACAAGAAGAAAAGTCAAACTATTAAATTAAATTACAGAAATTAATTAAAATTTAAGTGCTATGTGGAAAATCGGAAGAGGAATCTTAGCAATGCTGAGACACTGATGACACAAAAACATAAAAACATACAAATAAACAGAAATTGACTTTTTTCTAAAATATATTGGCTATCGATAAAATATTATTTTCCAAATATTAAATCAATATTTAAGAATAAATCAGAAGGTAATTGTTATAATTCATCAGGTAGAACATCTCTAGCCAGTTAGGACATTTTCTAGTCAGACCTAGTAAATAAGTTCTTGGAGTCTGAAACAGAAGGATTGCAAGTTCAAGCTCAACCTGGGCAACTCTGATTTGGTGAGCTCCTCTACCAAAAATAAATAAATAAAGAGCTGGGATGTAGCTTAATGTAAAGGCCCAAGGTCAGATCTCAAGGACAATAACAACAACAACAAAAAAAAAACCCTCTACAACATATATGTAAACACAACTAAAAACTAAGAATCTTTTAAATATTTTAAAAGCATCCCGCACAATATATATTGTGCTTTAATAAATTGTTAATAAAATAAGATTTTTTGTAAATTTGTTGAACAGTGTATTTTCATTTGAAAAATTTAATTGCAGACAATTACTTTTTGGAGAATTTATTTTCCTTGTATTGGCCTGTCTCCAACAAACTGGCCACTGACAGGCACAATCTCGCACAGGGGGGAGCAGGTAGACTCTCACTAAAATGTCCACTTTAGTTCAAAGAGCTTCAACAGATTTCCTGGCATTAATATTGATCAGGACATTGTGGATCTTGAGCCCATCCTGTGGCAGTGACAGTCGGGCGCATGGGACGTGGTGATCATTCCAGCCAGTCTTCATGATCCCTGCTGGCACTAGGAGAGCAATTAGGCCCAGATGAACTGCCAATGGGTGAAGGAAAAATGAAAAGAGAACCTGAATTTATTATTAGAAAGGAGTATAGTATAGTACAGTCTCACATCTCTTTCACTCTGACACTTAGAGTAAACCTTTAAGTTTATGTCATGTTAAGTAGCACTTACCTAACGATAGCTAACAGAACTAAATTTGATCATGACCTTCAAAGCAGATCATCTTATTTTTTCAATCCACTAAGTTGTGGAGAGCCTTTTTAACCAAAAATAATTTGTTTGCCCCATTTATCATGCAATATAGAGAAGCAATGTTACACTTGTTCTTTGTATTTTAAGAATTTTTAAAAATAATTCCTGGATCTCAATATTTAAATTATTATTCCCTCTTTCTGATTGACAAGACCAAGAGTGTTTTCAAGGTAGAGCGGACCTACTTTGATATGTTAGTTAATGACAAACTTCAAGGGAAAAAAGATACCAATATACAGAATAATTTTTATAATTTGTAGTAGTTAAACTTCTAGCATATGAATTGTCTATTATTACTGTTTATCATATCTCATTTCCAAATAAATGGACACTTAAAATGCTCTCAAATTCTTTTCTTCAATAACCATCTGATAAATATACATTGAGTATCTGCTGTGAGTATAGAATTATTCCAAACACTGAGAACAGAGATAAGATAAAATTCCAAAATTCACGAACCTCATATTTAGCAAAGAAAACAGCAAAGAAATTTATTAGATCAAGTACTGACAGGCAGTATGAAGAAAAAGTATCACTTTTGTCTATCAGTAGAGAGAAAAACAGGGCCATCCTGGTTAAAGTGATCGGAGTTTGGAAAGAAGGACTCAATAAATAATACATTCAAGTTTTATTCAAATTTAAAAGAAAAGTGAAAAAGAGTTAAATCAAATACCACCTATGTCTTTGATAATGCTTATTTAAGAAACTGTGTCTACATTTGCATATAAGCAGAATGCCTAATATTGACGGCAAAGATTAGACAGACCAAAGTAGGAGGGAAGTTATGCTTTCTGCCAGTGGTGAGATCTCACAGTGGAGGAGAGATCCCTCAAGCCCTCTATTTCAGTCTCCCAGGTAAATATAGTTAGTTCACCAGGCAAAATATTGCTTCCTGAGTACAGCGAAGGAGGATAGAGACAGGACGGATATATCATTAAAGTCCACAGGGAAGAAAAATTGGGAGAAAAGAATACAAAGTTCCCTGACGAGCCTGGGTTTTGTTTGCCCAGCCGTATTCAGGTGCAGATGCACAGCAAGAAGACAGAGAGAAATTGGCATTACCAGAGACGCCACCTGCTGAGCACTACACAAGGCAGGGGAAGGAAGCTGTGTGGGAGCAGAAGAGTTGGAATTATCTGCAAAGGAATAATTGCAGTAAAGGACTATTGAATGTAAATTACATAAGGAGAAAAGCAAGTCAATACAATGAATAAGAGGTACAGTAAAGACAGTCTATCTAAATGCAATCAAATAATTATTAAAGGCATAAAATCAGCTACTGACTTGGAAAAACAAGATAGTACAATTGGAAGAAAAACTAACGGCCCACCGAAGATGTCCGTGTCCTGCCAGAACCTTTGAATAGGTTAACTTACAGATTTACATACACACCAAAAGAGAGGTTGCAGGTGTGATTAAATTAAGAATCTTGGAATGGAGAGATACCCCTGGACCATCTGGATGAGTCCACAGGCCCTTTTAGGAGGAAAATACTGGACTTAGAGAAAGTAATCACGATGATGAAAGTCAGAGTGGGTCGACGATGTTATGATCCTGATTTTGAATAAAGAGTGGCCTCCAGGAGCAAGAGAAGCTAAAGAAAGGCTTCCTCCCTAGGAGCAATGCAGCTCTGCTCACACCTTGATTTTAACCTACAAGTCTCGTTCCGAGTGCCAAAATCTCAGAAATGTAAGATAATTGAAGTCTTAGAAAATGGTTTTGTGAATTATCCTAAGTTTGTTGCAGCCACAATACAGAATTAACAGTTTGTTAAAGTGTGTACTTCTTGTTAGTATTTTGAAAGTACTACAACTATTCATAATAAAATATGTAGGATACAAAGTGGGTTAACATTTGATTAGGAAAAGTGAGATGCAAGAGCTCAGTGGACATCGAAGTTTCCTAAAGTGAAGAGGGCAACTGCGTGGGCAAATCTTCAATTTGCGAGAGGGATGCTGGCAGAGTCCCAAGAAAGGAATATATATACAAGTGGTGAGGACTCAGAACTGCGGGATAAAGTAGCGTGGATCGAATAAAACAGAAGGACACATAAAAATAGGCATGAACAGAGAGAATTACAGAGAAATTACTATTCTCAAGGATGTCCTAGGTTTAGTTAAACAAAAGAATTAAGGTAATGAGAAGACAGTTGAAGACACTAGCGTGCTTAAATTTTGATGACAAATTAAAAGGACACTGTGAAAGAGTTTAGAGTATGGGGTAAAAGTAAATGATGTGGCCGTACAGGGCCATAATTTGTCATTTGAGATGACTGGACACTTGAAGGTGACCTAGATGAGCAAGGATATACACGTGGAGATATTTATCCTGAGAGTTTCTATAGAAGAATAAACTCTATAGGATTTTCTGAGGATTCCTTTGTTGGATAGCTATAGGATGAAACAAATAGAGAGCAATGACCTACAAGCAAGGACCCAGAGCTCACTGGGCTTTGCGTAGGTCCATGTCATGGAGGTGGACACAGGAAAACCACACCGAGCTGGAAGGTACTGTAACACAGAGTAGGTGGCGGACCTCCGGGACCTTCTCTGCAGGTTGGAGTGGATCACAGCTGTCGGAGCAGACGTGAGCCTGGAGACATTTCACCAAATTGCTGTGGAATTTGGTGAGGTTAGGGTGGGGAGAAGAGAAAGCAACGGAAATTAATGTTGTTGCAGGAGAGGTTTTTTTTATCTCTGTACTCCTGTTATTCCCATAATCTCATGTATCTTAGCAATAAATATAATTTTAAGGTAATTTCATATTTGGGAATAAACAATCTTCAAGAAAAACTGAATTTAAGGAATAGCTGGTTCAAACAAACTGGAATAGTGAAAATGAAAAAATGAAGAAACTGCAAAGGAGAGACTGCCCAGATGGAAACAACTTTTGCTGACACAAACAAAGACTTTTTAAGACCTGTGGGTGTTTGAGCAAATCTTAAAACTCAAACCTGGGATATAAAGTTCCTGCAGTGGAGAAAAAGAGTCATTCATCACATTTATTCTGAAAGTGAATTCTGCTTATTTAGAAAAATAAATATGCCTTTCTAATATTTTCATTCTTCTCAAATGGGAGAAGAAAAGCTTTTAGTTTCTACACATAAATTTAGTAATATTTAAAGAAATGCAACTATTTCTTTATTCCACATAGTACAAAGAATTGAACAGAAACGTGAGGTTTTAGTATGTCTTTGGGTGTATGTAAAGCCAATGAAACTACACATAAAACTGAGTGATAAGGTGGTCAATGATCATGGTGAGGTCAGTCTTTCAAATTTCCATGGTGGTTTTCTCATGTCAAAATAAAATCAAGAAATCACTTCTCCAAGAGTTTGCAATGTAAATTAAGTTCATT
Source organism: Ctenodactylus gundi (assembly GCA_004027205.1). Taxonomy (NCBI): domain Eukaryota; kingdom Metazoa; phylum Chordata; class Mammalia; order Rodentia; family Ctenodactylidae; genus Ctenodactylus; species Ctenodactylus gundi. The sequence goes on from PVKB01000458.1 coordinate 122,978, forward strand.
TGCATGTTGTTTATAATGTAATTTATTCTACAAATATATTTAAGTACATGAAATGGTCATGAAAGACATCAAGAATCCATGCCAATGCATCATAAGTATGCAAATTGAAACAGTGAGTAAGATAAGAAGTCACAACTGAAATGAACATGCGTTCATTCATTTATTCATTCATTCATTTGAAATTTACTGAGCACCAACGCTGAATGTAGAAATTAGCAAGTCACTATCTCCGCCACTTAAAGTTCAAACTCTTGATGTATAAATAGATAAGTCTAAAACACTGCCAAATAATATATTTTTATTCATGTATTAGTAATGGAAAAGAGCTACAAGCTCAGACAGGGGTGCAAGAAGCCCGCCCATTATGGATGGGCACAGAGGTCATAGGTCACAGAGAAAAGAATGGGTTTGGAAATTAGTAACAGCCTGAGAGCGAACACTAAGGGAGGTGGTTTTCAAAGACAATAACAGTAATTTCTTCAATGACACTGTCGCATTGAGTATTTATTGAGCATTTATCTATGTGTTGACTAGTTTATAACTGAGATTGCAGTGAATGTGAAAAAAGTGTCCTATAAATAATACCAGTTTCTATGTATATCATCACGTGATAAAATTGCAAAATACGATAAATAACGTACAACAGTAGATTTCGACAACACGGCACAGTAAGGAAGGAACAAGAGGAACAGAGTACACAGGAGAGTACCGAGTCCTCAAAAGGAACGACACTGATGAGGCAGCACCTAGCAGAGGAGATTGTTGTAACTTAATGGGTGGTTATAGTGTGATATAATAAGAAATAATATCTGATCTTTGGTACAGGTCCTGACATACTTGTAGAGTTTCTAAAACCCTTCTAATTTCCTGAGCCAGTAGGGTATTGGGAGTGACTTTTGTTTTGATATTTGGTCTTTGATCCCAGTTACTAACATTCCATGAGCTTTGCAATTTTCTAAAACTAAAATAAAAATGTTTGACATAAATTCCTGAATCCGTTTGAATTTCTAGGGTGATTTCAATATGTTTTGTTCTAGTGAGGTTACTCTTAGAAGGCTCTGGATAGCTTCAAGACAGAAAGCAACAATGTGATAAGTAGATAGGGGGATCCAACATTTTTACAGCAATTCAGAACAACCTAAACTACAGATTCAGTACAATAACTATGACCATCTTAGCAAATTACTTTAGTATATATTTACAAACTTATTCTGAAATTTACAAGAAAAAGAGAAGACCCAGAATATCCATCACAATATGACAAAGGATTAAAGCTGAAGAATTGATCCTGTCTGAATTCAGAGCTTTTGAGGAAAATGTTAGCGTTTAAGCTAATGTGGTCCTGATGAAACAACAGGTAATTTGAACAAGAGAAGGGGGATCGCAGAAATCAATCCCATGAATATAGTTGATTGATCCTTCAAAAGGACCAGGGGCAATTTTAAAGGGAAATCATCGTGTTTTCTCCATATAGTGATGGAAATGCTAGACCCACATAACGATACCAATAAGAGAAAAAAGAATCTACATGTGAAATTTATACACTTTCCCACAATGAATCAGAAATAGATCAAATATCTTAAATAAAACACAAAATAACTTCTAAAAGTTAACATATAAAAGGATCTAGGGAGCCTTGAAATTGAGAATGACTTCTTTTATATACAAGACAAAAGCACAAAGTATACACCAAAAAATTAAGAAATTGGAGTCCCCCAAATGGAAAAGTTTTTCTCTATAAAAGATATGGAGAGTCAAGCCACATATTAGGAGGAAGTCTTTGCAAAACACAACTTAAACACTACAGATGCAAATAAATAAATAAATAAATAAAAATGAAATAAAAATACAAAGAGCTAAAATACATAGCACAAAGAATTCTTCAACCTCAAAAGGAAAGAGAAAAAAATGAATTTCTCTCTTAACACAGCCTTCATTTCATAAATGCATGCATTAAAAAACTGAGCAATCTCAAATAAATAATCTAATGATGAAACTCAGGATCCCAGAAAAACAAGGCAACCCCCAAACCAACAGAAGGATAGAAATTATAAAGATCTGAGCAGAAACTGATGAAATTGAAATTTTTCAAAAATACTAAAAGCAAATGAAAAAGTTGTTTTTCTAAAAGGATAAACAAGGTTGATAAACCTCTTGCTAAGCTCCTAAAAAGAAGGAAAGAGGAAGTATAAATAAAATCAGGAATGAAAAACAAGAAATTATGACAGACAACATAGAAATCCAAAGGATTATAAGAAGTTATTTTAAAAACTTATACTCCAATAAATTTAAGAACCTAAAAGAAATGGATGAGTTCCTAAATACATATTAACCTCCAAACTTGAAAGAAAAAGAAATAAAACACCCTAATAGACCCATATTAATCTAAAAAATTGAAGAAGTGATTAAAACACTTCCAACTAAGAGGATCTCAGGATCTGATGAATTCTCAGCCGAATTCTACAAGAAATCCAGGGAAGATTTAGTGCCAATGCTTGGCAAACTCTTTGATGAAACTGAGAAAAAAGGAAAGTTGCCAAAAATTACTTCGTGAAACTAAATTTAATTCCTAAAATCGACAAAGACCCAACAAAAAGAGAAATCTGCATGCCAATATCTCTAATGAATGTAGATGAAAACATTCAGTAAAATTCTTGTCAACAGGAAACAGCAAAATATAAAGAAAGTTATACAGCATGACCAAGTGGGCTTCATTCCAGAGATGCAGGGATGGTTCAACATACACCAATAAACGTAATACACCACATAAAAGATAAAAATAATACAATCATCTCAACGGATGATGCAGAAAAAGCATATAAAAACATCCAACACTCATATATGATAAATATTCCGAAGAAAATAGGAATAGAAGGACCCTACCTCATCCTGATCCAAGCTATTTCCAACAACTCCTCTGCCAATACCATATTAAATGGAGAAAGACTGAAAGCATTGACACTAAATTCAGGAGCAAGACAAGGATGCCCTCTCTCACTTCTACTATTGAATACAGTGCTAGAAATTTTGGTATCAAGCAAGAAAAAGGAATAGAAGAAATATAAATTGGAAGAGAAGAAGTTAAGATACCTCTATTTGCAAATGACATGGTACTCTACAAAGAAGATTTGAAAACTAATAAATGAATTCTGAGACCTAATACATAAATTCAGCAAACTGGCACATAATAAATTCAATATCAACAAATAAATAGTATTCTTATACAGCAATAACTATTCCAATGAGAAGGAAATAAAAATAATAGCCCCTCCACAACTACAACAAAATAAAATAAAATTCTTAGGAATAAACATTAGCAAAGAAGTGAAAGACCAGGGAAAATTACAAAACTCTGAAGAAAGAAATTGAAGAGGACTTTGGAAAATGGGAAGAAATTCAATGTTCCTGGATAGGATGAACTATGATTGTCAAAAGGGCCATACTTTAAGAGATACTATACAGATTCAATGCAATACCTATCAAAATACCAACCACATGCTTCACAAAACTAGAAGAAAAAAATCATTTAAGATTTATATGGAACAAGAAAAGTCCTGGAATTTCTAAAGGAATACTAAGTAACAAGGGCAAAGCTGAAGGAATCACAAACCCAAGCTTCAAAATATACTACAAAGCAATAATGATTAAATCTACATGGTACTGATTGATATAAGGAGGGACATGAGGACCAGTGGAACAGAATTGAAGATACTGAAACAAATGCAAATACCCTTAGCCACCTGATTTTTTTTACAAAGGGGCCAAAACAATCCACTGGGAAAAAAAGACAGCATCTTTATTAACAAATGGTGTTGGAAAACTGGATTACCACATGCAGGAGAATAAAATTAGACCCATATTTCCCAGCACACACTAAAATCAGATCAAAATACATCAAAGCGCTTGAAATCAAAACAGAAACACTGTAAGAATCACTTATTTACCAACTCCTACCTTTTTTTTTTTCAGTACTAATACTATCCCAAATTCTTGGGGTCTTTTCCCTGAAGCTGTCATTGAGTGGTAAAGATAAAAGATCGGGTATCCTTAGTCCACTGGCTAAGATTTCAGTTGGCTATTAGTTTAACCTGTGAATCATTAATTTTACCTTTCAACTTCATGCTCTAAATATGTAAAAATTATGTTATTCATTTCTTCCTGCTCTTCTTTGGAAAAGAGCTCTTTAAAAATTATGAAATAACTAACTAACTAACTAACTAACTAACTAACTATATATATATATATATATATATATATATATATATATATATATATATATATATTTCTTTATGTGTGATATACTTTTGTGATATAGATTTAAATTCATTTAATATAGGGATTAATTTATTCGGTGTTTGATATGAGTTTAGCCTAAGACATCTGATTGAGGTGATGATAACCTGAATGTCTTTTGTACAGCAGCATAATTGACAATAGCCAAATCTTGGAAGAAACCAATATGACCAAATACAGATGAGTGGATAAAAAAGATGTGGTATATATACACACAATGGAGTATTACTCTGCCATTAAGTATGACACATTTGAGTCATTTTAAGGAAAATGGATGTAGCTTGAGACCATTATGTTCAGCAAAATGAAATTTTATAAGGTTTCTCTAATCTGGGAAAACCAAACCATAAAAAAGTAAGAGACATGACAGAAAGTAGGAAGATGGACTTTGTGAAAGAGAAAGGCTAAGGGGTGGGGGGCTGGGGTAGATGGTGGGAAAGAGAAAGGGAGATGATATGTAAAAAATAAAGAAAGAAAAGAACCAAATGAGAGTGATAGTGGGAGACAGGAAGGCAGGGAAGTGTGGGAGAGTCAAAAAGGGGAAGGGGAAGGGATTGGAATTTTGATACAATATGTATGTGCTCAAAATTCTCAAGTTCAATGTAAGCATTGTGAAATATATATATATATATATATATATATATATATATATATATATATGTCTCTCTCTCTGTGTGTATGTATGTATGTATATATATAAAGAAACAGAAACACTGAATCTACTGAAGGACAAAAATAGGTAAAACCCTAGAAGAGTTAGAGACAGAAAAGGATTTTCGAATCAGAACACCAGCTGCACAAGAAATAACAGCAACAATCAATGAACAGGACTCCATCACACTAAAGAGCTTTTGCACAGCAAAGGAAACGATCAGCAAGATGAAGAGACAGCCCACAGAATGGGAGAAAATCTTTACCAGCAAGACTTCAGGCAGGATTAATATCTAGAATCTACATTAAAAAAAAAAAACTCAAAGAAAACCCCCGAAAACAAACGACCCCATCAAGAAGTTGGGGGAGGGCTAAAAGAAGAGAGGGGAAGGTCTTGTAACTTTTTTATGATACATATGTGCACAAAATGCTCAAGATCAATGTAAACTTTATATTCTGCACTTACATGTATCAATAAAATGAGGAAAAAAGAAATGGATAGCTGAAACAAAAAGAAACTTCTCAGAAGAGGAAGCACAGATGGCCAACAAGCAAATGAAAACATGTGTATCATCTCTGGCATCACAGAAATGAAAATAAAAACAACACCAAGGTTTTGTCTCACCCAGTGAGAATGACCTACATTAAGAAATCAAAAAACAATAATTGTTGGCTATGGAAAAACAGGAACACATCTACCTTGTGGGTCTGCAATCCAATTCAACAATATGGAATGTAGTTTAGAGTTTGCTTAGAAAACTGATGATAGAATCCCATTTGATCCAGCTACTGCTCTACTGGGCATGATCCCAAAAAAATAAAGTCACCATACTATAAAGACACATGCTTTTGCACTTATACATATCAATAAAATGGGGAAAAATAAAGACATGCATATTGATGTTTATAACAGCATAATTCATAAAAGCTAAATCATGGAAACAATGTACCTGCTCAACAACTGAGGAATAAATAAAGAAGTGGTGGTACCTATACTCAATGGAATACTATGAAGCCATTAAAAAGTCAGATACGAAACATTTGAAAGAATATGAGGCCACCTTGAGTCAATAATGCTCAGTAAAATGGGCCAAACACAAAAGGCCGACTATCAACCAGTGTGCCTCTTATAGGATTCGCAAAAAATAATTGTGTTTAAAACAAACAACATGACACAGTAGGAAGAGGGGCGATGGACTGCAGAAAAGGGATGAATCTCTGAAAAGTGGGGATGGAGAAGGCATACGACAAGGTTAAGAGAGAAGGAAAAAGAGGTCAAAATTGGTGTAGATGGTCATGGATATCCCAAGCCCTTTGTTTCTAATGTGTTACTGAATCTGTAATTAATGTACCTAAAAACAATAAATAAAAAGCATTATTCTAAAAAAAGAAAACATTTCAATTTTAAAATGAGCACAAAATCTAAACAGATATTTCGCCATAGAAGACATACAAATACTAAACACATGAAATAATATTAAAAATCACATGTCGTTAGGGAATAGCACATTAAAACAACAGTGGAGTACTATTACCAGCCCACCAGAGGGATCAAAGTCAAGCCACGGACAGCGTCTGTGACACAGGAACTCTATTCATCATTCCTGGGAGCGAATGTCAAGTGGCCGACATTTGGAAGACAGTCTGGAAGCTTCTTGCAACACCAAATACTCTTTTACCAGAAGATCCAGCAATAGCATCCTTACCCACAGGAGTTGAAAATCTATGTCCACACAGAAATATGCACACAAGTGTTTATAGCTTCGTTATTCATAATTGCCAAAATGTGGAATCGACCAAGATTTTTCATAGAATAGGTGCATGGATAAAGAAATTGTGGCACATCCATACCATTCAACATTATTCAGCAATAAAAGTCACACAAAAGACATGGACCAAATTTAATTCACAGTTAAAAAAACTAATGTAAACTTTGCAAGCTGAGAGATTGCAAATCTGTGACATCCTGTAAACGGTAAAGTTATCAAGAAAGCAACGAAGTGGTGATGAAGTATTCCGCAGAAGGTAGCAAGGGACGAATAGCGGAATACGGTCAGCTCTAAATGAATGATAACTGCGCTTACACGGTGAACACACGTCACTACAAGTCTGCCAAAACCCGGAGACTGTTCAGCATGTGATAAAACTTGATGTCGACTGTGGATTTCACAGTTGGTACTGAGTTACTAATGACAAAAATGCAGCCTACTAATGCCAGATATTACTAACAGAGGAAGTGAGGTTTTGAGAGGCCAGCGAGATCTTTGTAACTTTCTCTTCGGTTTTTCTATAAATCTAAAACTGCTCTTAAGAAATAAGCTTATTATTGTTTTTTTTTTTAAACCTGGCCACTGTGAATAAAATGAAGTCGAGCTAGAGCAAAAACCTGCTCCACTTACGAGGCCTGCAACTCTGAGGGCAGGAGAGGAGGACGGGTCAGGCTGGTATAGACGTGAATAGAAGAACACAATCAAAATGTTTATAGTTGGTGTGAGAATTCCTATTTATTCAGATACAGCAAGGAGAGAAGTAGAGGGGTCTACAACGGTTTCTGTATTTTGGGTTGAGTAATAAGAAATCATCAAAATCTCCTAAGTACAGATTTTGAGTAGCAGACATTTTGTGAAGTCCTCAGGCTGGATCTAACATCTTATAAGTTCTGTAACATATCTCCAAAAAATAAAGTAATAGAATAACAATTTTACACTTCAGAATTATATTTCATTCCTACTACTAGACACAAGCCAGAAATGTACTGTTTTGTAAAATAACTTTAAGCCGGTATGACTTAAAAAATACGAGGTTATATGCAAAGCAATATTTGAAATTTAAAAGCAGCCTCAGTTATTTTAAGTAATTTAAATATTTAAAATTTTGAAACAAACCTCTTTTAAAATAAGCCCGGTAGCGATAGATACTGCTTACATACTTAGAAGCTTTCTCTGCTGCCTAGCTGCAGGAAATCTAGCCAGGATTCTGTAGGATGTACGCATCTAAAACAAATTTTATTCTCCAATTCTCTTCAGTGTAATCTGAAACCAAGCAGCAAGAATGCCCTAGAAATCTAAATTTAACATGTATTACATTAGGGAAGACTAAAGTAACCAAGATCCAAATAATTTTAGCCTTTATTGTCTGGAGTCAACACCTTAAACCTCATCTGGAACCAGAGCCAATCACAGATCTCTGATGTAAGGTCCAATGGAAACATTATCACAGCTTGACTATGTAGTAATATGATGTATTAGTCATGATGGTTTCATTAAAAAAGCATCATAACCACAAAACTCTTGAATAGACCATCTCCAGAGAGATTAGTCCAAAATTATCGTCTTATTCAAATACGATTCCTGTTTTGATTGCATTTTACATCTTAGTTTCTTCAAATTTCCATATAATGATCTGTGTGACCTGGGGACCATAGGTTGTCCCAGCCACTTGTACAAATCTACTCTGTCTCCTCAATCAACTGTCCAATCTTAACAAACAGAAAAGGAGAACTTACAATCTAAATTTCTCTAAATGGTAAGTTATGACTTTAACAACTCTAAATGTTTCAACAGTGGCATCCATAATGGCTACCTATTATACAGCTAAGGTACAAGCAATCTTTTTTTTTTTTAAACTCTGGAGATCAGACTAAATCTTTATTGTGTTATCTGGAGAGCTAATTTATTTTCCACACTTTCTGGAAACACATTACCCTTACTCACCTCCCATCAATCCCAGGACTGGGGCATCATCAGCCTCTGTGTTAGGGTAGAGATGAACCTCCAGAGGTTAGGCCCGCGCAGCCGCACTCACTTTAATTCCGACCTTGCCTCCATTCTCCTCCTCCCTCCCCTTCACCTTCCAATCTTTTCTCCTCCTCTTTTTCCTCCGTCAGTTTCCTCCTATCATCGATCATCAGAAAGCTCTGCACCTGAGCGCCATGACTTCTCTGGACCAAAGCACGTGCTCATTGACAGAGAAAGTGGAGGAAACGCACATGACCAGGAGGAAATTTAAAAGAAAGCTAAAATGTAAATGTAAATTGCATATATTACTTGACAGATACTCTTCATCACCTTTATTTAAAACTCACAGAACTCAGGGAAACACGACGCGGCAAGTTAAGGCTGTGTGAAATCCTTTATCGTCTTCATTAGGGAACAGAAGAAATGAGTAGTCATCCCCACATTCCAAGAGTGACTCATCATAAATGACTACTTTCATGTCAAACCGGAATGCTCTCCCTTCTTTCTCCTATGTATGTACGAGAGGCTTTCCACACTAACCTGGGTCCCTAAGGTAGTTTACAGATTTTCCTTCCCTTGAGATCTTTAAAGAAGATAAATACCAATCTAAGTTTGAAGGAAGACGTGGGGTCTTTAGGACAGGTTACAAAACGATGTAAATGAGTTAAAAAGCCTTTGCCTGTCCCTACTGCCACAGGGTAAGGAAACAAAAGGCAGGAATATTCACAAGACCAACAGCTTCTTTCAAACACCAACTATATTCCAGAGTGGCAATTTTTAAAATATAACTCTTGTTATTAGATGTCAAAACCATAAGATCTGTGCAGTCGAGGTACAAAGTTAATTCACTACAACTAGAGAGAATGCCCATGCAAAATGGCAAGTCACGGAAGGGTCATGGATCTGAGTTAGAAAACACAACTATCTCTAATAATTCCATGATGCCCAAATCCGTGGAATTCAAAATTGAAGGCAGGGTGAATGAATTTTTTTTAAAGGGAAAGGATATTTAATGTCTTTGATGTTGACATTAAATCTAATGAAAAAACAGTCCACTTCTTTAAAATTCCATGTACTGGAAACTGATTGATCATAAAATAGCAATAAGGTGTTTAATGCCTGAAATATAATAACTGATTATTCAGTAAACAGACCAAGACTAAATTACTTGTTTATTCTGAACTGTTTGAGATGACTGGTGACTATCCTTGACAACATCTCAAGCCTTTCTCTCTTTCAGACATGAAATGCAGATTACTATTTCTGTATTTATTTTTTAGTTCAAAGTAGAATTGCCTATATCTTTAATCCCATTAGTTTCTCTTCTACAGCAGAGGGTTATATTTTCTTTTTTTAATTCTAGAGATAGATATTAATCTGAGTGTATCTTTCCAGTTATTTTCAAATACATTTTTTGGAGATTTCAGCAGGAGCATTACTTTCTTTTTTCTCTAAATGAACTAATTTTCTCCAATTCACCCAGAAACTGGAAAGTTGGCATATGTGTGGGATCAGCCCCAGATGTCACTGGTAATTTCCAACATTATACATAAACTTGTGATATTTTACCATACCCAGAATTCTTTATGACAACTTGTCTGAAAAAAAAAGAAAAGAAAAAATGCAAAGGTATAAATGGAGACATTTTTATGAGAGTTATACACCTATGATCTTGGACTCTCCCTACCTGACCCAATTCCAGGACTTGGTTCGCACCTATGTGCCAATGTAGACAACCTGGTTAACAATATTCCCATTTTCAGTGCTTCTGGATAACAGTCACCAAAAGGGAAGAAAGATGTTCATATTTTTAGGGATTCGTGTGGTTCAAGGATCTTGCTAGTGAAAAATTAAGGAACACTGAGAGCTTTTGGGCATCACTTAGTAGTTGACAACTGCTTAGATCTTAACAACAACAAAAAATGTTTCCGTGGACATAACAACTCTTATGAGAATTCACTTCAAATGTTCGTTTTATTTTGAAAAGCTAATGTAAAATCATCAGAAAAAGTATTTCTACATGAATTCTTTCAGATATAAATGAATAACTGAATATTTGACAGTCATTGATTTATGTTTTCCTCTCAGTTATAACTGATGGGAGATGTAGCATTCAATTTTTCTAAATTTCTCACAGAATATAACTTTGAAAAGAAATTAACCCCACCTAAACTAAAATCATAGAATGGAAACTTACTTAACAAACTGTAGTTGAGGAAATTTGCATTTTTGCTAACTAACCACTAATATTTACAACTAATTTCAGGTTATAGTCCTCAGGTTATATTTTTTTCTTTTCTAACTTAGAAATTTACAAAGGGCTAAGTAAGCCACTAGAGTCAGCCTGCAGATACGTTCCCCAAAACGATTTCATTAAAAACAGAAAATAATTTTAGATCCAAATTTTCTAAAATAAATAGAAACTTTGCATTTTGAATTTAGTTAGATGACATTTTACAGCATTTTTATCTTTCTCAATTTTTCCTGAAGAATCAGTTCCTTCTCCCAAACCAAATGTCCATCTTTAAGCTAAAGATCAAGATGTAAAATCTATGTTTCTGTATAATGGTAATTTATGATTTTTTTAAAACTCTGAGTTGTTTCAATAATAGTATCTCTAATGCCTTCCCTCTTAACACTTTGCTACTGACTTTTTCCTGTTTTTCTTTTTAGTGACATCTGTATAAAGAAATAATGTAAGAGATGTAGAATTATACTCGGGTGAGCAGGTACTCATCTCAAGTATATAGAAATGCTCTGGAAGATTTGAATGTTTTCTGAAATATTAGGCACTGTATGGGCAAAAATGAGCTACTCTCCATTATTTCTAATTCTATGATTAGTCTCTTCATTTCCACAATAGCCTTGCACCCTCTAATGGTCATCTGAGGATTTTCTTTACAGGGAGCAATTTATTCAAGGCTATTCAAAGGTTTCCTCTTGTAAATTTGAATTTTTATTAGAATAATGACATTTACACACTTTACACCTTTAAATCTGTGGTTTCATAATCCCAAATATTAATTGAAGCTCACACCTCTTCACATTGTTGAGAAAATAGAATATAGAGTTGAAGTCACTAAGATAATAATTAGGAAACACTTCATACTTTCCAATTATGCCTGACATATTAACAAGGTAATAAGAATTTAAGATACTGATTCCTAGGCACAAAACAATCCCATAGCAAGACCGTCGTGTGATATCCCGGTTCCTACTTCCTCCTACTGCTAGGATGAAATCAACTTAGAATCTGTTTGAGCCTTCATAGACGAGACACGGAGATATATTCTCATTACTGCAATACCTCAGAAAAATAGCAAAAACAAGGCTGTACTCAGCAAAATTAAACACACGTGCACACAGTTTATAACTTAACTGATTCACATGCTGTCACTAAATATTAAGTTCCTTTGTCCTTGAAATATTTTTTAATATTTAATGATCAACTGTTACCTATTTATTTAGTTTGGCACCCACAATAAAAAAGAAACATGCCTGTTCTCTTTTGTAATATGAAAATCTATCACTTACAGGTTATAGTTAAGAAGAGTTTAGAAAAAAAAAGTGAAAAGTTTCCATGGCAAGCTTTGTTTCTAAGTTCCCACTGCTGACAGTAATAAAGACATCTGCTTTGTGATGGAGAAAAACAAACCTCTCAAACGGATGCACTGTTACAGGAACTGTGGTATACACTGTTGCATTTCTGGGCTTTTTTTTTCTTTCCACGGAGATGCTATATATTTTAAGATACTTTCAACTTGATGAGAAATGCAACTTGAGCCCTTGCTGTATTTTAATCCTAAATTATGTTACATTTTGTATCTTTATCAGTACAATACCTCAGAATCCACGTGAATATCTATACACCACTAATTTTGATTTCAGAATACAACTATTGTCATTAAGAACACAAAAAGCCCTAAATGACTGCAAAACATCTAAGATGCCTGAGAAACATTAGAAGGAATAGAAAACGTAGCTCCCATCCATTTCCAAATTACAAACGAAATTCAAGAATAAAATTTTAGTTCACCCAGCTGAAAATGCATTTCTCTCTAACAGTGACAAAAATGGCACTGAGCTCCCCAGCCCTCCACAGCAGTCATCCTTAGGAGTGTCTGTGTGTGACTCAGTGTGTTAAAGACAGCAGATGACAGCACAAAGACACCTAAGGAACCAGATAAAAAATATTCTTTAACTGCAATTATGCTTTTGAAAAATGTAAAAATCCTAAAAATAAACTTTCTTACATTGCAATGATATGAATTTCTGATTTATATTTCATTAACACTGAATGATCAGATAGGAAGTTGTCAAATAAACACTCCTGTATCTCCTCTTGAGTACATATTTTCACAATTATCGACAACTGAAATCTATTGTGTAAATACGTGTATTTTTGAAAATGATGTATGTTTTGTTAGTGGGTGTCAAAAATAGCTATCTAAAGTGGATCTTGCATAAAAGACCCTACAAGAGTCTGTTGTGCAAATACTTCACGGAGTGAAATTTACACTCATTTTCAATGACCAGGGACTTCAAATCATTCAACTTTACATTCCAAAACATAAAACTGTTTAATTCTGTTGCATCAACAACCCCTCAGAAAACCAGTCACAGGCATTACTTGAAACCGGAGTAAATCAACTGTCCCAACCTACTCACCATAAAATTCTAGACCCATTACAACAGCCATGGTACCCAGATTCTTACTCCTTTAGCACTGTAACTTTCATACCTCAATGGTTACACAGAGAGCTCCTTTTAGCAGAAATAATCTTTTTCTTACCGCAGTAGGTATCTTGGGGCTAATCATATGGTAACGTAAACCACTGGATTGACTGGTATCTATCTCTCCTAAAATACAAAATTTCAGAAGACAAGGGCTGAGTTGATTGACTTTCTCATCCCTAGTACCTGACTACTCTTAGGTGGTAAGGCAACATGATAAGATTTGAAATATCATCACAGAAAACTACATTTTAATCTCAGTTGCAATAACTTAAGTATTCTGGCTTCCTTGTGTAGATGAGGAATAAAACACTCTACAGTTATTAAAATTTAGAAATATATTTTAAAAGTAACCCAGTGCCTGAAAGATAGAACATATATTTGTTCAATAAATATTAGTTGAATTTATTTTGTATTCATATTTCCATTTATATGTTAACTGAAAATGCTTTCAAGATTATAAAAAAATTAGATCACTTTTTTTCCCTTTTTACTCTTTGTCACACACTTTAACTTACATATAACTTTAGCTACAAAAATAACAGATGTTGCTGAGTACTCACACAATGCAGGCATTTGAGGGAATTAAGTTTATTTTTTTCCGAAATTAAAATATTAAAAATGTCCTCAGAATGGGAGACTTGGGTTAAAGGCATTCTCTCCTATTTTTCACCAAAGGAATAACATATTTCAATATTATAAAACTAAGAGTAATGAATGTGTATAATATTCCCATAACCAACATTTCTGTCTCTTAAACTCAGTAAAGTCCAAGAACCTAGACTTAATTATGCAGAAAAAAGATGCTTTAACTGCAATGCACATTCAATAAACAAAACCCAAAGAAAGCAATCCTTGGCTGAAACGTTTGTAGATCAATTCATTATATTGATTTGGAATGAGTTGTGCTGTAATTTAAAACACAGACTACCCAGGACAATGAGGGTAAAATGCCATTTCCAGGGCACTTTCACTTGGCTTGAAAATCTGCAAGAAATAATGATTTGCCTAACTTCAATGAATGCTGCCTATGTAAATACTGGTCTGTAATAGAACAATAATACTCATTTAGGCATAACTAAATTTCAAAAATACTCCAAAAATTGTGTTTTGAGCTAACCAGTAACTTCAATAAATCATCGATATCTTATTAAAAACAGGTAATGTATTTTTATATTTAAATGACGTATCCTACATATGTTTATGGACTGCTTCACTTCATTTCCAAGTTCTAATGTGGTTTTGAAGAAGAATATAAGATTTCACTATATTTTATTTTGCACAGATCAAGCTGTCCTTTGAGGAAACTAATTATGTCAAAGTTCTTTTGGTCACTCTAATCTTTTAATCATTTGCTTTTTAATCCTAATGCAACTTAGATATGACTATCATTTTTTCTCTTGTAGTTTTAAAATGGAGAGACAACAACGGCTGTCACTTTGTCGAGTATTTTTCAAAAAAATTACTAAATCTGGTTCAGGAAAACTCACCAAATTTTATTACATACCAGGTAAATGTGGGCATGAGGTCATCCAGTCATAGAAATGACCTAAATACACTCTTCTTGGAGAAGAGAGAATATTTTTCAACTTTCTTCATTTAAAAAAACACAAGACATAATGAATGGAAGAGTCCTGAACATGTAAACATGCAAAACAAAAATTTACAGCTGAGGATCAAGTCAGAGTACATTAAGGGCCTTCTACACCATCCCGACTCATCCTCAGCGAACTCTCTCTTGGGCCTGAGTTTCTCCACCTGAGCAAATACATGACTTCTCAAGTCTATTGTGATTCTAACTGTTTCATGTTCATAATAAGTTAAATAATTAGAGTAACAACAAAAATCAACTAACCTCTTGTCATTAGGTATCTAGATGATATTTCAAAATAAGAACATATAAACACACAGACAAATCACACATAAGTCATTTAAATAGACACATAGAACTATCCAAATCCAAGCGAGATTAATCAGTTTTTAATGAGTCATATTCAGATTTTCCTTTTATCTAGTTCAATGACACAAAAATTGTAAAAGAAATTAACAGACTATACCTCTGTAAAAATATACATTCTTTTTTGCCCAGATTTTTTTCCTTTTAATTGAAAGAAGAGAACTGTAACAAAATTAAATTATGGTCTTCGAACCTAATTATAACTAAAAAGAATTTTTAAATGATTTCAATAAGTATCCAGAGAAATTTCAAATTTCTAAGATGTGTTACTCTGTTGAATCAGAACAGTTTCATTTTAGAAAAGCTTTCTTGAAGTTTTCCACAAAATATCAAAATAACTACCTTTCAGTATTACAAATAAATACTGCTTTAACACTTTTCCTGAACATTTTAGAGGATTTCAATTAATATGTGTACTTGAAAGTACATGGAGTGTAGTTCTTTTCTGATTATAAAATAAGCAAAAAACAAAACCAAAGCGAATAATTGGTCCCAAAATTAAAATAAAATTGAGCCCCCAAACCAACATTTTTAAACATATTTGTACATATCTTACAACTTTCAAAGGATTTGTAGCATAATTTGTGAGGTGAAATTAACTGAAGATAAACGTAGGTGTTTAATCAAAGATTCCTTCCTGATAGCATCGCTCCTATAGTTTTCAAAGTTGCTCCTTTCCAGGCGGTTTGAGTACCAAAAGCACAATCTTTGCTTACACTGCCACCTGCTGTTAACTTTAAAACATTATCCAGCTACAGAAGCAGAAATAAAAGGAACCGGAGGGCAAGAGCAAGCTGGTATGGAAAACAAACATCCACACACACGGTAAAGACAATCTGCCGTCAGGCCACTGACAGCTTTCCTCTGAGATCGGGTAAGCTTACATCTATGCTGTAATAAGTGACTGAAATGCCACCAAGCCTTTTTGTTTTTTCATATTTAATTTAGGAATATTTTACAAAAACATTAATGTAACAACAAAGAAGGTAATGCTTTCAAAAATGAGGGCATTCTGAAATGAATTCTTTCAGGAGAAATAATTTCTCTTTAATTGAGTGACCTACATTTAGTGTACATAGGAAACACAGGTATGGGTGTACAGAGATACCAGCAGATGTACCAAAAAATGGGTGTATCATATGGAAGATGTATAGTAAACAATTGCTTTTCTTTTTCTTAGGCTCATAAAAATTCTAAATAAGAATTTGGGGAAAATTATATTTTCACCCTACTTATTAGTGCTGCTAAATTTCATAAATTTTAAATGAACATTAAAATTTTAGACAAGCTAAATG
Source organism: Ctenodactylus gundi (assembly GCA_004027205.1). NCBI lineage: Eukaryota > Metazoa > Chordata > Mammalia > Rodentia > Ctenodactylidae > Ctenodactylus > Ctenodactylus gundi. The sequence continues at coordinate 139,645 of PVKB01000458.1, forward strand.
TGTAATTTAAGGTCTGAGGAAAAATGAATTACTTTTTCAACAGATATTAAAGATGCTCCCTGCTGCATTTCAAGGAAACATGATTTGCAGCAGACGGGAACTTTTGGGATGTCTCCTTGTGCGGGTGGGGCGTTCACCTAACACACCCTCTGGGGCAAGACCTGAACAGAGTGTGTGAGACAACATGGCCATAGCCAACACCCCGGTCCTTTAGCAGCTGTTAAGCTCCATGACTGTCTTTTGAGCTGCCTTGGGAGTTTTATCAGGGTGCTTTAATTCTCAAAAAAAAAAAAGAGAGAATGAAAAAGCTTAACTGAGAACTTTAAATCACATTCAAGAAGTAATTATTCTGGAAAAATTAAAAATTTCAATATTTTAATGAGGAATTTAACTTTTGCATTATATACAGTTTTTGGATAGTCCAGTCAAGTCCCTTTCTGTGACTTTTCCTTCCAACATACAAATTTAAATTTAGAAATTCAAATTTTATAACCCTAGCTGGTAATAGGCTACAGTCTGGTATGTTCCCTTCTGTGAATTCAGATTGGGGTAGGAAAGTTTAGTACAGCCTTTTTTTTTAAGTGGCAACAGATGGAAAACACACAGTACTAAACGCATGGGAATACAGTCAGTAGTGCCCATATATAAAGAAGGAGGAAACATACATATAGATAGAAAGAAGTACACATATTTTTAAAAAGGAGAAAAGAAAACAGAAAGCGAGGGAATCGATATGCGCCTGGATGTGCCCCTATTTATCCCCCAGCCATTGCACTAATATGGCTTCGGTGCAGGATTCTACTTCAAGCCAAAACCTTTGACTCCAGTAATTCATTGATGGAAGAACTGCAGGGAAATCTTTGATACAACAGAGTAGAATCAGAGCCAACAATAAAAACCTGAAAAACACAGATGCTGCTCAGGAGATAGTTCTAAAGATAAGCAAGCACCCTTCACAAAAGAAAAAAAAAATACAATATTTCCTCATGCCAGGTCCATGCCATGAAATTATAATTTCTGTAGAAGATTGCACTATTAGCTCAAATTATTAATTTTTTAATAAATTTTCTCTCCAGCAAACCATCTCTGGAAAAAAAATGTAATTTCCCACTCTCATAATCTCAGGCTTGACTTGCTTTCAATTCAAAAATAAATGATTTGTGGTAATACTAAGACAGAACTTTAATTCTTACAATTCCATCATGACTTTCTTTTATCCATCTTCAGTCACACAAAAAGGATGATGTGAGACTATATTACACATGAACCTTCAACATGAACATAACATGAACCAGAAGTAAGCCTGTATGTTAGCACTGTAACTTGAGATTGATTAGTGCCTAAAGTACGGTCTTGTTACTGGGTGACAACACCCAGCACTTACAACTTAAAAAGGGAAAAAGCTTATTTTAGCTCACAGGTTTAGGACGTCTCCGTCCATTCCTAAGTGGCTGGCAGTAGTGAAGGGCCTTGCAGAGACCCTAGCCAAAGAAAAGCTGTTCATCTTATCCAGACCAAGAAAAAAAGAGAGAACGAAGAGTAGAGCTAGCAAGCAAAGTATATTCCTTTTCAGACCATGACCCAGTGATCCACCCTTCTGACCTGGTCCCACTTCTTCACAGCACAGGATATCAAGAAATAAAATTAACCACCACAACCCAATCGCCTTCCAAATACATGAGGCTTCGGGAGAACACGTCAGATCCAACCATAACAGTTCACAGTATAACCTGACAAAAATTAACTAGTGCATGTCTCAAACAGATTCTCATTGTCAAAATGCTAATGGATAAGAAAATGAATATTTCATTACGAAGTTCATTTACGTATGGTTAATAAGCTTACATTTAAAATAAGCCCCTTTAGTTTTTAAGTGATCATGCTGTTAATGACTTTAAGGACCTTTACACACAGTAATTACCAAAGGATAGATTTTCTACTCTTTCAATGTGTCTAAGAATTGCCAATGTGTTTATTAAAAAGATAGATTTCTTCTTTAAAAATGTTTAGAAGGCATTTTAATTTTAGCATCTCTATTTTTCTAAAAACCAAAGTTATTGTAATATACATTTCAAAGCAACAATTGAGAGGTTCTTATAAATTTTTTATTTTTCAAATATTACAAAAACAAAACCAAGGACTGAGTCTTTCAAATAGTACTGGCTAAAGAACAAGTGATAACGTCACTCCTACCTCCTCAATTATTTTATACAACAGTGCCTTATTTTTTTATACAAGAAACATATTAATTCTACCTTTAGGTAAGTTTTTTTCTTAAAAGAATACATTTCATAAAAAAATTCTGGTAACTAGAAATAGCTAACAAACAATTTTTTAAATTAAATTTGAGGACAGTTTTATAGATTCTGCCACCAGGATTAGCAATGCAATCTCAGGTGAGTCATTCTACCTTTCTAGGCCAGTGAGTTTGCACTAGAAAATGATAATCATCTAGTGAGTGAAAACAAATAGAATATGTTGCAACCTCTTAAAAGTATTACCACTGCAGCTTCTAATACCTACATTTATTATATATTAACTTAATGTGGATCAAAGGTCACAGGCAGAAGGTCCAAACCCAATTCATTCTGTGTCACTTTAACTCCTGACATAAAAGAGGACCACATGGTCACAAGAGAAGCAGAAGAACTGATGATTGCTTATTGTTTCCATAATCCTTACTGTGAGGCTTAAACTGTAGCTGCAGCAAGTCATTTTGAATACTACCATCGTGCCTACCCTAATTAGAACCATTCCCAATACTTCTCCACCACTAGGACCACAAAAATTGCATTGGTGAGAAAATTCGCTCATGTATTTTCCCTTATTGTTTTAAGTGGTCCATGAATAAAGGCCCTCCATTTCAAAAATCAAAACACTTTAGTTTCCATAGTAACAAAAATTAAAATAACTCAAATAATTAATTTTATATGCTTGTATTATTGTAAAATTTTCACATATATTTACACATTTGATTCTTACAAGTCCATGAGAAAATTATCACTGTAACTATTCCATCATTCAGAGAACACAGAGGCATGAATGAAGCAACTAGCTCAAAATCATAGCTTGTAAGTAGTAAAACCAAGTTTCACACCCATGCAGACAGTATTGAAGCTCTAATTCCAGTAAATATGATCTTACCTATGTGATTAAAAAAAGAAACTGAGGTAATATATAAAATGTATTTGTATCAAAATATGTTATTTCATTAGTACATATCAAGTAATTTTAAATGACTTCATTTACTTGAATTATTGACATTCTATATTGACAGAAACTATTTGAATTCATCAATCAATATAAATGTTCATTTCAATCCGTACTTTCCTTTGCAAATGGCATTTGTTTTTATTGCCATGTCAACTTTGAAAATTTCAATTTACTTCATTAATAGGGCCAAGAAATCTAAGCCTGTAAATTTTTGGCCTTTGATAAGAAAAAGATACAAATGAAAAATTAAAATCAGAAACACATAAATGTACAGCGACTATAACACTATAAATGATAGTACAGCGTATAAAACAGATCATTGATATTGCACAGTATGCCACAAGAATGCACTTGGAATATATATATATATATATATATATATATATATATATATATATATATAAATTGTAAGTATATAAACATATACATATAAATTTTGTATATATATATATATATACATATAAATTGTAAGTATATAAACATATACATATAAATTATATATATATATATATAGTTTCTATTGCTGGTATGACCTACGTAACATATGTAACAACTCTGTGCAAATACTTATTAAAAGAAACTCATCTTAGAGATGGATATTTGAACAACAAAGCTATTACTTTTACAAAGAAGATATGCCACTTAAATAGAGGAAATGTAACTCATGATTTAAGATATCATCTACTAGCTGGCAAAGAAAATCCAAATCTAAATCACATTTGAAATCTTCAAGAAAGAATCACAAGACATGGCTCAATTTAAATAATTTAAATGTGATATATTCAAATAGCTTGAAGCTTTAATTCCAAGAAGTAAAAAATACTGTAGCTTCAATATCAGAAAAAGATGACTAAAAATATTACTTACAGGAGACAAGGGTCAACCATTTTCAAGGAGACTGATTTCATACAAGAAGAGCTAGGATTGCTGGTCCATTTTTTTAAAGTAAGTCTTACACATTTCATCCTAATTTGTCAAGTGAGAAAATTTAGATAGATCATAAAACGCCCCTATAGTTTTACATATAAGTTCGATCAAAAACAAGCAACCAACACATAGGAATAGGACCACATCAATATGTCACAAAGGAATGACTCCCAAAGAGAGTATAACTGACAAACACCAGTTTCTGTAAATTCTCAAAACACCCTTCCTCGGTACTGTAAAGTGTGAAACATGAAAACAACAATTTGAAAATGTCTGCATTTTAACTTTTAAGAGGCTTGATGAGGATCCTCTCTCCCAGACTGTATCTGTTGCTTTTCTTACAATATCAGTAAGCCCAAGGGGGCGTCTGTACACATTTCCAAGTTTCAATAATAGCTGAAGTATTAAATAACTAATCCAGCATAATGCACTATTCCAAGGCAGAGCGTCTGGCCAATATACCTCTTCAGAGAGATACTGTAATTGCTCCACTCCACTTTCAATGAACGATCTATAATGAAAGTTGCTTTTTAGGCTTAACCTAGAGCTGTGCCCTGTGGGAAAAGATTGAGTCTTTGTAAAATGTGTTACAGTTTACTAATAAGAATGCAGAAGCAGCACAACTGATGAACCAGCAAATCTGCTCCGACTTATTTAGTCTTTGCTGAATGAATTTGAATATCATCAAAATACATTATCCTTATCCATAACCTGCTTCTTGTGATTCACTTGATCCTCGCTCATTTCAAAAGGAGTTTTAAGCACTTCAGTATTTTGCGTACTTGTGCTAGTCCTATGACACTGCATAAAAACAGAATACAAATAGTTTTCTAAAGGATAAAAAATAAATCTTTTAATAAGAAAAGGCTACAGGTAAACATTTAAAACTTGGAGAAAAATATTTATACAGCAATATTTTTGATACTGATATATATATATATATATATATATATATATATATATATATATATATATATTAGGGCACTATAGCAACATCAATTAAAATCCTTCTATGAGTGACTGCCTTTGTTAACATACCTATGGATTCCTCTCTCCCTTTTTCCTTTCTTTCTCAGTCCTGACTCATTAATTAATTCATTTGACTTCTCATATGAATACAACTTACACTAAATGTGACTTTGCCATATAAGATGGATAAGATCGTTACTTTCTCAAAGAAGCTCCTATTATTTTAGGTGATTGAAAAAAATCTATATACCTTCTATAAAATATTATATGAAAGGTTAATTTACAATGCTCTGGAAACAGACAAAATATAACTGTGTTCCCTACCATGATGACATGCGACCTTAGTCTTGAGCATTAAGTGACAAATGTTCAGGAAAAGGCTGTCTGAATGAATCAGTAGAGTGAGGCAGGGACTTCTGACAGGAGGAGCTGACACACCACAGCCATCACAATTACACAGTAGTGGCTCTTGGGCCGGAAGCAGAACAGGGGTGGGGTCTCCAGAGTCGGGCGTACATATTCAACATGGCACAGGTCAAATCTATGAGAACAGGAGGGAAATATTAGAGCCTCTCTTTGAAATCATTCTTATCGTCTCCTTTTTAAATTCTATATTTGACATAGCATGACAGTGTGCCTGCCTCATGTTTTAGTATTTTAAACCACGTATATGTGTGTAACTGATAAATAAACAAACACAAATGCATAATGGACCTATGTTCTCAAAAAAGTTTAACTAAGGTATTACAATTTTTAAAAAGAAACCAACTCTGTGTTCTCCTGAAGATAACACATAGGAATAACGATTTTAGAGAAATGAAGAACAACCAGATTTGAAAAGATCAGTCTATAATCTGGGGGACAAAGGCAGCCAGAAATGAGTAAAGAGTTACACAGCCACTGGAGCAGCCCTTATAAAAGGGCCTTAAGGCTGACTGGGGCTCAGGGGGATGCCAAGGACGAGGCAGAGACTGCTTATAAGGGGAAAAAAGATTATAAAATATAAATCAGCTTGACGTACATTATTCATCACATTTGGTCCTATACCATTCCGCAAAGATAATTTATACAGCCTTCCAAAAGCAGGCTTATGAATCAAGTTATAATGTACCATTATCTTATTTAAGATCATTAAAATTCAATGGTTAAATTATACTCTGATTTCATGATACCAATTTTTGAAAAGGAATGCAATCAGCATCCTGGCCACATCATGATGTTTTTATTCATGCAAGTGAGATTAAAATATTGATCATAGAAGTTATGAGGGACATGAGAAGAGCTGAAAAGCAAATGCCACTGGCTAGTGGGATGCTAGGACCCACATCCAATTATCCCATGCCATGACACTGGTGATGGGACAAAGATATTATGGTTCCTATTTCTCTCTATTTCTTAACAGATTCCATAGGCCAGAGACTTAAGAAAAAAAACAAAACTGCAGCGAAAAAATATCAAATTTATTTTGTTAAGATAACGACCGGGAGTGGTGGTACATGCCTATAACTCTAGCACACAGGAGGCTGCAGCAGGATTGCTGTGGGTCTGAGGCCAGGCTGGTCTCCATAGTATGTGCAGGGCCATTCTGGACTCCAGAGAGAGTTTCTGTCCCAAAAAAAAAAGAAAGAAAAGAAAAGAAAAGAAAAGAAAAGAAAAGAAAAGAAAAACCCAGAAAATCAAGCAAAAACAACAGTATGTTCTAACTTAGGTATGTTATGCCTTATCTGCTAATGTGGAAAGAGTCACCTTAACAAATTAGAGACCTTTTGAACAAATGAGCACCATTAAGTTTAAAGTTCAGAAAAGAAAATGATGTGATAATAGAATTTGATTAAATGTACAAGTTACTTTCAACTACTGTTAACCAAAACATTGTAAGAACCCCTTGTTCATTTTTGAATGAAGGAATCAATACTCAATTTTTATTCCAGATTGAAAAGTCAGCTCTTACATAAGAAATTCTACATTGAGTGTCCTCTTTCCACAGAAGTTCCCTGTGATTCAAGTTGCAGATATTTTCACCCTCAGCAGATAATTCTTTAACTAGGACATAAATGGGATATTAGATGAGACATTCCCAGTGGCATTATCTGACAGATGATAATTCTTTCCCATGCTTTCCAAGTATTTCTCGTGACTGTCAGAAACACAGCTCCTCTTTCAAGTAACATTTTTTCAGAGGTCTATATGTTGATTTTTATTGGACATGGCTACATAGTATTGTGGCAATACATGCATTCACAGGAATTTCTCATAAGAATTTATATATATATAGTATTTTAATACCAACATCAAAATTCACCACATAATGTTAAAAATTCATGTTTTATCTTAAAACATTTAGAAATGCTTTCAGAGTGACACTGTTTCTCAAAAAATGTAATATTCTTATAATTTCAACCCTAGAAACTTACTGAATTCAGACTGAAAATACAGTTCAGAGAGTAAAAACAGAATGCTATCTTGTGGGTTCAAAAACTATTAATCCTTCTAAATTTCATTCCTCCTTTTAATGTAGTCTGAAATTATCATTACAATCTGCAACATATTATTATCATACTGATAACTGAGGAGGTATCAGGAATCCTGTCAGCGATACTGAAATCAGGCAAGTTAGGGCAAGTAAAAGAATACTGACAAGACACTTTGTTTAGAATTAACAGGGAAGGTGCCCTCTAATCACAGAAAAGTCATTCCAGTTTCTTTATCCCAAATTTTCAGATTTATTTCTGAACTCACCTTACATCAGGCTCAAAAACAGAATATATTCACCTCCTACAGTAAATTAACGGGCATGCGAGCACATCACATGTGGCTTTAAATACAGCACTAAATTACCTGTCCTTCATAGAGAAAGAATGGACTCTGATTCATAGAGCAGGTAACAAACCTAAAGCTCTCAATCATGGCTGAAGGAATTTACGTGCACGGCAGACATTCACTTTCCGTAGAAGGTCATCACTTCACAGCCTGGGAAATAATCCCTGCCAGCCGACTTGCAAAGTGCCTGAGGCATCGCTCCTGAGAGGCATAACTCGTCTTCTTTCAAGGCTAGAGGTCACAGCCATGATCACAGCTCCGTCAAATTTAAAGGAAAAAGTATCTAGGGTCAAAAATATCCTAAGGAGAAAAAAAAATAGAAGACTAAAACTCAAAAAATATAATACACTCCTCTGGGCTTTGGCGTGGTGATGGAAAAACCTGTTGCAGAATATTAAATTTAGATTTTTTTTTTTCATCTGAAAGCTTCAAAATAACTAACACTGAATACAGAATCTGATGGATGTCATGCTGCAATCAGTTTTGAGGACATTCCTAAATGCTACAAATCCATTTAAATGCTCATCAACCTAGACATTCTAAAAAAGAAAAAAAAATCAAGTTTAAGTGACTTAAACATGAAATGTGAACAGCGGCTCAATGATTAAATTACCGCATCAATTAACTTGAGTACACAAAAAGAATGCTGCTCTTTCAAGCAACGTTAATTCTGCCTCTGATCAGACAAGCTCCTCCTTACATCATGGCTGTTGCTTCACAAAACACAACTCACACAGGAAAAGGGAGAGATGATTTGTAAATAAGAATAAGCTGCTGTTTAGGAGCTAAATGCATAAACTAAATTGATGTTTGTGTGAGAAAGAGTCATTTCCATATATTTCCAATAGAAAATAAAAAACCTGAAAATTGTTTCTGAAAAATTCTAAGACAGATGGAATTACCATTAAAGTCAACAAAAGTGGCGTGCTACCCATAAAAATCATAAATGAGTGCATTTAAAGATTAAAGGCATTTCTGGATGTACACATCGCAAAGGCTAAAATGTTTCATTTTGGTCATCTCTGCCAACTGCTATTACATGCTGTCATTTTCAGTAAGGGAAAATGTATTTGCAAAAGCAGAGTGAGCACAACAGGCCTTAAATCAGAGAAGTTGGGGACTGCTGACAGAGCCATGTCAGCACGCAGCTTACCAGAGCCTTCAATATCAGGATGTTATGGTGTATTTTCCTGACATATCTGACACTTACACTCCACCACTACCTTCTTCGCATAGGGAATATTAGCCTGCTTTTATCTCCAAGCTTGTTCCTACTTTGCCATCGCTCCTGTTGTTGCCTGTACTCTTGGAAAGGACGAGATTCTACTGAGGAAAGAAAAGGTTCTGTCGGATTTTGTCCTATCATTGCTCCTGACCCTTCAAACCTCAGTTCAGAGTTAAGCTACACATTGTTTTCTGTATTACTCTGAATCGACTGTGCTATGGTGAGGTAGCAACTTAGTCCCAGAATCTCAGTGGCTCAGGCCACTTCTACAAAATCCCTTGAATATCTGGCAGCTCTCCATGACAGCTCCCTTTCAGGATATTTAGTTTCATCTTCTTATGCCTTTAACATGTCCTTCCAAATTGCCATAAACAGGTAATAAAGACACAGGCGGATACACACTGTCTCTTAAATGCTTTGGGGAGAAGACCGCCTCTTCTGATCACAGTGTGCCGGCCGGGAAGAGACCGTATGGAGCCATACCTCACAGAGTGGAAACAGGGCCATGTTTTCTACCCAAAAATCCAGAAAGGAAGAAAAGGACGCAGGATATCATTCTACATCCCCACTACATGTTTTCTGATCCTGCCCTGTAAGTCTATGTGGGTGTAAACAACAAGCTGTCAGTGCTGTATTTATCCTAGAACATGTAGCTGTTTACCATCTATTTTACTTCACTAAGTAAGAAACTCCTTTAGGAGACTGACCAGATATTATTTTCCTACCCAAATTCTATAAAAACAAAGTAAACACAACCATACAAAGTCTGATGAATTTCTGTTCAATGTTATCTGAGAAATCATGACAGCAATGTCAAAAATATGTTTTAATATGAAACAGCCATTTGTTCAATGTCAAGAAATATTCACTGAATGTTTCTTATATGCCAAATAAAAACTCTAGGAACTGGGGAAACAGCTGAAATGAGAAAATTGAGGACTTTCTCATTTGGTAGTTTCAATTCTCATGGGAAAATACAATAAATAAATACCAAAAACAAAAACTATCAAACCTAAGATGTCAAAACAAAGAAAATATATGTGCGATAGCTACCATAAACTGAGTGGCCAAGGAAACTTTCTAAAGAGATAATATCTGAATTGACAAGCAAATGACAGGAAGGAATTTATAATTAGAAGATCTAGAAGAAGAGTATTTCAAAAACAGGAAATGGCTAGACCAAAGATCTGAAGACAAGGGCAAATTAGTATATTCAAAAATTCAAAACATGTACATGATATATATGAATTTGGAATTCCCCTGTTTATAGTTACATATGAAACTACCACATGTCAACAGCTGTATGTGGAGTTCAAGATTTTCTCACTTTTACTGACTCCACCCCTTACTTGTATAAAATTAAAGCACTGCTTCAGATTTAACATATCATTATCATCTGCATGTCTTTTAAGTGACAGAATATCAACCATTTTTGTAGAAGATCTTCTAAAAATTAAACTTTTTATATTGCAAGGAATTATAACCTGTTAGAGAAAAAAGCATAAGACATGAAGTGTTAATACAGGAAAAAGTCTCCAGATAGTATATCTCTAAGTAGTACACATTTAATAACCAAGTAAAACTTTTATATATAAATTGCTATAAAAATCAATTTTCTTTGCATTTGAGAAGAAAAGTAGAGGTGTTTTCACTAAATTTGCAGGACAAAGTTGGTATATTTCTGTCTTAAGAAATAGTGTTTTACACATAATATCCACTTGCAGAGACCCAGAAAAAGAAAAAAAAAATTACTTTCCAGATCACAAGAGGTCCATGTGGTCTTGGAGAGATGGTGATACTGAAGGACAAGCCATTTTGTGACATGATTGTATGAACAGAGGAAAAAGGGTGGTTTAAAGTTTGAACTCCAGATTATTTGTCTCAAGGGCAATCAATCCAAATTTCATGCATTGGTTTGGCAATTATACTGTTCTCATAAAGGCAACAGAATATAATGTGTTCCAGAATGACTGATAATAGAGACTTATTTATTTAATGATGGTTAATGATTCTCCTAAGATATGCAGAGAAGGCTATTACATAACAGAGGTTATGAATTGAAAAGAGGAGGAAAACAATCCTTGTCTCAATTTAGGTTTCCCCAGAAGCAGATCCTGAGTCAAGGATTCACATGCAATTAGTAATCTAGGAGGAAACAATGGTAAAGGAAAGAAAGGGGCGGGATGGTAGGACAAGAGGGGCTGGAGAGCAGCCAATACAGAGTGCAGTATCAACCCAGTATCCCTGGGAGGCTCCGACAGGAGTAGTCTGAGCCCAGCTTCGGTAAATCGGTGACTTAACAAGACTGTCTGAAAATTTAAACAATTTACAAAGGGTTTAGCATGAAGGCCCTGGGTTCAATCCCCCATAACATACCTCAAAAAAAAAAAATCAAGTGTCCACTATAAAGACAATGTAGTTATAAAAGAGAAATATGGAAGTTAGTGTAGAACATGTTGCTCTGGGGTAGAAGGCAAGAAAGGCTGAGGTATTTACACACCAATTAATGTCATGTCTGTCATTAGATGAAGGCTTCTCCTTAAAGGTGCTAAGTATCTGCCTATATGGATCTGCTGATCAGCAAGGCAAATTGTGATCTGATAATAAGAAAAAGAACTTAGGTAAGAAAAGAAATGAAAAGAAGAAAAGAGAAAAAAAAGTCTTTTGAACAGCAACAAAAAACTACCTATGGTCACAGTTGTAAAAATGAGCAAAATAAAATAAAGCAGTAAAGACAAAGAAACAACACTGGGAAATTAATCTTACGGGAAGAAATGGATGATGACCCATTGGGAGAAGTGAGCAGGATGTGGAAAAGCAAGCCCTTAAATTGGGGAAAAGGATAAAAGCACATGCAATGAACCAGGAAGGCATAAGAGGTACCCCAGGTCAGTACATAAGCCACTTAGGGTAGAGCAGAGAGATTATTTACATAAGAAAAATTTCTGAACAAAAAATATTTAAAATATATGTTGGATCCATATAATGGAAATATTCAATGCTAAAGAATTTTAAGTTAAAGGCATTAGGTTTCTAAATAAAAAAGTAATAAAATGAATTCAGGATTTCATTGCATTGATATATATGTTGGCACCATTATTACTCTGGAATATATATTTGTACAGTAAATAAATGTTATCTCTTCAAAGTCTCTAGGAAAGGGTTATGTGCAGAGAAGCATTCACTAATCCCCTAGCAGTGAGCACCCAGAATATATAGACTATGGTAACTAAACCTTATTTCTTACTATAAGGAACCACAGGTCCTTGGAGGAATGGGTCAGAAACAGAATATCTACAAAATTAATATAAAATATTTTGTCATATCAGGTAGGAAAGAATCAATCAAACAACACAAGATTTTGGTCAAAAGCACTCAGAGGCATACTTCAGAAAGTCACTCCTGGTCAAATAACCAATCTAAGCATCAGAACATGAGTATCAGAAAATATTTTAAAATTAACAATGTCTTCAAGGACCCAAAGGAGGTACAACATGTTAACATCTAGGAGTTAGTTGATAAATAGACTTGAAAACTTGAAGGATATTAGGACACTGATTCAGAAAACTAGTAAAAAATACATAATTTTCTTACCTCTCTTACAAAATGTACACACAGTGAGAAAAGATTTTTTATTATAAAAGAATTCAGGTTAACAACTGCATAAGGAATGATCAAATTAGAAAATCACCATTTTGCAACTCCTAATAAAATAATTATCAACAGCTGCTGAAACCTTGAGCTGAAAATTTGGTAGGTGTATGATATTTAAACTGTATCTGGTTATCAACATTTAAAACCAATTATTAATTATAACATGAGAGAGAATATAACTGTGCAATGTACTTACTTTTTCTATTTTTCCCATTCTGTTAACATGTATATATGTGGTACATAATGTTTACATTGAACTTGAGTATTTTGTGCACATATATATCACATCAGAGTTACAAGTCCTTCCCTTCTCTCTTTTGACCCTCCCATGTCCTCCCTTCCCACCCCTAAGTTTTTCTATACCCTCCCCCTTTAGTTCTATGAAATGACTGCATTCTGAGTTTGTCATATTAGAGAAGCCATTCAATATCTAACCTTCTGTGTCTGACTCACTTCACTGAGCATGATGGACTCAAGTTGCATCCATTTACCTGCAAAAGTTTTACCTTAAAACTATCTGTCTTTATAGACAAGCAGTCAAACAGTATACACTCATTAATGTAACACAATAATACATAAATTTAGTTACTGGGGAATAGGACACCACAGGAACACATCTTAGAAAGAGTCAGAATGTAAGAAATGATCACTATTCTTCAACAACAAATCAAACGGCAGGAGGAAAACAGAGCAAAAACATTAAAATGTAATGTAAAGACTTTGATTAGCACTTGATTTGAGTACATCAAATGGAAACATAAAACTTATGTAGTAATGGAGCAAATAAGATATGGAAAATCTGAAAGGATATTATTGCAGCACTTGTGTTAAAATTATAGTTGGAGTTACATTCTTTTTTAAGATCCCTACATTTTTTATGTTTATTTATGATTTCACAAAGTTTATCCATAAGTACTTATCAATACAATGATATGATGTCTCTCAAAAAGTCTTATGGACTGGAAGAACTATATGATAATAATTGCCGATACTGTGTTATTACTAAATGTGGCTTCATTGTAGGAATCTTTCTACTTACAGATATGGTTGAGTACACAGCTTAGATATTTGGGTGAGGCAACTAAAATAGCATCCCTGACATCCTACATGTTCATTGAAATATTAAAGTATGAAGACAGCTACTCACAGAAAGAATTTGGAGACAAAGCAGTTATGAAAGTAGACTATCAACGAGTATGTGCAATGCCACTGTGAAAAGTAACCTCAAATATCTGGGTAGGAAGCAATAATTCATCTTGAAACTGCTATCTGCTGTTGTCTGTCAAGGAAAGATTATTAATCTGGGAATTAGACAACCGCTAACACCTAGGCTTACAATCTCATATATAATTTTTGTAGATTTTGGAGCATAAAAACACCAGAAATGAAAAAACTAACAGCAACAATAATTGTATTGTGGGTTCCGATCTGTATTTTGCACTGTTATGAGTTTTACAGTATCCTATTTAAACCTTACATCTTAACGTGTTGTGGGAAGTTTCAACTTGATATCTTCCCGCTCCAGACACGTAGAATGACGGATTACAAACCTGCGCCCCCTCATAATGAGGTAGACTTGATACATATGAATACATGTTACCATTTTCCACCTGAGGTTTTATAGCGGCCAATAACTTTGAAGGGAAGAGACAGCCAGCTCTCCTACTGCCGAAGTCCAGAGCCTTCACGCTGAGAACTTGCAACAACCCCAACCCCAATTTTAAATTTTTGATTTTGAGACATGGTCTAAATAAATTGCTAAATTGCCAAGACTGGAACTTGACTTTGCAATCCTCCTGCCTCAGCCTCCTATTGTGTCAGGATTACAGCCCTGTGCCACTAAGCCAAGCTCCAATATGCCATTTAAGGTCACATTCTGAAATGACTTGGTCTACTCAATATTCCTGGTTTACGTAATTGAATAGAATACTTTGAAAACTCAATTGCATGGGACTGTACTGACTGAGGCAAAGTTGTAGAACTGGATGAGAATTACTAGAAGATAAAAATCGTTTCCACAGACCTCCAATTTGTTTCAGTACTTTTATCCAGCTAACCTTATACAGCTGGGCCTCTGGGAAATATCAGGAGCAAGCCACCAGCTCTCCAACATGTCCATTACTCACAGCCTGTGACCTTTAAACTACATCCCCCATAAAGCCTCGCGAGGACACCGGACCTTCGCCGGAAGATGGGAAGGCTGCTTCCGGCGCTGGAGAAAGTGAGAGTTGCCTTACCTGCTCCTCCTTTGTGCTGTTGACACCGGGCCCCCTTGGGTTAGTAGCAGCAGCCGCGAGTTAGCTGGTCCCAGGAGCCCCGCTGGAGGCGGGCGGGCGACACCTTTCCGCGGCTCTCCTGCTCGGTCGTGCCGCGACCCCGTGCGCATGTTTGGTGGACGCCCAGAGCTTCGGCCGGACTGTTGGCCTCCAGGACTGGGCAAGAGGCGATGGCGGTCCTGTGGCTGGAGTTTTCAGTCCACGTATTGAGATGGGAGGGCAATAAGTTATTCGGATATAATGTCACTTTAAAAAAAGAATCTCATCTTAGTGGCGAGAAATGAGAAGTTGAACTACCACAAGGCATTTGACGCTTGGGAGAGAGCTTGCAGGGTTTGCGCGGAGTTAGTTCAGGTGGCTGCCATGACTGTCCAGGGAGTAGAATTTGTTAAATGACGTTTGATTGTTTAAGTGCCCAGAACCACGTAGGAGGTCCTGTCTCTCGTACTCTAGCAGTGTGACCTTGGCCACCGAGTTACATGGCAGTTGAAGTGGTGTTTGGTTAAAATCTTAAATCCTTTTTAACTCTAATATTCTTTTTAATGACGTTTCAGAATAGTCCATGCTTTTCTTGGGAAACATGGACCTGTCCGTGAGTGTTTTCAAATCCTTATCTTTTACAAGGCTTGTCAATAAGAAATGAAAAAGTGAGTCAAGCTGTCAAATTTTCTGTGCTTCTTTAGAGTGGCTGATAGTACTGCTTCTAGATTTCTGGCTAAGGTAAAACGTGTATTTTTTTTCACCTCTTTTCTCTAGAGAATACTGTGTGCATAATACGCATTGTTGTTGGCGGTAAATAACATTGTATTTTTGGAGGTCAATTTTGCAATACCTAGGATGGCCTGTGAGGAGGGTGAAGGAGTGACAATGAACTGTGAACATGGGGTGCTGAAACGATGATTAAAAGTAAACCTCAGTGAAGAAAGTGTATAGTAAGAGGTTATGTAAAATACATTTCAGAGAAAGGCAACTTGTATGAGAAACCATACAGAAATCTGCTTAGCAGTGGTTCAAAATAAAGTCCTGAAAAGTTACAACTTTAGTATTTATAAAAATTTTAATGCATTTTATATACTTTAGTTATGAAAGGAATGTGAATATAAATCTAGATTAAAGCAAAAGGAGTAAAATATTGTTTTCTAATATGAAGGTGAATCCCAGTTTAATTCCCAATATTTTTATTAGTATATGTGTGTGATACATAATAATTACATTTGCTTGGGGAATTGGTATATGTGTGTATGTATACATATACTCCTTTTCTCTCCCAGTCTTCTATCATTCCCCATTCCCAGTTCCCCTTCCATCTCCACAAGTCTGTGCCTGTTTCCTATCATCTGTCTTCTGTTTTGCTCTTTATTTTTATATTGAGTTTCTCATATAAAGGGAACCATATTATATTTAACCTCCTATGTCTGACTTATTACTATTAAGGTCCTAATTTAACTTGTAAACAGGTTGTATTATGTTGTTTCCATTTCTTTGAGCAGTTTTAACCTACAGATAAGTAACAGACACAAACAGGAAATATGGATAGGTACAAAATATGAAAGTTAATGTCTACTCCATTTTCTCTAAATTTTGTGTGTATTGCATTACAGAAGTGCTTAGATAAATTGCTGTTTCAGAATCCAAGAGACAAGAGGTGTCAAAAATTATGAGTTAGAACCTATGTACCTGATTAGTTAGAATGATAAAATAAATCCCAAGCCTTTACCTAATAGCATTTTATAGAAAAAATGCTTTTGATTTACAAAGAACATTGTGAGTAGTATAGCCAATTGAAACATGAGCCTCTCTCTCTCTCTCTCTCTCTCTCTCTCTCTCTCTCTCTCTCTCTTTCACACACACACACACACACACACACACACATTTGTATCTCCTATCACATGTAATCTGTGATTAAATAACATCGCTTCCCTTTTTGTTACTAATTTTCAGTGAAACACCAAAGTGACAAAGCAAGAGAGTTAATCATTTAAGAAGCTTCTGTGATTCAAGGACAACAGTGACAAACAGACTTGAGTCCAATCATAGATTTTTAAATACATGGTCATCTAATTTGTGACAAGGATAATACTATAGTGCAATGAGACAAAGATAGTAATTTGAAGAATAATGCTGAGTCAGATAAATTATCCATTGGAATAAAACATATCTTGACCTAGCCTACCTCACACCATGAACAAAATCAGTACCATATGGATTGTAGAATTAATTGTGCAAGGTAAAGCAATAAATTATTTCTATGTGAAACTTTGAAAGTGCGTGATTAATTAAGTATAGGACCATAATTTCTTTGAGGACAGGAGCCTCTCCGTGGTATCATAGAATCAAAGAATACTGCTTGTCATCTGCTGAAAATCTTTGCCTTTATTTCAGTCCCTTAACCCTCTTCTTTCGTGTCCCTTCTCTGTCATGAAGTTTCTTTGGTCTACCTCACACACACCCTCCTTATTGTAATATTGTTGTTTTCCCTTCTCAAGCCTCCTCTTGTTTAACAAAAGCTCTTGATACATTATTTCATATATTTTTCCACAGGCATGTAAATTGAATTGTGGTTCTCTACTGATAACAGCTTTGAAATGTATACTGTGATGACAGTTGGCTACTAATTATGTTTTAAAGAGTACATAATGTGTTGCTTTGAAAACCATTTCTAGTCTAACATCAGTGCTCAGTAATATTTATCCGTTGATAAAAAAAGCAATCACAGATAAGGTTTTTTTTTACCTGTTCTCCTTTTTTAGATAGAAATGTCTTCTCTGAAAGGAAATCCAAAACAGGAAATAATTTTTGAGTTTCACAGTTCAGCTGCAGAAGGAAATATTGCCAAGTTAATGGGAATACTCAGCCATTCTCCATCTCTTCTCAATGAAACTTCTGAAAATGGCTGGACTGCTCTGATGTACGCTGCAAGGAATGGGCACCCAGATGTTGTCCAGTTTCTGCTGGAGAAAGGGTAAACATCTTACACTCTACCACCTGAAAGGATTTGTGGTTGGATTCCTGTGTTACATATTTTTTAAAATTTTACCATATTTATATCACTAGGCTAGTAGTAAATAACTTGATGACATATTTTATGTAAAAACTAGCATAAATTCTAGCTAAAAACTTTTTAATTTTCTTTCCCTGTGCTGAAAATTGAAAACAAGGGCTTATGAATGGCAGGCAGGCACTCTACCTCTGAGCTACATTCTCAGCTATTGCATTTTTTAATTGAAAAATTTACTCTTCATAAAAAATAATAAAGCAAATTTATAAATAGTTTAATCATTTTCTCCCAATAAAAAATGCAAATTTTGTTACTACAAAAAGGTCTATAGAATTTTGGTTATCTCTATCATTCATGAAACTACTATCTTTTTTAAAGTAATTATCCGGAGATTTCAAATGTCCTTTATTTATAGGCTTCTTTTCTTGTGATTATTAGATGGACTGTACCAGTATTAAAATATGTACCAAGAGAAGAAAACAATCTGTAATCACTAAATAAAGGAACTGTAATGTCTGGAAATACCAAAATAAATATAGGATAAAATGTTTACTTCCTATTTTATTTTCCCCTCTCCATTTTTTCTTCTGTGTATAGGTGTGATAGATCAGTTGTCAATAAATCAAAGCAAACTGCATTGGATATTGCTGTATTTTGGGGCTACAAGAATATAGCTAATTTATTAGCTAATGCTAAAGGTGGGAAGAAGCCTTGGTTTCTAACCAATGAAGTGGATGAATGTGAAAATTATTTTAGCAGAACACTACTGGACCGGAAAAGTGAAAAAAGAACTAATTCTGACTGGCTTCTAGCTAAAGAAAGCCATCCAACCACAGTTTATATCCTCTTCTCAGATTTAAATCCCTTAGTCACTCTAGGTGGCAATAAAGAAAGTTTCCAGCAGCCAGAAGTCAGGCTTTGTCAGCTGAACTATACAGATATAAAGGATTACTTGGCCCATCCTGAGAAGATCACCTTGATTTTCCTTGGAGTAGAACTTGAAATGAAAAAGAATTTGCAAAATAATCCTGGAGAAGGCCTAAGAGAAGAGGAAGATGGGTTGGTTGCCTGGTTTGCTGTAGGCATAGATCCCATGGCTGCTGACGAATTTAAGCAAAGACATGAAAATTGTTACTTTCTTCACCCTCCAATGCCAGCCCTTCTGCAGTTGAAAGAAAAAGAAGCTGGTAAGACATGAACACTGCTTACTCATTTTGGTAATAATTTAGTTTCTAGAATCAAGTTAGAGTTGTCTGTATTTGTACTCTCCAGGAGGCATACTTTTTTCACTGAGCAGTAAAATCAGATTATCTTCATTGGAAACTTCCTAAAGCTTTCAATCTATGGCACTAGTCCCTCCTAGGCACTTATGCAGTAGTTCTAATTAGCCAGATTAGTTTCCTCAGAATCAACCTTAATACATGGCGGTATCATTCAATTTTTTAATGAATGATTCTTCAGCCCCTGCTGTACACCGACCATGATAACGAAGTCCTAAACTTCTTTGTATTGGTTTATGTCGCTGGATATTTTTATGCCATGGTAAGAAACTTAAGGTTTTAATTTAAATCTAAATGTTGTAGCCTGGTCTACTTTTTTAAAGAAAAATCTTATTCTCACTGCTTTGTTGAACATGAATTAGAGCTGTAGCATTAAGTATGGAAATCAGGAATCTTGTCAAGTGGGGATTGAATGGTACCATAGCCTGGGTCAGAAAGTGCAGCAGCTCGGCTTCACCTGGTAGCAGAGAAGATACAGAGAAAGGAAAATATGAGATATTCTGACAGAACGGATAGAACTGACAGGACATGACGCGTAATTGATGTAATTGAGATTGTTTAAAGAGAGAGGAGGTAGTAAGTTTGACTTAGGTACAAATTAAAGTGGTGATAATAGAGCTAGGGAAAAGTGGGTACAAATGTGAGGTGTAATTGGAGCTCAGTTGACAATAGTTGCAAATGCTTTGGGTAGGGTGCAAGATTAATAGGGGCACCAGCAAGAATGACTGCTAGGAAAAGGTCAAGTGTGACTGCTAGACTTTGGTAATTTCATAGTGATACCCTTTCTTGATAATGAAGAATTATGAGTAAAAAAAAAAAAAAAGAACAGGCTTGGAGTAAATAAATCAAGAGTTCACTTTTTGACACATTAAATTTTAGAAGAGGATATTAAAATCTAGAACTCAGGGATGGAGGAATGGCTGAGCAGTTAAAGCTCTTGCATAGCAAGTACTAAGTCAAGTGCTAAGTACCAGAGTTCAGTTCCCCAGCACCACATAAGCCGAAATTGGTGGTTCACACTTGTAATCCCAGCACTCGGGAGACTGAGACAGGGTTACCATAAATTCAAGGGCAGCCTGGGCTCAGTATGAGTTCAGGACCATCCTGGACTACAGAGCGAGACCCTCTCTCAAAAAGTAAAAAATAAATAACATCTGGAACTCAGAGGAGATTCGATCAGGCATTTAAATCCAAAGAAACTACTGAGATTAGAGAGTTAAAAGCAAGCAAGCAGAAGACCCAAATCGCCCCATATTGAGAGGTTAGGTAGTAGCAAAAGAATCCTAAAAGAAGATGGGGACTGTATGGCCACAGTGTAGGGTGACACCGAGAGAATGAACTTGTGAAGAGCAAGAGAAGGGCATTTTAAAGGGACAGGGGTCAGGTATGTTGAGCACTACTAGGAATTTGATTAAGACAAACACAAAGTTGTTTCCTCTTTGAAGCACACCAAACATTTTTGGTGTTACGAAGCTATTGAAGTGCATTAATGGAGTGGGAAGAACAGAAAGAATCCTGATTGTAATATATCTTGAATTTAATGGAAGCCTGGGAAAGGCGTACATATGGATGTCCACCTTCCCTCACAATACCGCTCACATACCTCCCGAGAACCTAGAGTGGAATATTCTTCTTGTTTTCTTTTCCTCCATAAATATTGTTTTTATTAGTCTGTGGTCTCTATAAAACTGTAAAAAGTCATTCAACTTTAAAAAAAAACTCTAAACCTTTTTTATTGGATATATATATATATATATATATATATATATATATATGTATATAGTAGATTAATATAATTTTAATACGATGAAAATAGTCTTGTAAATGAGCCAGTGTGCTTTCTTTTTTCTTTTACAGTGAGAAAACTGTAGTCCTTAATTCATTTACTGGATAACATAAGAAGTATCTAATTGTTTAGTGCCTGTTTCAACTTCCAAAAAATAAAGATAGTATTAGTAACTATCACCCCTGTAGTATTGCACTAAACAATGAATAAATAACTTTACATGAAGTCATGAAAGTCTTTGCATGGAGTTTGATACATAATGAGTATGCAGTAATTGTTGCTTTTTCTTATTGTAATGATCTTGAAAAAGTTTACATATCTCAGTGTAAATTACACGTTACAAAATAGTAGAGCAGCAAACGTGTAATGTTGCCTGTGATTCACTGAAGTTCAGTGTTACAAATCATTTTTATCCGTATTATTTAGTCTTCCAGTTTAAATGTTACTATTATTTATAATTTTGTTTTAAACTCCTATAGCTCAAATAGTATATTTTGTAGAGAGCAAATTCATCAGGCATTTAAAATATAATTTCTAATCTTAACTGCCTCAATTGTAATATTTTTGGTCATGTTAATTGTTTTTACGGTACTAGTGAAAAGACAATAGCCAGGTGTGCGTGTGTGTGTGTGTGTGTGTGTGTGTGTGTGTGTGTATTCTAAAATTTAAAGTCTATGAGACTTTTTTGCAAATAGTTAACTACAAATATTATAAATGTGATATATTTTATGCTATATGCAATTTCCAACTGAAAACAGATTATGTACCATAATACCATGCTCTAGCAGTAGCTTAAGACACCAAGAAGTAACTTCTGTTTCCTAGTAATATTTCCTTTACAACCTAAATCTGAATTAAGAACTTGCTTTGTAGTTTTTTACTGTTATTGTTGTTGCGGTGCAAGAGACCTAACTCAGGGTCTCACACATGACTTACCGAGCACTCTACCGCTGAGTGACAGCCCCAAAACAATCGCGCTACACTTTGATAAAAAATCACCATTATAAAATCACATTTGTAAAAACACTATATAATAGAATTAGGAATACCCATAATTAAAAAAAGATCTTTATGATTAAAAGCCTGATCAAAGAGTGTGTAAGATGGAAGTTAGTACATTCACTGGATAGCATAACTCAGTTATCTAATAGTTGTCTTATAATTTGTCATGGAATGAAATTTTCTTTTTCTTTTAAAAAGGGGTTGTAGCTCAAGCGAGATCTGTTCTTGCCTGGCACAGTCGATACAAGTTCTGTCCAACCTGTGGAAATGCAACTAGAATAGAAGAAGGCGGCTACAAAAGAGTATGTTTGAAAGAAGATTGCCCGAGTCTGCATGGCGTTCACAACACGTCGTACCCCAGAGTTGGTAAGCCTGTCTTCTACAGTGGAACATCAGCCACCTAGAATCTTGCAGAATAAGACATTCTAGGACAAAGTTTTTAAGCAGCTAGAAATTTTACCATTGTGATGAGAGTATGTTTAATTTAACCGTTAAGACTGAATATTTAAGTATTTTGTACTTTCATAATTTTTAATTTAAAGCATTGTAAATATTTAGCTGTTCCTTAACTCTACATTAATCAACATGAATTTGCTATAGTGAGACATGATTTTAAAAGCCATAAAGTCTGACTTCTCTTACGGAGAAGTAGAAAAGTCCCCAGCCATTCTGTGCCTGTTTGAATTTACCAAAGAAGTGGGCCTGGAGCTGGCTCCTCATTACTGCTAGTGTCTCCAGCTCGTACCTCCTTTCTTTCTAATTTCCACTCTGTCTGCCTTATTTTTGGCAATCGGATAACCCAGGCTTTAAGATAAAAGGATAGACTCAGCAGCACAGGAGTTTTCGAGGGAGTAAAGGGTATAAACTAGTGACATTTGTGTTTGTTGTGCACAAGCCTTTCTCATTTAACTCCTTGTTCTCAATCATAATCTAGTGAGAACTTCTTGTATTAATGACTTGTAGAGAGATGAAGTATTATGTAAGTTTTTTGATGACTTTAATGATCCTAAACACAAAGCTATATTAGCCCTTCAAAACACTTCCCTGAGGTTTGGGACAGAAAGAAGAGGGGGATCTCTTATGCTCACTAGTACTTGAGTTTTTCTCATGTCCATGTGTTACTTCCTCAGGCATTTTTGTCATTAAAAAATAATGTATCTGTTGTACCCTAAGTATATAATAAATGTCACTTAAGATTAAGAGAAAAAATGCTCTTTGCTCAGTTTACTGACAGTATTCTATGCAATATTGAGATACTCTGTCATCGGTCACATCAGAGTGAAAGAAACATTCTCTTACAAACAAATAAGCATCTTATTTCTACAAGAGATACACTTGTGATGTTATCCTACCAGGCGGTGCTCTTACAAAAAAAAAAAAAAGTCTAAATTATTTTTTCTGTCATTCATATGTCTGTTTTCTTTTAACAGATCCGGTGGTGATCATGCAAGTTATTCATCCAGATGGGACCAAGTGTCTTTTAGGCAGGCAAAAAAGATTTCCCCCTGGCATGTTTACATGTCTTGCTGGATTTGTTGAGCCTGGTGAGCCTTTTGTGAATGATTTTTATCATTTCATTAAACTTACTATTTCTAAATACAATTTTAAGAGCATTTGATATATAAATTATTATAAGCCTGGATTACTTTTAAATATTTTAAATATATAATTGTAAGGGCATAATAAAGCATGACATGTCATTTTATTGTTCTGCTACTAGGAGAATTTTGTTTCTTTATTAAAAATTCAGTATTTGCTCTTCCACACATGGCTCTTGGCCAAGGCATCTAGATGATTTTTATCTCGCTTCTGTACTAGACCTAGCTGTCGCCTTCCAAAGAGGTTTTACACGATTGTCCCTAGGTGCAATTCACTCATGGTCTGCTCTACAGTGCTCAGCATCATCTAACGTGATATGTGTAAATTTATTTGCTATTAGCTTTTATTAGAATACGGATTCTGTAAAAGCAGGAACCTGGATTTATTCATTTCTATATCCCAGATGCTTAGAGCAGGTGCCTCACATGTAGAAGGAGCTCTGTAAGTATTTGTGGAGCAGATGAATGAATATATCTCAGGAATAAATGTTTAACCTCAATTTCTAATATTAATCTGCATTAATAGATAATAATCACATGTAGCTAAGACTGACTTCTATAGGAATTATGTATTTAAATCATTTGTGATCCTCATCTAACATTATAAAGTAGGCACTGGTTAACAGTTTTGAAAATGAGGGCACTAAGGCACAAAGACAGAATAACTTGCTCATCCTCACACACCCAAGTAGTTTTGGCTTCTGAGTCCTTGTTTCTAATCTCTGTGCTGCCTCCGGTCAGTTTCTAACTGTTTGGTTGTTGTATTCTATATGTGAATATTCTATTATTTATTCTTTTTTTCTGCTGTCGACATTGAGTTTGTTTGTAGGATCTAACTTACTATAAACAGTAAATATTTTCATAGTTCTTACGCACACTTGCAAGGATTATCTGGGCATGTCCATGGAATTGCTAGCTCATAGACATTCCCACGATGCCCCAGCAAGTGTTCCCGCCAGTTTGCCCTCCTACCAGCAGGACGTGAGATGTTCCATTATTCCACATGTTTACCAAGTTAGGATTTTTGGACTTTTAATTTGTTTTTCTGAGGGAGTATGAAATAGTTTCATTGTTTTCATTTTTCGACTGATGGGATATCTTTCAAATGTGTATTATACATCCAGTTTTTCTTCTTTTGAATTCCAGATGATTATATCCCTTGCCTATTTCTGTCTTGGTTGTTTATCCTCGTTTTGGTTGTAAAGTTTCCAAACATTTATTATAGAATGATTTCTTCTCTTTGGTATTGTAATAGTTTGTGACTTACTTTGATGAATATTTTATTTTGATGAATATAACTTCTTAAAGTTTTGTAGGAAATTTATCTATTTGAAATTGAAAGCTACATTTGAAAATGCTACGTACTGCTGTACTTTACTAAGTGTTTTTAAACTTCCAGATACATTTCATAAAGATCGTTTCCTCTATTTTCATTCTTAATTATAACAAAATCAGAAAATCAAGAATATGTATGTTACTTTATCATGGCTGAGCCACAGTCTTTAGAGAAAAACAATGGTTTAGGAAGAAAAAACACTGAATTTTATTGTATGTGGTTTTTAAACTTGTAGTGTTCTGGAAAGTTATCTGCAGTAATTGATAGCATAATAAAAATAGTTTTAGGTTTTAGTGGGGAAAGAATTAGTCGTTTGTAAAATAATCATATAATGATAATTTATAACTCAAAATGACAGTGTATATCATGTTTGTATAATGTTTAGCCAATAATAAGCGATAGGTAATTATAAATTACATAATTGTCTAGCAAGTGCAGTTGGCAAATTTGGATCTTTACAAAATGAGGTTTCTCATTCACATTTTGATATTCCTGATGTGGTTATATGCTTCTAACGATAGTTTTGTCTTCACTTTATCTGGTATCAGTAGTCTTTGAATTGGTTTCTCTCTAAAGTGATTTTCAAATGTTTGCACCATTTGGAGCACTAAACGTCCAGGGCATGTTCATCAGCTTGTTCTTTTGCCCCGTTTGATTAGGGGAGACGATAGAAGATGCTGTTCGGAGGGAAGTAGAAGAGGAAAGTGGAGTCAGAGTGGGCCACGTTCAGTATGTCTCTTGTCAGCCATGGCCAATGCCCTCCTCCTTAATGATTGGTTGTTTAGCTGTGGCAGTGTCTACAGAAATTAAAGTTGACAAGAATGAAATAGAGGATGCCCGCTGGTTCACTAGAGAACAGGTAAAGTTCAATTTAATTTCCTTCTTCTATTGATTGTTCCCTGACAGTATTGGTTTGGGCATGCAGCACGGAAGCATATTTTCAGCAAGTTGAGTGAATGGCTACAGCCCTCTCATTATGCATGGATTACAATATAATTGATAAAATCCATACAGGGAGAGTATGAGCTCACTAATGCATCCCATTTTATCTCATTTTAGTAATAATAGATTCTGTGTCATTTCAAGTTTCGGATGCCCTTTCTTCAAATTAATATCTTTCAGTGGACTTAAAGTACCTAATATTAATGTATAAATAAGAAACAAGAATATTACACTTAGACATTTTTATATTTTAGTTTGTAGCATTAAGACAAGTTGTCTGAAAGCACATCAGTAAAAATACTTAAACTTTTTACCAAGTGTTTATTTATTTTGAAATGTACCTAAATGGTAAGCATGACACAGCTGTATAATCAACTTATACTCAAAAGAACTTTTTAAAACATTACCCTTAAGTAATGGAATGAAAGATAAATTCCTTTTCTGTATTTTTCTTGACTCAAAGTATGTGGAAAACAAAAGGACGCACTAAAATAGTAAAGACCTGGAAACCCTGTTTTGACTACTTGTGTAAAATTCATTTTATTTTACCTCAACCCCAGATAGCACAAGTTAGATTTTCCTTCAGAACTTTAGAAATGGGAGCCGGTCCCAAAAGTTAATTTCTTTGAAATTTAAGCACGGAGCATGTATTCTTACTTTCTCAGAGCCTCATTTGCTTAAGGGAATACATCTGAGTGGAACATTTAAAAAATTTGTAACACTATTCAGTGAACAATTAATGATGCTCTACTAAATTTTACATGCTGAATATGAATGCCATTGCTTTCCACTGTTAACTATTCACTGCAAAAGTCACAACATTTTTGTTGAGTTATGTAAGCACAGAAGTAGTATTTAAATACAAGAATATTGAAATCCTCATGCATTTTGTTACGATGTGTTTTAGGTTGTGGATGTTCTGACCAAAGGAAAGCAGGAAGCGTTCTTTGTGCCACCCAGCCGAGCGATCGCACACCAGTTAATCAAACACTGGATTGGAATGAACCCCAGTCTTTAAATCAAAGCACTAGAATTCAAGTATTACTTGATTTATAATACCACTTATTCTTCACCAGATATTAGAAAAATTCAGTGCTATTTAGACTGTCATAACATAAAATGTCATATCAGGATTTCCAAAATATTTTCAAAGTGTTCTTTCAAGAATTGCAGAATTCAAATTTTCATAAATTACAACACTGCCTCGGATTTTGTTAGATTTGGGTCAGCCCCTAAATAGTTTCTTTTGGTTGGGCTTCACAATTTTACCACACAGAACCCTATTTCTAAGAAGTGACATCATGTTTTAAAGAAGTACATTGAAGAAAGGATTAACTCTAAACTCTAGTCTGTTAAGTACTAAACTGCACACATAGATTCCTTTTGTGAGAAATGAGGCAAAAGAACTTCAATGAAACTTAAGCTTATGTTGATTTTAGTTATTTCAGTACATAAACATCTCTTGAGCTATTAGTAACAGATTTTTGCTCATTTTTCCACTGTAGTTCCTGTTCCTCTTTCCTCCTGGTTCTGTTGCTCTAGTAATAGTGCTCTTACAGTGTTGGTACTAATCCAGCTGGGCCAGTGTTAAGAATATCTTATTTTGGGCTGGAGGAATAGCATAGCAGCTAGAGCACTTGCCTTGCAAGCACGAGGCTCTGGGTTTGATCTCCAGTGCCACATAAGCCAGGCAAGGTGCCACGTGCCTGTCGTCTCAGCACTCGAAAGGTGGATTGCCATGAATTTGAGGCTTGGGCTATATAGTGAGTTCAGGCTCTGCCTAGACTACAGAGCAAACCCCTGTCTCAAAAAAAAAAAAAAAAAGAATTTATTGTTTATTATTTTAACCATGAGTTTGTGATCTCAGAATGCCACACTCATGGAACATGAGCTAATAATATGAGCATTAGTATGTCATGTCTGGGACTTCTTTCTTAAACCTAAAATTAAGGTATCTATTTATATGATGCTTATGTACAAAGTTGTCCTGAAACTACATCAAGAGTATCTGCTTTTGTCCTGAAAGTGTACATATTTGAAAGGAATTGCCCTGAAATAAGTTCTAGATACATTTACATAATTAATTAAAAACTGGATTTATTTTGTTTTGTGATAAGGGACTTATCTATATTGGCAAAAAATGTATAATCATTACTACCAGTACATACAACACTTAAATCCAACACCTAAATTTTTATTTGAACATGTTCTAAAAAGCCTTGATAAAATATGTATAGCTGAATTAGTAAGAATGTAGACAAAGTCAATTGTAGTAGTTTACAATTTCTTTGCTTAGAAACTGACATTTTACAGGGCTATTTTGAAATTGTCATAAAAGGTAATATAAGTGTACAAATTTTGATAATTCTTTATTATTCTGTGTTAAAACTAGAAGAAACTTTGGGGGTGATATGGAAATTCACTACCCTTAATTATAAAAAAAGTAAGTAAAAGGAAATCCTGAAAGATAAGTTTCATTAATTGATGAAAGTTACACAGATAATTAGTTTAAACAATCTGTGGTATACTCAGGGCTGGATTCTTCCTGTAATAGGAATAAGAAGCTTTTACCAAAAATATGTGTAGAATAAATTAAAATAAGGAAAGAAAGGAAAGACAAATATAACTTGCTTAATATTGTTAATTAAAAATTTATACATAATACTTACAATTTATTTAAATAAGAACTTTGTCAGGTTATTTTACTACTGAAAATTTTAGTAGTTAATGAAGGCTTATTTTTATCAGAACTTAAATCAATTTAAGACTTACACAGTACATTTATATACGTGATAAAATTGCAACTTTGTAATTACATAGAAAATGATGTGTCTTGGTTATTATAAAATATAATGAAGTGAGGTTCAGTTTTATTCCCAAGATACTTTAAATGCTAGTAGATTCTACTATTACATTGTAGAATTCCAGATTTCCCTAGTGTTTGGGTAGGAAAGTAAAATGTAAGATGTCAACAAATACAGCTAGAAATTTAGTTTTAGATATTTAATCCTGTTCTTGGGGAGAATCAATATCTAAGTAAAATGTTGGTATAGTAATTATTACTAAATTGCTAACCTCTGAGAAGTGACTCAATACATGTATATAGAAGAAGTAGCCAATTCAGAAAACAATAGAAACCCAACTGTCATGAATGTATTCTAATGGAAATGAATGTAATAATATATTAAAATATTTATTTTGTGTTTTGTAGTATGCATTTTTAATGATTTGATAAATTTCCTGTGACAAACTGAAAAAGCCAAATTTCAGTCATCCCTTTTTTAAAAATATAATAATAACAGCCTTGTAAAAAGTTTGTAGGCCTGGTATGTGGCTCAGTCATAGAATGCTTACTTAGCATAAATAATGCCTTGGATTTGATTCCTGCACTGGAAGAATGAAATTATTTTTGAACCGAAATTTTGTACTTTGGCATCAAGTATATACATGTTCTCGCAAACACATGTACAGTCAATAATTTTAAATCTCCTATCTAGTAGTGTATATGTTTTCATTACTTGCCTAATACAGTATTGGCATTTTTAAAATTTTTCTCTTGCTTACCAGTCATGAAAAATTAAAAGCGCATGTGGGGTTTTTTTTACATGAAAAAAAATGGAAAAGTCTGTCAAAGATTCATATAGGTATTTGGGTGATGGTAGGAACACCTAACACCAGAGGTGAGATGGAATGAAGGAAGTATTAATTCATTAATAAGGCAAATAAACCAGATTAAGTCTACATAAAATAACAACAGTAGATTGCTGCTCCTAGGACTGTGCTGCTGGTGTGTCTTATACTCCTGCTACTGCGACAAATTACCTGACGTACACAACTTAAAAGAGGAAAAAGGGTTTTTTTGGCTCACAGTTTCATTAGGTTCAACACATGGTTAACTATCTCCAAAGTGAGAGCATAGTGGAGGAAAGGGCTCACCCAGTCGCAGCCAGGAAGCAGGAGGCGCCAAGGGAGGATGATGCACGCTTCTTCCGGGTCAAACCCCAGTGACCCACCCTTCCAGGCTGGGCCCCACCTAACACCACATTAGCCCATGAGCTGGTCAGTAGACAGATCCACTGACGAGTACAGTGCCCCTGTGACTCAGTGAGTGGGCTTCTGGGGGGCTTGTTAGACCTAAGCCATAACATGGATACAGCAAAATATGAGGTGAACATGTTCTATAACACTAATTCATTATTCAGAGTAAAGTTTCCACTATGAAAGCTCTTGTTAGAGTGGAAAACCAGTTATTAAGTTCTATATTGGTGTCTGCAAGAGTGTTGGGAAAAGAGGGCAAGGAGTTGATGTTCTGCACAGATGAAAGTGGGTGACTGGTAGAGGCCAGATGCTGGGGATTTTGAATGCCACTGGGTTACATGAGGGACAGGCTGTATTTTGGGAAAGTGGGGGTAATGTTAGCAAATGTCTGCCTCTACGAACTTGAATCTCATTGATGAGGAGCTAGCTGGAGAGGACTTGCTTGGGAAAATAAAAACTAAAAATGACTTTTCCTTTTCTTCATCACACCTTGTTCTCTTCCTAGGACACTCAGGGTAGAATTAAGAACAGCTTCTGAAAAATATATTTATAAATATAGATAGATAGATAGATAGATAGATACATAGATAGATTTTTATATCATATTATACACTAGATTTTTATTATTATATACAATAGATTTTCAAATAATTCTATTTGTTTCAAGTGGAAATGGTCAATAAAAAGGAAGGCACTTCAAGTAATTAAAATGAAATGGAGAAAAATAAGCAGCTTGAATTCTTATCTGGGAAATTTTCTTTCCAGTCAGTAGAGTAACTATTTGGACATTGAGCTAGGAGACATACTCCTAACTTAACTTTTGCTGAAGGCTGTCAGTGATAGAAGTAGAACTTCTTCTAGCTTTTGCTTATTTTTCCCAGAACACCCCATTTTTGATTGCTAAGCTGGCAAAGTCATGGTGCCAGACCACAGACATCTCTTGTTTTCACAATTTCCGTTATAGTAACGATCTCCAAAATAGTAGGAGCAGCAGTGAAAATTTAAAACAAAATTCACTTAAAAGGCTTTCTGCTAATGGAAACATTTTTATATCTCACATTTTAGTAAGGAGAAAAAATTGTAACTTAATGCCAAAAATGCCCTACCTTTCCATTCCTGAACTAAACTGTAGCAAACTAACTCCTCCTAAAAAGAGTTGGATTAAGAGTATCCTTCTAACTACTTCGTTTGTGTGGTGATTTCATTTTTTAAAATGAGGAAGCTCAAGTCGCTAATGGAAATTGAAAACGGTGCTCTTAACCTAACTTATAACAAAAAAGTGAGTGGACAAACGATGTAGTTCTTGAGGCTGGTTTACTTTTACCCTTCCCAGTTTACTCTAGCCTGAAATCGTCGTCGCCTGAAGCAGCATGATGTTCTCAATCCGACAGTAGAGCACCTTATAAATATTTATTGCTGCTGTCAAGTGGCAGTGAGCTGAAGTCATCTCTATTGGGGAGGTGAAGGGAGGTAAAGTGATTTTAAATGCTGTTTATCCAACAGCTTTAGGGCAGTTATTTTTCTTTTTGGCTAGGCTTAACTTGCGTTGATGGAACAAGTTTGAAAACTCTAGTACCAGGCCTGAAAAGATTCTCTAGTGATGTGTGCAGATTAAACCTCTGGAGCTCTTTTGGTCCTTACCATCGTAGAAAGAGTTTGTCAATAACTGAAAAATCAGGAGGAATTTCATGTGGTACGAGATGACAAAAAATATGCATGTTTCTGTGAGGACTTCAGATTTTTCATGGGTGTGGAGATATGTTTCCAACATGCGTCCTTAATTTATTTTGCACAGATTACTTGGTTTGTCGTACCAGGTGTTTTCATTTGTTCCCAGCCAACTCATACATCCTCATGAATAATAAAACTATTTTATTCTACTTTGATGATGAACTTATCACATAAATAGCTTTGTTTTGTATTATGTGGTGAAAATTATACATTCTCCTTACTCATGCATATTATACATTTTCTTCAAATTCAGGCTTCTGGACTTTGTAAATATTTTTGGCTAATTCCAAAGTATTCTAAAAATTATGGATCCTCATTGCAGTGTTCTACAAAAGCAACTCTCTGGATATTTATTTATACAGGACTTTATATAAATGTTATTGATAATTATTTTATCCTTAACCCTGTAACATGCTTATCAATATTATCTCCTGTTTTGTTGCCTGAGGGAATGCATTTCTCGACATTTTTAAGAAATGTTTACCTTTCTAAAAGACATATCGCTTACAAATAATAAGAGATCCAAAGCTTGAAATAAAGTATCTCACTCCAAATCCTTTTCATCTTTTCACTCGCCAGCGCTATCTTAAAGAAAAACTTTAACGACACTGCATAGACTAAAACACTTCCAGTCTCAGTTATCTCTTTCTATCCCTTAAATTTTGGTCATTTTTCATATTGGATCTCCTAGATTTGTTACTCGAGTTTTACAGGACCTTCACGACTTACTTATTTTCCAGATTTCTATCTTCAGTTGTCTGTTAGCCATACTTGTCTCCGGGCCTCCCAAATACTCTAAATCCTAAATTTCCTTTTCTGGCAAGTGCGTTCCTCCCTCTGCATTCCTGTGTCAGTCTTGCCCAACACAGAAGTTAAGTCATCTTTCCCCCAGCAGGATAAATTGACAATATAGGTCAGGAGAGTTACTAAACTTCGTAAATTTTTGACTAAGTAATTCCAGTTTCAAAAGTTTATTCCCAAGGAATGTTCAGAGATGTGGGCAAAGATATGTGTCCAAGGAAACTAATCACACTGTTATTGATGATAACAATAATTTAAAGACAACTTAGTTGTATAGGAAGGAAAAGCAATGTGTAATTAATGTAATAAATCATTTGTAATAAAAAAAGTTAGGGCTTTGTTATTGTTGACTTTTCTACTTTATTCCTCATTTCATTACACTCCATAATGTCTAAATCTTATGCCCTTTGCTTCTGAATAATTAATGGATCTCCATTTGT
Source organism: Ctenodactylus gundi (assembly GCA_004027205.1). Lineage (NCBI taxonomy): Eukaryota > Metazoa > Chordata > Mammalia > Rodentia > Ctenodactylidae > Ctenodactylus > Ctenodactylus gundi. The sequence continues at coordinate 172,681 of PVKB01000458.1, forward strand.
CCCTCCCCCGCTCACTGCTTTTCTGATATCCATTCTTTCCTTTCTCTCCTGCTGCTTCCAGCCTTCACTGCTACCATCCAACCTCAGACTGTTCGCCTGGTTTCAGCTTCTTAAACTAGTCCACCTCCATCCCGCTCTACTCCAATCCAACTTGGGACATGCAGCCAACAATATCTTGCTAATGAACAATCTCATCTGGTCCTTATCTTATTAAAAGTTTGAAAAGGTTCTCCCTTGGACAAAGGAAAAATTCAGTTTCCATACCTTAACCAGTTACCTCTCCAGTTTCAACTTGTCATTTTCCTTTCTTCCAAGTTATCACATATAATATAATATAATATAATATAATATAATATAATATGTATAATTATTTATAACATAGTTACATATAATATAATTTAGGTTCTTATTCTGAACTGTAGAAAAACCTTCTAAAATTTTATTGTGCAATAACATTCACTAAAGACAATCTGAATCATTCTGACCAAAAGTATATGTTCCTAATATACAAATAAACATCCGAAGACTATAAACTGTGCTTCTACATTTTCAATTGCATACTTCATGAGATTTCAAAAATTCTGAATGAGAGCCTCTAACACTTAAAGACAGTCTTACTGAGAGCACACTGAATCTAGAAGAAGTCATGTGCCTGTGCCAAAGTCAACATAGGTTGTGGAGATAGGAATAAAATTAAAGTCTAAAATGAAAGTCCATAACCTCTACCATACTTCTGCCTGTGCCTGCCACACAAAGATAAGTGAATTACCTAGTAAGTAACCTGACCTTTGTATACAGCCAAACTAGATCGTGTACATTTTCATTCTTGTTTAGGTTTCTTCCCTTAATCTGCACTGTGAGCGTCATACCACGTTACTTACGTATTCCTATCAAAGCTTCTAAGCCACAGAAGCACACAGGGCTCCATTCTGTACTAAAAGTATATGTAAAAATAAACTATTAAGAATGATTAAGACAGTTAATAATAGACTGATGAGAGGATTGTAGGCCCTTCCTGACACTGCATAAGATTAAAAATGCTAATCAGATTTTGGATTTTGAGGACTGAAGTAAATCCAAAGTAGAACAACACAACGTACTCGAGTCGCTTCTTCACTTTCTTCCCTTTCAAAGTACGCAATTGCATTTTATTCATGTTTTCTTCAGAACTGAGGAGTTCATGAAGACTTTACCCAGGTGAGCTGGTTATAAAAGGAAATATATATTCATATATATGTCTATATTCTTTTTGAGCAAAATAATCTGTATTTTCATTTTTGTTATTCTCAATTAGTTGCTTGGCAAGGGATAAAAGGAAAAGGATAATGTTCTGAATGTTATCTATCTACATAAATATATATGAAGACAATTTAATATTTCATTTCCATCACAAAATATACAGCAGCTGTTTGTAACTTACTGTGTTAACAAATAGAGAGGAGAGAGACATCCAAAAATAATTCTAAATAATCAATGTGTTTAGGCCTCTTTTATTTATGCTAAGAAAGACATCACACACACACTTGAATAGCCATTATCCATATCCTAATTTGGTTATTTCAAATAAATTGTGCATTTGGAAAGGAAGGAAAATGCAATTGAGGAGCTAGGCTTCTAAGCAGAATGGAAATTCATTCTGAATGCAGGAAGGGTCAGTTCCATTTCTAAGCAGTAGACCTTGTTTTGAATTGCGAGGCTCTGCTTTGTTTCCATTGCAGCATTAAATCCCCTAATTACCAAAGTGATTTATCCACTGAAAGTTAAATTTTTCTTCATTGACTGTATGCTTCACTTTACTTAAGTAAATGTTCATATTTAATTTTTTGAACTATGGTAGTTAAAATATTGGATTCTGAGCTGAAGAAAGAAAACCTTAAGATGTTAAATTTTTTCTATAACATTCGTAATTATTTGTGATTTAGTTCAGTTTCACATAAAAATATTCTGACCAATACCTTTGTGTAGATAATCCTAAATAAGACTTTGCAAAATAGCCTATGTACAGCCATGCTGTCAGTTGATCTTTAAATGATGTGCCCTGAGATTTTTGTGGAAGTATACATTTACTCTGGAAGATTCCTTCTGCCAGTAAAGATTCTGATGGCTCTTGTTCTTATCCTCTCACTCTGATGTAAATATTTTATAATTCTTAATCTCTCTTTTTCTTCCAGAATTTAATTTTTGTCTATTTATTTTAGTGTCAGATTATAGTAATGTTCAGCAAATATTCTAAATTCCTTGGAGAAAAAACAACAAAAAATATCTCTATCATTACTTTTTTTTAAAAGCCCTTCAGTTGGTAGCAACTGATTCTTGCTTTTTAATTTTCTGTGAAAACATTTAACTTCTCAAATAAGTTTGTAATAGTCACGTGATGGAATTATAATTAGTTTGCTCATGAGACAGTCTTGGTGTCTTCTCTCCAGGGGTAAAAATATTACCCACTTACTAAACTTACAAATCAGTCTTTAAAATGACACATCAGGAATTTACCTGTGATAGATGTGATTCAGAACTCTTTCATCAGACATGATGTGTCCTTCATGACTGCCGCATACCTGATTATTTTTGCAAAGTGTACAAGAAGAAAGAAATTAAATGTAAAAATTTGTGAGGGTGTATACCAACTACACAAAGTGCACTAATATAGTATTCTTACCTCGAGTCTGCCCAGACCTTGGTGTATTTGAGATGGAATTGGATGTTAGCACTGGTTATCAGTTCAATATAAATGCAATCAGAAAGTGATTAAATTAACCTAGTATATTAAGACCAAGCATAATTTGACATTCCTTCATCATTGGGCAGAGTGCAATTTACAGACTTTTTTGACTGCAAAAACACTGCAGACTGTCAGTAGCTCTGACTAGGAGAGAGAAAGTGAGCTAAAGATACCAAGCAAAGAACATTTCGAGTAACTGTCTTTTCGTTACTTTCAAAGGTGTGTATTTGAATTAAAGAAAATAAGTTACAGAAATTTAGTGAATACATTTTTTAAAATAATGATTTTTAAACTTATCTATTTCTTTCTTAAATCTTTTAATTGAAGACTCTTTGAGGCCTGTATATCATGTTTACATTAGTGTTCTTGCCAACTTAATCTTTCAGCAGTAACAAAAACATTTAAGGTAATTCTAGTTGAATTCTATGCAAGCAATGAAGTATGACTTGCCCACATTGCCCGAAATATTGCTAAAAAATAAGAAGCTCAGTGAAAAGCTAAGGTGATAACGTTGCCACTGAGACATTTTAAGGGACACACTTGTGCACTGTCTTCAGGAAACCTTGAAAATGTAGAGAACAACTGCATTCATTTCTCAGGCTGTGGATAACAGAGCACAGCTTTCCGTAAGGGATAATGATTGGAAGGTTCTCACATTTACTTGACATTTTTCTTACTCTTTAGAATTTAGCAATGTTGTCATACACCAGTTTTCCTCGACTGTAATCCAAAACTCTGTGGTGTCAGTGGGATGACTACATCTGCCCCCTGAGGAATGATCCAACTGCAATGAGAGAGCCCAGCAGCGTCACGTTTTGGAGCGATTACACACAGAGGTTTCTGTATAAAGATAGCAACACTATGAATTCAAATATTGCTTCAAACTGAGGTTTAAGGTCAAATATTTCAAAATTAAGAAGATTTCATTTAAATCCTGCAAGAGTTGGTAACTCGACTATTATTAAATCTTTACAGGAGCATAGCTCTTCTGGAGCGTGGTTATTGAAGTAGTGCGTCTCCACTTCAATAAGCAAAAAGAGAGTGAGCTTTCCTCTTCAGCAGGCGCGTGGGCACTTTTCATTTAATTAATAGGGAAAGTCCTGAATTGAAAAAGTAATCCCGGGGACATATCAATTAGGCTTTATTCCTTTTCTTTTTCTGCCTTCTATAGGATAGCTGATAATACATTTTAAGTGTGTGTTTGTGCTTTATTTTTTTCTTCACCTTGTTGGAAATACACCTTTTCGTAAGCATATATATATATATTTGAAGTTATGTGTTGAAATGAAATTATCTCATTGCAAACATTAACTTAGCTAGGGAGGAGTAATGTAAAATGTTATATGGGATGAAGTGAATTTTAGCAATGCATGCTTCAGGATATATTATGAAGTCCCTGTGCTGGTCAAGGTTAAAATTGAGAAAAGCCACAGTTATGTATTTCTCAGGTATAGCAATGGAAACAGAGTAGCTGAGAATTAATTTTAATTGAATAGAGTAATTTCTCCTTCATAGTGATACATATTTCAGCCATCATTTTGTACGTGAGATTAACTAAACTTGCACCGTAGCAGTCATTCTAAAGCCAAACAGGAAATAAAGCAAGTAAACAGTTCCTCGGAGATTCCTAGTGTAGAAATGTTACGCTAACTGCGTATGGAGTAAAACTGAGTCTTCCAAACCAAAAGATAGTTGTCAAAGCAGGTATGCGAAATATATTTGGGGTGGTGTAACATGAACTTAGCTCGATGTTGCTGCTTGTTTTTGTTTTAAAATATATTAGATATACATAGCACATGTCCATCTCACCTATTCTGTGGCATAACTAGAAGTAAAGTTAAAAATTAATCAAAAACTGTATAGGAAATTATAGTATCTCTCATGGACACGATAGCAACAATTGTGAAGGGGATAGACAAATAATTGAAGTTGGGCACAACAGAGCATGCTGTCTTCACTCTTTAATCCAACAAATATTTATTAAATGCTAAGTTCCTTCCACTGGAATAAACTGTCTGTATACAGGGGATTTTTTTTTTTATCTTTGTTGGATCCCACAGTAAATTTTCTCTTAAGCCCAGTCAGTGCAAGTTACCTGTGGCTAGCTCAATTCCATGCAGATATTCCCGATAAAGGTGGAGCCTTGAGATGGGTGAATGGATTCTCCATCATAAGTAAATAACCTAGTTGCCCTGTCGACTACTCTGCTACTGGATATTCTTGCTGTACTATACCCCTGACAGCTATTTGCCAACCACTTTTGCTCTTCAGGGCAGGCAAACCTGAAGACTATTTGATTCTGAATGTCAACACAACAGAGACAAGCAATGAGAAAGCACTATCAGACTTCTTAGTCCAGCAGCCTTAGCCTGCTAATCTGACTCGGATTGTGTTCATAAGTCACAGTTAACACAAGATGAAAGGACACTGGGGAACTAACATCTAAGAATGATTTAAGCACAGTTCAGGCAAAGCTTCCTTATGTTGGTTGGGCTGAGAAAAATAAAAAATAAAAAGAGATCTATCACTGAATTTTCCCACTAGAAGCTTTTGATGGAGAAAAAGAATCTATTCTTAAACCACAACAATGAAATGAAAACTTCAATCGTTAGTATACAACATTTGTGACAGGAAAGAAATGAGGTAGAATGAAGTGAAAGTGAATTCTTAGCAGGTTTCCTCAGCGCTGTCCGAGACTCAAATCCCAAGGCTTTCAAGATTTCCTGAATAAAGTTTGATTCTACTTAATCAATTGTATCAACTTCAGTGAAGTTTATGAATTAAAATCCCTTGGTATGTGTTTAAGCAGGGAAGAGTGGGTGCATATTAAAAATGGATATTCTCCGATTCTGAATCCCTAAGGTGAGGTTCAAAATCTACATTTTTGCATGCTGCTCAAAATTTCTTAAGCATACTCAAATTTGAGAATCCCTGTGCTATATTGTAAAATCCTTAAAATTTGCATTATATTTACATTTTTACATCAAGTCCAGAGTGCCCATAGGTAGTGTGCCAAATTCCAAGGGTATCTGTTATAAGCACACTGGATTTTCTTAATTAAAATTCAATTACCTTCACCAGATTCGTTCTGTAATAAAATGAAAGAGGAAAGAGAGAACTCCTGCAGCACATCAGGAAGAGCCCTACATTTAGCAAAGCAACAGAAATCTTCAGTAAGAAAGTTCTTCCCTGTCAGAGTCTGAGCATGGTGAGAAGTGACTATCTTAGCATCACAGCTTTCAACAAGAATGAGGCAGTTGTATAGATCCTGTCACACATATCCTTAGTCAATCATATGATAGATGCTTTGTATTGGAATCTTTATTTTCAGTCTATCCTCTTCCCTCCTAGTGTTACCTAATATACTTTACTTAACACCGCACTCCTGCCTGGGTGTGACAGTGGATGGCTGTAATCCCGGATATGTAAGAGGCAGAGGCAGAGGGATCTCAAACTTGGCACTTAGTGAAACTATCTATAAATAAGTAAATAGAGCTGGGGTTGTAGCTGGATGGTCCAGTGCCCATAGTTTCAACCCCCAATACCACAAAATCAACTCATTTCTCTTTGATTTACTAATATTTTCTTTTCTACTTTTTATTAATAAGCATGTAAATTCCACACTATGCATCCTCAGTTTTGCCTGCATTTTATTTCCTCAGATCATCTGATTTAATTTGCATAGACTAATTAGGCTTCTTATGTCTGCCCTTGGAGAGAGCTTCATCCTTTAAGGTATGTTTCATCAACTATGGGTCCAGTACAAGGATAACATCCCAGCAATTATTTTAGCATTTGAGGCCCTTGTATATAATGCCTGGTTCTCTGAACTCAAGAACCTGGCACATTTATGTTCCAACGGCCTCCTGGTCTTTTGTTTGTTTTTTTGCTTGTTGGTTTGTTTTGTTTTATTGTAGATGGACACAGTATTCTTTGTCTCAATAACTTGTCCACAAAATGCTTAGGGATAGAGAATTTGGCTTTTGGATATTAGATTTTTTTAAATATGTGCTTGTTATCATTTTGTCTATTTTGCAGGAGGAAAAATAGAATCTAAGGTTTTATTCATGCTAAGCAAGTACACTATTAATGAGCTTTCCCCAACCCTGGGATATGAGATGTTTTCATATGGAAAGGTTATCATAATGAGGTCAAACATTTCTATTCATTTACATGTATACAGATATAAATGCATTTATTCTTCTGTGTTTTTCGTCAAAATAAAGCAAATGGATGCAGAATAGCTCTCAATAAGCACTGAAGCACCTTCAGATGATCTTACCTAAGGCTACTTAGTTTCCGAATACTAACAAACTATTCACTGAGGACAGGCTAGGCTAGGAAATGAGCCCACGTCCCAGATTTGAAGTTTCATCCTTGCATCCTCATATAAGTTGAGTGCAAGTCTCAAGTGAATTTGGGAATTACTGAAGCACCTGTTTTCCAATATAATTCTTCTTATGTTCATGCATTTTTTTTTTTGATTTTGAAGAAAAAAGAGAATACAGCTTAAATTTGATGCAATTCAGAAATCAGGATTACTGACAAAAGACCATTTTTATGCTTTAAACATACTTCCAAAAGTAAATAGAAATTTTACTTTTTTATCAGATAAGTTTAAACTTGAACTTTCCAGAGCTTGTTTTGTACATATATGAATTCTTTTTTTAAAAAAACTCAGCACAGAGAACAAAGGCTTTGTGTTAAGATTTTAAAAAAAAAGAAAAGAAATCCGAAGAAAACATAAGGTTTCTTTCAGTCTGTAGAATATTGAAGCCAACGGGCATTCTAAAGAGCCCTAGGTGATATGCTAACATGGAAGTTGAACATTTAAACATCTGAATTTATTGTGTACTTAATCTTTTTCCGGAAATTTAATAGTTATCATTATCTACCTTTTGTGAGCTTTTCTCCCTTTGGTAGTAATGGAGCATTATCTTTCAGTGTTTCAAGGAAAATGTTTCTGCTTTAGCAATACAATAGATAATTTTTAAGTAATTTGTCAGACAAATGACACTAGTAAAATTTTCTAACAATACTTTTCAAAAAAACCTGTACCACCAACAATTTTTTCAGAGTAATGATACCGCTATGTAATTCTGCAGTAGAAAGATATTGTTAGTATTTCCTGTTTACATTTTCCTCATTCTTCTGTGAATTACAGTAATGAGTCAAAGCCTAGTTGGAAAAAATAGACCTATAAAATCCAATATAAAGGCATCTGGATTCAGTTGATATATAATAGCAATCATAGTAGCTTTCCTGAGCTTTATTGCAATTTTTGCAAAGAACAACTAAACATTTATGAAAAATATAAATCCAAGAAGTCTGTAATAGAATGGATTCTTTAATGTATATCCAAAGGTCTAGTAGTGATTTACTTGTGGATAAAATTAAATTATGCATATGTGTGAAAAAGTAAGATGTTTAGAATTTTTTTAAAGTGAAATTGGAAGCCATTGAGGAGTTTTACATAGGAAAATAACATGATTTAATTTCTATTTTAAAATATTAATCTGGCTGCTATATAAATAGAGTATAGAAATAACATAGAAAGTAATATGTAATAATAATATAGAGTAATAAAGTGACAAAGTTTTTATATATGCACACACATATATACACATACATACTGACACACACACTGATGCCCACACACTGACACACACATGCTGACACACACACTGATGCCCACACACTGACACACACATGCTGACTCACACACACAATGGTTAGCGCTGAAGAAGTGAAGAAGATTACATGAAGCACAGTGCAATAGCCACATTTCCTGTTCATGCTGTGTGAAATCATAGAGAGATAATTTATAACCTAATTAAACGGTTTGAAGCATTTTAAATTCAAAACTCCAACACATGTAAGAGAGGGATAAAAAGAGAAAGACATTAAATCATGTGCTTGTAACCTTCCAGCCAACTCAATGCCCATATTGACCTTTAAAGAAGGCAGGGTTCCTGCTTGCCTCATCCCCCAGAAGAGCTTAGTTGTGCCTATCAAGAGAGAAAGGAGAAAGGACACTTGGGAAATGCCATGGAGTATCAATTGTCTGTGTTGGAAAGGTGGTCAGAGAATAAAGAATCTTCAGAAAGTTATGAGAACGGAAAGCCTATGAAATATGAAAGATTTGAAATCAATAGATATTTTGATATGGGAGGTTTTGAAGGGAGAGATGAGCTAAGAACTTAAGGAAATTTTTGCCAAAATTAAACTAGTGTCAGACATCTCATCTAAAGTAACCAAAGACACAGCCTCCCCAGACACCATCAAAACCTTTTCCTTCATGGGAAGCTGTTTCCCTTACATGTTTGCAAACATCTTAATCTTGTTTTATTGCAGTATATTTAATTTTAATTTTCTCCAAATATATATATATATATATATATATACATATATATATACATATGCAATGCATAATGTTCTGTAAAGACAGATAGATTTGAAGCTTTTGTTCGTTGATGGATCTCAGTTGAGACCACCACGATCAGTGAAGTAAGTCAGATGCAGAAGGTTAAATATCGAATGTTTTCTCTAATATGGGAGACTCTGAATACAGACATCTGTATTCCATACTGTGCTAAAATGTTAGCAAATGAGTTAAGCCAATAATCTGATTAAGAACTAAATGGGTGTGATAGTGGCAGCTTAATCTTTTTAAAGGAGCAAACCAAATAGAAGCAGGTGTCACTCTAAGCACATCCTGGCACTTTTGTGAGACGGTACATGGCAAGGTAGAAGACCTGCCTTCCCCAAGTACTTTCTCTGCCACTTTCCACTAAGATATGAATATCAGAGTCTGTAACCCTTCCTGTAGTTAATGCAGTTAGGTGAAGAATAACTATGGTCTTCTTCAAAGAGTTGCCATCTCTGCCAATGTGTGTACTCAGTTTTACAATATAGTGTGAATGATAATAGCGTAATGAAGGCAAGCCATCTCCATGACTCAGCCAGGCTCAAATGGGATGAGTTCTTAGATCAACTTCATAAAATTAGACATTTGTATCAGGATAAGAAAAAACGAAATATAAAAATATTCAATTAACAATATTCTACAACTTGTATCCTAAATGTCTACAAATACTGTGTGTGTGTGTGTGTGTGTGTGTGTGTGTGTGTGTGTGTGTGTGTGATATAATAATGCAAAGTAGTTGAGATAGAAATAAATGGAGGGCTGGAGGAATGGCTCCATAGTTAAAGCACTTGCCTAGGAAGCGCTAAGTCAAACGCTAAATGCCCTAGTTCAATTCCTCAGCACCACATAAGCTGGGCGTGGTGGTGCATGCCTGTAATCCCAGCACTTGGGAAGCTGAGATAGGAGGATTGCTGTGAGTTCAAGGCCCGTCTGGGCTACATAGTGAGTTCAAGACTGGCCTGGGCTGCAGAGTGAGACCCTGTCTCAAAAAAAAGAAAGAAAGAAAGAGAGAGAGAGAGAGGGAAAGGGAAGAGAAAATATAATTATGACAATAACATCTATAGATACTATGGAGAAACCAGAGAACCATACTGTGCTAAAATGTTAACAAATGAGTAAGCTAATAATTTGATTAAGCCAAATTCTGAGTGGAAAATAATTTTGATTTTGATGTTTTAAAAGGACAGTAGAAACCGAAGATCCAAAACTTCCTAACATGAGGAGAAAAAGAAGAAAAGCTTATAAAAAATGGAAAATCTTGAATTCTACATCATGTAAGTCTATTTACTTCTGTATGCACTCCATTCTATATTACAAGAGTGTCTTCACACACACACACACACACACACACACACACACACACACACACGTAAACAATAATTTTGAACTCTGGCCTCTGTACATAGACATATACTATTTTCACACTAGTTATTCATGCTATGTGGTGTTAATAATACAAATAAAAACATTTATTCAAACATAGGCTACTCTCAAAATCTGCTGTCAATGCATTAGTATACAACTTCTCCGTTCCATCTTCTCACTTGCTGCAATTCAATGTCATCGATTGAAAGATACTATAAAATACAAGCTTAAAAAATTAGAAGGGACCATAAGCCGAATTGCCCTTGACTGGAAGGTGTGATTTTAAGAATACACTGTAGCGTCCTCTTCGGGAGAGCATCCATCTGTCTACACACCGTGATAGTGTCTGTGTTCTGTCATAAGTGGCCCTTAAGAATGACAGCTCCATAGCTTTTCTTCCACATTGCCACATTCCACCTCTCACGCTGTAACCACGCCCACCGGGAATAGCTTCCACAGCTGTTGATAGAGGAGCCCTTGTTTCTCACTAGAAAGTAGAGGAGACGGGGGAGGAGCTGCACTCTGCAGGGACTTCCTTGCTATTTCCTGTTTAACAAAACAATGTTATTTACTCTCTCTATATTTATTCATGTAACTAGAAATATTTTGTAAAAATATAAGAATGTATAAAAGTTATGTGAAATTAATAGCATGTTTAAATTTTTAGAGTTTATCTTTGAATTAATTTTAATTTTTAACTTCATGTTTTATGAAAAATACACTTTTGGACACCTATTATTTCATCAAGTTCCATGCCATTTTTAATTATTTATTGCCCATTCTTTCTTTTTCTTAACAAATAATCCTTTCAAGATTTACTTTTAAAATAGTAAACGAGGATCTGGGGACATTGCTCAATTGTTAAAATGTTTGCCTAACATATAAAAGGCCCGGGGTTCATCCCCCAGCACCACATTAAAAAAAAAAAAAAAAAAAACCAGCCCGCCCACATTCAGGAGGCTGAGGCAGAAGGATTTCTGTGAGTCTGAGGCCATGCTGGGCTACACTGTGAGTTCAGGATCAGCCTGGACTATAAAGTGAGACCTTGCCTCTAATATTTATTTATACACACACACACACATATATATACACACACACAATTCAGGCTGCTCTAGTGTCACAGGCTTCAGTTGCAGCACTCAAGGACACTGAGCAGGAAGATAATAATTTCAAACTTAGCTTGGAGTGTGTAGTGACTAAGACCCTGCCTCAAAATGAAATTTTAAAAAATACAAAATTTTGTATGTTTTCCACTGTTTTCCACAATTTCTGGTGCCTCAAACTTGGGTGTATAATTTACTCTGAGGAAAATGTCTCATTTTTATGAAGCACAAGAACACAGGTTCCAAGCTGACAGCCCCTTGGCCAAAGAAAGCTCCTGCGTATAATAGCCTCCACCTACATAGGATTTAAAACAATTTTTAAACCCATCTTTAGCAGTCAGGGAACTTGACTGTGTCATGAATCCAGCCTCTAGTTCTTTCCTGGAAAGTGGACAAATCTGGCAGTACTAGAGTCTCTTCCCACATATAGTTGATTACAGCTGAATGGCAGAAATACATAACCAAGCCTGCTGCACTTGGTGATGGCATATTCTAACACCTGGCCATGGCAGCTTGCTCTTTACCGTGAAATTATCTTTAAATTTTTTGGCACGTTTCTTTTGAAATTTTCATTTCATCCATTTTTGCAAGTTATTTTTGAGTGAAGTTTAATGAGAAGTAGTTATTTATTAAAACTACTATGTTATACCATCCTCTATAAGAGAATAGATTTTGCATAAGATACTTATAAAGGAACTTTTGTAGAAACTATATAGAAATAAATGAAAGCTATTAGCTAAAATACAAAGAGTATGCATATGCATTGCATTTATTCTGGAATTTGAAATATCTGCTCTTTAAATAGACACAAAATTCTTTTTTTCTTCTTTCTTTCTTTCTTTCTGTCTTTCTTCTTTTCTATCTTTCTTTCCTAATAGGTGCATCTTGGTCCCCCAGTCATGTATGCCAGCAAGATCTAAAAGATGTTGAAAAGGAAGTCAAAAGAGACAGCACAGAGGCTGTGCTTCATCAGATGGGGGCATTAGGGGAATCTAAGGAAGATGGAGGTGAACATATGTCTGCTTCTATGAGTGGGAAGAACTCCTCTCTCTTTCTCACAGATGAGAAACACCCTGCATCTGACAGTAGGTTACATAAAAGGGTAGAAACTGATGACCCTCCTCTGGCCATTTCTCAACAGCCGAAGAAATTCTTACCAGTGGCCTTATTTAATGACAGCAAAGGATCTTTACCAGGAAAAATTACCCTACCAGAGTTCCCAAACACAAGAGAAACCTCTAAACCAGAAAAAGACAAATTCGTTACAGAAGTGAAATGTGGAAATTTCAATGTGCAAGTAGAAATCAAAGAAAACAAAGTCTGCAAAACAGGAGCACAGTTCCCAACCAAAAAGAGGTGTCCAACTTGCCACCAGCGGCTCCCTGTCAGGCACGTGAGGAGGTGTTTCATATCTAGGAGCTGCTTTCCTAAATATAATAATATGCTGGCAGAGGAATCTCAGAAGTCATCTAAATCTAAAGGAGAAATTATCAGAACTGTGAGCCCCTTGCTGAAAGTCAGCATTGTAGGCAAAGAAATTAAGGTTAAATATGTGAGTAAGAAACGGAATATAGTAGTTAATATAACTCATCCTATAAGGATGAAAATAACCAAACACAGAAACATATCCTCCAGTCTCAACACTGACGAACCTTCTGACTCTTCTTTACAGCCTGGGAATAAGCACCCAGAAAAGAGGGCACTTGAAAACAAGCACCAGATTGCTGATTGCTTGCATATCTGTCCTGACATATTCACCATCCAGGAGAACTCTGACACACATGCGGTTTCTCTTAATTCAACTCCGAAGAGAGAAAAGAATAAATCCAACATACCCTCTTCAGCCTCAGATGATTCTGCCATCTGTCCACAGAAGGTCTTTCAAATTACTCAGAATATCCCCCAAAAGAAAAATTTCTCCGCAGAAAATCCTCTTCTCAAAAGCTTTCCTCCCACTACATGTGATATCCTGAAACTCACGAATTTAAGTGATACAGATTTAAGTACATTGTCTTTTGAAGATCCTAACGATGTGGATGTAAAGAGGAAAACCAACTTTGATGTCGCAGAAAATATCACATCAGACTCACATTTACAGCAAAACACAAAAGGAGCAAATCACTTGCTAAATATCACTCCTGCCATTGTTCACGTTCAAGGTGGTTCACACTCCGATTTTTGTTCCTTGTCTTCTCTAAGCATGCAACTCACAGGAGAAAAGTCAGCCATTATTGACTGCAAAGGTGGCAAAACTCCACCTGCAGAAGACTGTGAGAACTCAAATTTCGTATCTTTCCCTTCTAGTCAAAATGTTTTGAAACCTTCCACTTCGTTCAGCCCTTCTCACTGGTCCACCAGAAATACACAACCTCAAAAGATACCTGGCAATATATTTTCCTTTAACCACTACGCTGAATTTGTAATAGACTGTGAACAAAATCGCGATGATATGACTGGCAGAGATATCAACAAAGCCTTTTCCCATAGTGACTCTTACATGAACACACAACAATTGGAAAGGCAGATTTGTGCAGATACTCTGAGTCCACCCCACAGTAGTAGGAACAGCAGTGCCGAAAGGGACGAAACAGAGCCCCAAGAAAATCATCCATCAGTGGCATCCCCCAGCCAAACCAAAGGGCCAGCCATGATGGGTGAGTTCAGGCAAACATTAATTACTGAAAATGATAAAGACAGCATAGTTGGTTCTAATTGTCCCACTGGGAACTCTTATGAGATACCCAGTTCTCTGGGAAATGGCAAAAAAGACAAAATCCAGACAATAGCAATGGTAAAGAATGCATGCCACAGAGATTCTGGGGACCTAGCCAGCGAGAATCGTAAGGAAGTCTCTTTTCAAATGGACTTTCCATTAGACACTACTGAGTCCAGCTGCACAGGATGTGCTACGGATAAGCTGTTTCCTACCGAGCAAACACTAACCAGTGATGCAGACCATTATGGTAACCAAAATGAAAAAAGCCTCAGGCTAGCAAGTTTCCTACAGGAGCCAGCAGAGTACGAAAGGACTGAATCAAGAAAACCAAATTCTGAAGGAGATGGGAACCAGTATGACTCTAAGGAAAATCACTATCACCAAGTAGACATATTACAGTCACCTCAGAAGCAGAACGCTTTGAAAGGTACAGTAGGCTATATAGAATGTTTAACCTTCATGATTTTTACATGTTTGAACCTTGAAAAGTCTTAAGGTAAGGGGTATTTTTTTATTGCTTGGGATCTTTTTTCTTTACTGATGAAGATATACTGAGTATTTTAGAGTTAGATAGATATGAGTAAGCATATGTCAGCCTGCTTCTTTGCGTTATCCACCATAAATAGTGCATTACAAAATTACCAAGGCTGCGGTTTAATATAAAGTAAAAAAATCAATTTCTCTTTAAAAGGTTGATGTATCGCCAAATCAATTTTGTAGGAAATGTTAGCCTTTGCCACTCTTAAATAATCTGCCATTTCTTTCCTTCTTGCAAACTAAGCATGTTTAAAAGAATAGGAGTGATATGTTTGTAATAAAATGTGTTTTCAAACCTTTCTGTGGCGTTGCAAAAGCATGGTTGTGCATATCCCAGGAGGCTGCATGGAATAATAAAGGACAAAAACCAGAAAGGACCATGACTAATCCTGACTAAGACATCCATTGGACCTTTGACCTTTAGGAGACCCCTGACCCGCCTCCTGCCTTTCTTAAGTCATTGTCATAACCCAGAAGCTCTCCAGACTCCACAAGGGCTAAGATGGAAGGTCTTCTCTAAGTGCTTAATGCTGTCTGTCTGTTTTCAGTCATGAAACAGCACAATGTTATTTTCAGTTAGTTCATGTAATTGTTTTTCTCAATGAGTCCAAATTATTTTAGAATTAATGATAATATATTCCATATTGTAAATTTAAATACATCTTGAGTGACTAAAACTGCCAGTAACATCCCCAACATACACTGAAATAAAATGTGGAAAGATGAAACTCTGTTCTGATGAGTTGAAGAAAAGATTAATTTCTCAAATATTTATTTAAAAATTTAGGAGTAGAAGTTTAATACAAACTTCATAATTCATCATATGAATGCTGATACAAAATGTGAAATGTGCTTTATAAAAACTAAATGGTATAAAAGTTAAAGAGGCATCTCTTCTCTGCTGCTAAAACGTACAAAAACAAGCAAAAAAAAAAATAGAAACCGTACAGTCAGCTCAGTCAGCTTCATGATATGCGCAGGCCTCTGTTTCTTTGCGATGACGGGCTTTCCTCCAGCAGGGCTGCTCCCAAACCTGCTGCCTCTCAGTCTTGCCTCTCTCTGAATTTCAAAATGGCAGTTTTCTGGTTTCAGGCTTGGTGTCTCCATCCATTCATGCTGCTACATAATAAAATATTGATGACCTGGTAAATTTTGAAGAGCACAAATTTGTCTCTTACAGTTCTGGAGGCTGAATAGTTCAAGATCAAAATGACAGCATGCATTGTCTTGTTAGTCTTCTTAACTGCCACCAAGATGGCACCTTGTTGTGTTCACTTAGGCAGAAGACAGAAGGACCAAAGGCGTTAGCTAGCCCCCTTAGGCCCTTTTCAAGGTTATTAATCCCATTCATGAAAGTAAATCCTTCAAGACTTACTAACCTCTTCCGGATGCACTTCTTCATAGTATAACATTTTATCTCACATTCCTACATAGGAATTTTGGAGCAATGCATGTATTCAAACCAATACCTTTGGTAAAATGTTTTCATTTTTTAATGAATTAACAGATTGTCCTAGTAAAGTGATGGTGTATAATTTGTAGCAGAGTCCTTCAAAAGACATAAAAGTATTTGCCTTGTAGCTGCAGAAAGTTGCCTAATTCACAAATAATCTCAACAAACATTTACTAGGTATTCATGGGATCGGGGAGAGATTCACAAGATACAGATTCAATGAAGCCAGGCTTGCTGGTGCTTGTAATCCCAGCACTTGAGAGGCTGAGGCAGGTGGGTTGTCATGTGTTTGAGGCTATCCTGGCTACGTAGTGAGTTCAGGGCCAGCCTGGACTACAGAGAAGAAAAGAAAAAAGATAGATCCAATGTCTGTGCAAAAACTTTTTATTATGTTGAGGTTTATAATTATTGACTGACTGACTCATAGATAATAAATTCCAGTTGGGGAAATATTCAAGATCACATTGCATGACTACTTAGAAAGTTTCGGGGAGTGTTTTAAGCATACAGAGGGTAACTGTACTAAATTACTTCTATTTTCTTTGCAAATCTAAGATTCTACAAATTCCAAATAGACCAAGAAGAATGATGCTTTATACTTGTAGGCAGCCCAGTAGTTCTCAAATACATTTCAAGATACACTGTGAAGAGCACATAATTTCAAATTTGAGTGTATAAGAAGAATTCTGGAATAAAATTTTCATACCATATCACAGGGCCAGTTTCCATTATGCACAATTTCCTAAGATCATAGAACACCTCACCTACTCCAGAAATTTCTAAAAAGCGTTGCTATTACATGCAAAGTATTTCACATTGGAAGACCCTCCCTCTCCTGCATACCTTCATACTCACCTTGGACTGTCTCAACCAATGGTGAAATTCGACCTAGATTGGAAAAACAGTCAGAGGACAGTTCTGTAGGATTTTCAGAAGTTAATCCACTCTGTAAAATTCCATAAAGAAAGAGTTAGCTTATTCATCATCACAGGCTAAATTACCAGCACAACTAAAATTCGAATGAAGAGCAAGCTAGCACCAGGTGTGATTGGATAAGCACTGTTTGCTGTCATCTTTTTATCTCAGGAAATAGGTGAGACACAACAACCATGCCATGGAAACCTAGAGGAATGTGGTAACAATTCTTGCCCCCTTCACTGCTTTGATCCTGACAAATGAATTTAAATCGTTACACATGAGTTGAATCTCATTCTTCTGCATGTGGCGATCCAATTTTCCTAATATCATTTGTTGAAGATGCTGTCTTTTCTCCAATGGAAATTTTAGCCCCTTTGTCAAAGATCCACTGTTCTTAGGCAAGAAGAAAGCTAAAATTGCATACATAATATACTTTTAAATACCTGAATCATATCCCCCTCAATATATCGAAGTCTGAGATTCATTTGAATTTTTTGATTATTGTATCATTTTGATTTGTATGCTTTTAAGTCATTGCTGCTTTCTCCATGCTCATTATTGTTCAACTTATGACTTTCAAATAATAAAGCAAAATTTCAATGGAAAAAATTAGTTATACAGATAGATAATTAATAATTATATGAAAATATGAAGAATATTATTTACTCAGGATATATTTAATTATTAGTTAAATATTCCTTAGAACAAATGTTGATGTTAATAAATTAGATTTTCATAATGATCAAATTTTAAAAACTCATTTGCTAATAGGAATAGAATAAAAATAAAGGTTAAAAGTCAAATTCTTTTTATAAGATCAAGCAAAGTCTGGTTAACTGACTCTTGTTGATCAAATTACTTCTAAGTATTATGTGATTTTCTATTTGAGTTTTGTTTTACTTGTTACAGTTCTTTTACAAAGTTTAATTGTCTTGTACTTATTTGTAATTATCTTTCTTCTAACACTATACAATATCATTTCTTCTGAGGACAGAGGCAACATTTAGAATTATATCGTGTCTTAAGTTATTTAATTATTCAATTCACAAACCTCCATGTAATTTTACACATTTTGCTCTTCAAATTTTGAACCAACACATGCAACACAGAAAAATTATCATCAAATTTTTATATTCATGATTATTAGAATTTGAACCACAATACTAGAGTCCAATAGAAAACTTCATTCAGGGCTCTAATTGAACTAATTCAAGTTATAATAGCTTACTTGGAATTTAGCATATGAATTGTTTTTAACAATTCACTGGTATGTTGCCTCTCCGCAGACTTAAACATAGTAACAGGCATAGTGCTGAACCTCAAGGAATCCTGTTGACCAAAACTCACCTAAGGCAATGCTTAGTGATCCCTCTTTATAGAATGTATATAAATGTGTATTCATATCTATTTACAAAAAGAATATATATATATATATATATATATATATATATATATATATAATCATAAAACTACATGGAATACTCTATCTCTCAAGTTTAGCAATTGAATTATGAAGAAAGTGAATAAAATTATTTTAGTTTTGATCTACCATGATTTCTGTTTCAAAGGCTTAATATTTCCTATTCTATCTTGAAATGCCATCTCACTTTTGTATTTGATCTGATTTCATCTAGATCAGAATTTGGAAACCATCGCCCTCCGGAAGTTATCCCAGGAGTTGGCTCTGAGAGGTGGAAGAGCCAGCGACGGTTCCCAGGAAGAGGCAATAGAACAGTGGGCCAGGCGGAGGCAGCAGTACAGGGATGGCAAACGGTGCAGCTCAACAGGAGGCAGCTCCTTTGCCAGCAACGTCACCGAAGGGTCCTGTGAGTAGATAGTCAGCTGCTTTTCCTAAACCCCACAAAAGCAACAGTTGAAAGAATCCTAACCAAGTTCCCCTACTTATCTGTGGAACACAGGCTCTGTTGACTCAACGTGGAAATGTGGTGATTAGAAGCTTTTGTTTGAAATAGATATTTTAATAGCTCTTACCCATTAAGAAACTCATACTTGGTCAATTATCTTCTTCAAAAAATGTACAACCACCAGCTTTTCTTTTTAATACTAGCCAACCATGGGGTTCTTTGTTAAATTAAATTTGTCTACTACTTCAAACAATTTGTGTTTGTCTACAAAAATAGGCACAATCTATTAGAATATGACATAGGTGTTTAATTATAAGTAAAACTTTGTCTCCTTTTAACATTCCTGAAATGAAGAAACATCTTTAAGTGGACGCTTGTTTTAGCAAAATGATGCTTCTCTTGCTATTGAATTTCTGTTATGAAATCAGTACTATACTTCAGTTCCCCAATCAATGTCAATAGAAAAAGAGGAACAGGTAGTTACTGAAGAAATTCAGTAAAAACATGGCTCAAAATTAATGAAACTACGAGTTTAAAAATAGGAGGAAATCGGTACATTTCATACAAATGACAATGCATCTAGATTTAAGATTGTAACAGCTAAAGTTATTAAAACTCTGTACCCATCTATCTGCATATTATTTACAACCAAATTAGTTTAAAAAATAGCCATACCAACATGTGAGCGACCTTCATTTGAAAAAGAAAAAGAAAAGCACAGTATTGTGATAGAAAACACACAGACAACAACGGACGTCTGAGGTTGTGCCCTACAGACAAGCTGATGGAAGGACACAGAACAGTCCCTGCGGGTAGTGCTATAATTTATCTAGAACGAATTAGTTGGCACAGGTGAGGGTTTGAAAGCCGCAGTAAACATATGAATAAAGATTCTAAGTGACTTAAATAATTAAACACGGCACTGTATTGTCACCAGCACAATATTTGAATATACATGTGAATATTGAAGAATGCGCTGCAGGTGCTCTGTTTTGTCCTGATAATTTTCATTCTTGTTCCTTTTCATCTCGTTTTCACTACCTACTAAGAAAATTTCTTAGCTCTCTCACTCAGCTCAAACATTCATCTGTCATCTAAGACCTTCTCACTCTTTGGCCTATCTTTAAAATTTATTTTTAAGTTTCAATAGCTTTCTTTTTAAATTAAAAATAACGAAGCCGTTCTTTTTTAAAAATCATCCTCAGTTTTACTCCTTAAAGATTATTAAGTATTTTATAAGAAGTTTTAATCTGATTACTCTTCTAAATATCTCCTCAAATACACATTTTACATTTTCTGAGTCATTGCCTTTCTTACATAGGATTAGTCCTTCCCAGATGCTTTGTGGGTTTTTTTTTTTTTTTTGAACTGGGTACTGTTAGTCAGTTTTCTGCAACTGTAACGAAGCATCACAGAAAAATTAACTTAGAGAGAAAAAAAATTATTTTGGTTCATGGTACCAGCAGTTTGAGTCCATGGTTGCTTAGACCCTTGGCTCTGGACCTGTGGCAAGGCGGAGCACCATGATGCAGAATGCACACTTCAGCACAGCTGGTCATCTCAGGGTGACAGGCAAGCTTGGAGCCAGGGGAAGGGACCAGAATCCCAATATATAGGTTTTTTTCAAAGGTATGCCTCAAAAGACCTGGCTTCCTCCAGGTAGTCCCCACCTCGTATGGGATCCATCCCTCAGCCAGCTGGGGGCAAGGGCTTCAACACATGAGCCTTTGGAAGGCCTTGAAGTTCCAGACTCTAACAGGGTCTCATTCCTTTTTTCGCTTCCTAGTCACCTGATGGCTGCCTCCAATGGGGCAACTGCCTGGGCAGGCGGTGGAGCATCCTCTAGGATTTTTGCCATCTTCAATGTGAACATTCTTGAAGCTGTAATTTGCAACTTATCTGTGGCAGGGGATATTTTACATATCATCTGAGGTATTCTGACACCAGTCCTTAACATTTGTGCACAATTCTTTAATGGTGCAAATGCAGTTACAATTGTTACTGCTCCTTGACCCAGGCTGAAGTCAAAGTAAGGGGCGTTTGGAGCAACTACCTTGCTCTTTCTGCCGTGGTGCTCCGCTTTGCGATGGTGCTCTGTGCCTCGGGGCCTCTCTAGCTGTCTTCTTTCTCACTCTTTGGGTTTGGAACATTCCTACTACCAAAATATTCTCAAATGCATCTCTGTTATGGCTTCATCCAATACTTTACAGGTTCATTCTGCACTTGAGGTGTTAACCAGTTTCTGGTATAATGATAATTCTCTTTACCTATAGATTTTAACATTTACCCACACTACGTATCACGTGGGCACCCACACACTCCTACATATTTTCGTTAAAATAGGAGTCTGTGATCTGGGCTTGAGGTGCTGCTAGTCAGCCAGCATAACATTAACCAGCGTGGACCCATCTTAGAAAAGTAGCAAAACTAAGGCAAGAAAAATTTGACTAAAAATATTTTTAAAAATTTACAAATACCAATACGAACTTATTACAAGATAGCAGTAACTTCCACTATCACCTGGAACAATTTTTAAACAAAATTTATTTTTAAGGACCCAGAAAAACATAAAATTGTACATATTTATAGAGTTCTGTGTGATAATTTGATACATATATGCACCATGTCATTTCATAATTGGATTAAATATACTTATCCCTTCAAATGTATACTGTTTAATTATTGTGAAAACATTAAACATTCTTTCTTCTAGCCTTTAAGAATACATAATACTTACTGTTATGGATAGCCACTCCTTGCAAGAACTCACTAGAATCTCTTACTTCTAACAGAACTAAGAAGGTACAGTAAATGAAAACTTTTTTATTTGATTATTTATAGATGATCTTCCTGAGGTGCAGTGACTGGGACGAATTCTAATTAGTTCACTGTTCTCGTCATCTACCTAGACTTCAGTACAAGTCTATTTTGTCCCTGGTTTTATGGACAAAGCCTGCTACTAGAGCTATTCAACAGCCACATCTGCTCTGCACTTTTTGAGTAAAAGAAACAACCACAGAAGTGCTAGATCCAGGTCCCTTTGGCTCCCAAAAGCCAACTGTGCACATTTTTCTAACACTGCAGTTCAGCGACAGCAATTTGGTAACCCTGAATTGGCCATGGTGGGAATATTTATACAGTGGAAACTCTAACCCTCCAAATATGTTTCTTTTCCTTTTGGAGAGTCACTTGAAACATTTACCAGTAGCACTCTACTTGAAATAACACAGGCATCAGCTATGTAACTTCTACAAATTCGAGTATTTTGTAGCAAAATAACATAATAATTTTAATTAAAACAATGATTGTGTTTTCTTTCAGATGAATTCTGTTTTAATTGAAAACTTACACTAGCGTTTAGTTTCACACTAGACACAAGAGAATTGAACTGTCTACAATTTCTATTTTTCAGTTTATCCAAGCCACCGAGACACTGAAGGCATGTTGTATTTTTCTGGAAACTTTTCAGTAGACATTGCAATTCGCTAAGAGCTGCTGGGACTAGCATTGTTTAATGTGTGGTTTAAATTTTATTTCACTTATAGAGTCAGGATATGCTACTAATCCATGACTTAAAACCTGACAGCTTTATCGAGCATCATTACAGCTGGTATTTTTCACTCTGTTAATCTCACTCATCTCTGACTTCCTACACAATAACTGGAAAAGACATTAGGACTGACATATTTATGTGTGTGGACACTGCTGATCAATCCTTCTCGGCTGTGGGGAATGCTGACTAAGGCACACTAGGTAAATAACGTGTAAGCTATGAATGGAAGCGGGAAGGGCCTGCAAAGTGGAGCTCAGATTTTTATAGTCTCAAATGGCTCCTGGATCACAAACAGATGTGGCAAGAATTTCGGTAGTCACATGAGGATATCTGATAGCATTCCCTTATTTCATTTGAATATTGAATTATTATGGAAATATATTTCTAAATATTAGCTGCTGTTGAGAAAGGAGGGATATAAGGAAAGATGGGAGGGAAGAAGAGAAAGGAAGAAAAGGAAGGAAGGAAAAAAGAAAACAAGAAAAATAAAAGAACTCCAATTTGTAATAATGATAACTAACAATTACAGTCTCCTTACTTTGTGCCTGACGTTATAGTAAGCTATTTATGATATAACAGCTTATTAAGTCTTCCAGTAACATTGTTATAATTCAAGTGCTAATTTCATCCTCGCTTCACTACAGAAGATTTCTGAGCTACTAAGAAGATAAGGGACTTTTCCAAGATCAGTCAACTATAATTACTGGGGAAGCTGGGCTTTAAAAACTAGGACACCTGATTGGAAGTCCCCGCTCTTCACCATGAGCACTCACAGTGTCTCATTGGTCTGTTCAAACATAATCCTGCTTTCTGGAAAAGTCCATACATAGTCTTACTTGTTGACATACCACTATTTTTTACTATCTTCAAATAATACTATAAAATTAAAGAGGTATAAAATGTCTGCACATGCACATAGACCTGGGCTGTGCATTTTATCTCTTTAACTAAAGAGAAAAGCTAAGCATCAAAAGGGAATATTGTAATTTTTCAAGAGCAAAAGAGTTCAAATGCAATTTTAGTAATATTAAGCACATTTAACAGTTCACTGTCATTTTTAAATTTTGGTGGCAATTTTTTGTGACAAAGACATATTTGAGATTGAATTCTATCTGGATTAAGGTTTCACAGGGGCAGATGTTGAGGAATCTAGCTGCTTACGAGTTTACAGCAGGTGTGTGACTTGATGCTTCACTGGATTTTAATACACATTTTACGTCTGTTTATGTAAGAGTGTGTGATTAGCTCTGTCTTGAAAACAATGAATAGAGAACTGCTCAACCACATAATCAAATCTGTTTGTAAATAAATCAGTGAGCTGTTTTAACAGTCTCATGCACATTAATAAAAACAAAGATTGCTAGGATTTGTAGATCCACCGTCAGACCTTTACATGATGGGGAAACGATTGCTTATCCAACACAGGAAGCCATTCCAAAGGGGAAATAATAATAATAAATCGATGGGCCCAGAAATCTGTGTATGTTATATTCATAAATATTAAATTGTTACTGAATTTTTAAAGCCAAGCACATAGAAAATAAATCAAACAGAAAGATGCTTTAAAGTCCTTCAGGGTTTCTGTAAAATTAGCAAGTACTATTGTAGCAAAAAAGCTTTGATTTAACCTTAAAGCGCAGAAAGATGGGTCAATAAATTATTATAATTACTTTACTTTTTTAGTTTACTTTTCGTACTCCTTAAAATTAAATGCCCCACTCGAACTTATGCAACTATTGAAAACAAAAGTTTCTTAAATGGTTTTGAAATATGATATATGGAATAAGTCATCCTATATTCTGATTTATAGTATTCTGTTCTAAAGATCTCATGAATTTTATTCCAATAAACAATAAACTCCATAAAATTATATGTGCATTCCAACTTTATCATTACATAATATTCCCATAAGTCATAAACCTTCATTTTCACACACCATAAAATTTTTTACTCAATCAATATTACCTATGTGGCAAATACAGGCTTAGTGTTCCTTAACCAACGTGTGAGAGATCAGAAATATTTCATAATTGTCAATTTTTGGATTTTGGAATATTTGTCTATACACAATGAGATATCTTATGGATGTGATCCAAATCTAAACACAGAAGTCATTTATATTTTATATAAATACAGCCTAAAAGTAATTGTGTTCAGTATTTTTGTCATACGTGTTTTGACTGTGTCTGATCAGGTGTGAAAACCCCCACTGGTGGCACCATGCTGGTTCTCCAAGGGCTTCTGATTTTGCATCTCAGATTTTCAAACTAGGGATGCACAGTGCGTACCTTTTTCCCCTGTAGGCCGGATCTTTGTCTACCCCGTCCCACCTCATCCTCAAGCGGAAAGCTTGCTCACACCACAGCGTCTAATCTGATGTGTGTTTTCTTTAGCCTTGTCCCTCCCTGTAGCCAGGATCCCTGTTTCTTCTAACTTCCTGTCTTTATCACAGTCCTCTTCTCACTCATCCTTCTATCTCCATTCTACACGAAATTGCACCTTGGCAGCTCATGAGAGAAGGTTTCATTCATTTCAGGGAATGAATGAATGTAAATGCATCCAGGTGAACTGTCAGCTGACCTGTGCAGTCTCATCTAAAGGAAAAAATAAAACCCAAGAAAAGTATTTAAGACAATTGCGTTTGGGGAGCTGGAGGATTACCACAGTGGTTAGAGAGCTTGCCTAGCCCGAATACGGTACCCCAGCCCTGTATAAACTGGGTATGGTGGCACACACATGTGATTCCAGCACTAGGGAAGCTGAGGCAGGAGAAGTCCAAGGCCAGCCTGAGCTACAGAGTGAGACTCTGTCTCAAAATAATAATAATAATAATAATAATAATAATGATATTTGGGTTTGAAAAGATGATATTTTCAGTTTCTTTTTGACTGCCTATGAGAGATTATGCTCTCTCACACTGTCCATACATCAGACCCAATAATTTCTGCCTAAGTTGTACAATGTCTGAGCCGGCAATCAATTACTGTATCTAAATGTAAATAAATAAACGGGTGGGACAATGGCTACTACTAAGAAAGCAAGGGTGTAAATGTAAGGGTGAAGCAAGAATGATTCTCCAGAGAAAACTCAAGGTGAGCAGAAGGCGCAACCGTCCCGGGGCGTCATGCACCTGGCCTACAGCAGAAGTCCCACGGCCACTTCTAAGCAGTGTGAGGAACAGAGAGAAAGAGAATGTTTCCGAGAAAAGCATAGGAGTAGCTGCAGCATGTGAGAACAAGCTAAAAAATGGAGCATAGGATGTCTTGTTCTTCCTTCAAACCCTATTATCTTCAAGATATTTGAGAAATGCAAACTTCCTAATAGACCTCAAAGAAACACAGAACCTAGAGCTGCAGCGTCCTTTCTTTACGCGGCACAGCTTCCATGCCAACCAAGAAGCTCCTGCCTGAACAGACAGCCCTACCTTGCTCCGAGCGAGCGGCTAGGTGAAACTTCCCATGCCTGCCTATGTGCTGTTCTCTTCTTGGAAGATCTAGGACTTGGGTTTTTGCAGTACCTCTCAAGCACAAAGACAGTAGCAATAATCTTTTTCAATAATCTTTTTTTCTTACATTTGATACTTTGAAAGCAACTTAAAAGGTAATTCCTAGTTTTATGTCATTTCATTTTGACCATGAAATACTCATATATTGGTTTTAAAAACAAATATGTTCCCCATATTTTTCTTTGATGAAAGGATACATATTTCTGCATCTAGCACACAATATCCCAGGACAGAGGCTCTGAAGCAGTGCTTGCTGTGGTTTATATTCCAGGACTACAAAGGCTCTTCCCTAAAGAACAATTCAGAAAACTTAGCTACTTATTTTTAAGGATAGAGGATACACCTCTTGGCTAGTACAGGGGATTCTACATTTCAGCTGTTTTCACACCTTGACCACCAGTGTGCTGTCTCTCCTTTCTTTCCAGAATATAATTTGTATTAATCATATTTTCTGCTCCTCAGTCACCTCAGACGATGGTCGTTCTATGGATTGTGGCTTCCGAATTGATATTGAAGAGAAAGGATTCTATACGGAGAGCTTTCATGCAGCAGCATGGGTTTTCCAGGGGGATGGTGGAGACCCTGAAGATAGTCCCAGATGTCTTAGTAAGAAGCCACGGCCAGTAGCTGGTAAGGACTCTACAATTATGTAAAGTAGACATGCTTTGCAGAACCTGTAAATAGACTCCACTCAGGTCTATGAAATCACCTAAGAGTGTGTGTGTGTGTGTGTGTGTCTGTGTGTGTGTGTGTGTGTGTGTGTTTGTATCTTTCTTAAGCGCCTATTCATACAGAACAGAAATTCCAAAGTTGGAATAAAGATTAATACAGGTAAAATAAACAGTGTTTTGTATCCTGTGATAAAAAATACCCACTAATTTAAAAAGTAGGCAGCATAAAGAAATCACAAGCTATAATTTAGTACTTTAACTTTTGTAGATGACTATTGATTCTGCCTTCTTTTTTATTATAAATATTTCTAGTTGCATTTTTAAAACAGGTAGGAAATATGAGCTGTGCGTATTGACACACACTTGTAATCCTAGCGCTCTAGAAGGCTGAGGCAGAAGGATCACAAGTTGCCACCCAGCCTGACAACTTAGCAAGACTGAAAATAAAAAGTAAATAAATAAAAAGAGCTGGAGATGGAGGTCAGTGCAAAGATCGTGGTTTCAGTCCCTCGTACCACAGAAAAAGAACAAAACACAATGCAATGCAATACAATAAAACAGGACATACATATCTCATGCTATCATGATTTATTTTGCTTTTGAAATGTATGATCTGACAGCTTGACCTTTACATTTGATATTTAGACTTTAATATATATCATGTTTTATGCAGACTTAAATACTAACCTAATCTTCATTTCTTTCTTTTTATGAGATAGTTTCAATACACTAAAAATAACTATTTATATCCCAAATACAATCGCTTACTTTTTTTATAAACTTATATCTGTATTAAAGTTTCAGCATGTAAAATATCATTTAATTCTAGTCTTTGTTACAAAATTTAAAGTGCAGAATTTTTTAAGCTTCTGATCCATTGGTATAAATAACCTTGAATAAACAATTTAACTCAAAGATTCTAGTTGGAAATATCATAGATTAACTATGTAGTCATAAATTCAACAACCATCGTTCCTACTATGCCAAGACATGAGGTGGAGTGGCTAAAGACACAGAGTGACAAGTTTGAGAGTGTGAAAGTTTCTACAAAAAGACATGTGACATTTTCAGTGCAGACATCAAAATGTGCTGTCTCACCTTCTGCCCACTCACACGGGTAAGATGTACTCTTTATTATACATAATGTTTATTTTTTCTGTAGAGTAAAATACAGCATTCTTTCTTATAAATACTGTGAAATCAAGCAATGAAGAATCGAAATGAGAACAATTTGTAAAATACGAGTTTTTGCACATATATGTAAAAGAATATGAGATTGGTATTTTTGCACAACATTGAAAATATTTATTTATATCCATATAATAACATAAACAAATTAAGCTTAACAATGTACTAAAAAGAAAGCACAGGACTCTGAATCCACAATTTAAAGAATACAGAACAAAATTTTAGAAAATCACTGTGTTAAGACAAAGTTCCAGTTAAAAAAAAAATGAATAACCTTCCAGCTCTGCTGTACAAAACATTCAGCTATCACTAACAATAATCTATAATACATTTAAAAAATTCAGATGGTAAAGTTTGTGCTGTGTTCTAATCAGAATAAATTGTTTGAAAAGAAAAAAGAAGTAGAAGAAGAAGAAGAAGAAGAAAGCAGCAAAAGATGGAAAGCAGGAAGCTGGAAGTAGTCTTACAAATGACAATAAGGAATTTCTCTACTTGGCTTTGGAGTAATGGTGTGGGCAGAGAATATCAGGCTGGCAGGAAGCGTCTCAGACTAAAGATCTTAATCTCCTAAAACAGTTCTGAGAGAGAGAGGCAAACAGAGGCTTTTATCACTGCAGAGGTTTATATTGGAGCTACGTAAAATGTTCAGGGTATATTCAGAGTATGAGTTGTGTAATATTTCTTAAAATATTTCCTTTCATTTGAATTTTTGCATCCAACAATGTGATTCTGAAGAAATATTACCTGGGGGCATAAATGACTGACAATGCATCTACACAGTCTGATACCACAGTGACATTCATTTGTGGGGCACTCACAGTTTGTCTACTAGACAGTGGCAAGGGAAACCAGGACTATAAATCTTCAAGTATGAGAAAATTGTCTTCAGACAGGGAGGGGAACTCGTTGCAAAACATTTTGATTATCTCTTCTCCCACAAGAGAGCTTTACAGTTGAGCTCACCGTTTAAAGACTTTATTGAATTGTTTATTCTTTCATACTCATTGTTGACATTCAATTTGCCCTATTGAAAACTCAAAAGCAAAGAAATAGAGCCTTAGAAGCAATAGCTATCCTTTTTCTCACAATTATTCTTTTTAATAGTACACATTTGCGATACATAATAACACCTTGCTGGAGAGATTGGTACCTGTATGTATTACATCTTTCTTACCATTTTTATTTCTCTTCCTCAAGTCTCACACTCCCAGCCCCTCTCCCTACCTCCCTTTTCTCTACAAAAATCCATTTCCCTCTGTCCTACTATCATCCTTTTATTTTACTTATTTATGATTTGGATTTCTCATTTTAGAGAAACCATGTGGTGCAACAGCTATCTTTACAGTCTCGTGCAATATGAAAACAAAACAACAAACATAATTTGATTTGACCCAACATGGTAAAAAATAATCCATTGAACAAATACCTGTTGGGTAATCAACTTGTCAAAAGAAGAAGATTACATCGAGAGAGTAGCCTAGAGGGAGCACGAAGTCTTGACAAGTAGAGATGTTAGAAATGATTTTTATGGGGGTCAAAAACAGAATTTCTGATTTTCTTTTTGCTCATATTAGCTACCAGCCTCTTGCAGACTGCTGAAATATTAATTCCTAAGTCCTTGAATTCCCCAATTCTACCCCTTAAATTATACTGAGATCCAATAAATGGCATTCCAAATAGTCATATCAAAAGAGAATTGTATTAATAAATATCAGAGCTTTCCCCAGAAGCATAGAAAAAAAAAGCAAAGGATGGAATTTTACAGCTAGAATACACGAATACGTTCTCGGCGACTTTGGCACAAGCTTTTTCTGAAAACAAAACAAAACAAAAAAATAAAATGTATTTTTCAGGTACTTTTTAATGCCCAGCGTTCCTTCAGGAAGTCACACCAAGAGACTTTCTCATTTCTTTCTTTGAAAGTTGGCCAATTTTGTGAGCCAGTGCCTGGCACATAAACACCATGAGAAAAACATTCCTGAACTTTCTTCTCCAGTACATCCTGAGCCCAGAAGAAAACCTTCAAGAAACGTAATAGTCACTCAGCCAATGCTTTTGAATGAATTAGTCTTGCTATCAGATTACAATGAGCCTGTAAACGACAGGTGTATGTTCCTTTATCTTTGTCATAAGTCTGCTCTTTATTTGATCAAGGACTGGGTCACATCTGAAAACACTTGTGCAATTGCTTTGCTTGCTATCATTTTTTGTTTCTCATAGAAATTTTAATTTTAAAGTATTGATTTACCTCAGAACACCTGGGAGAACATGTAATAAAATAAGTGGCAAATCGTCTTTAAAACCCTGGGGAGTAAAGTAAATCGATAATATTTCCCCAAATATCAGGGATACAGTTACCAAAGTCCACCTGTCCCAGGTGGGAAGAGATTGTACATGAAGTAGAGACTAAGCCAAGCCCTGCCCTCTGTACATACAACTGTTGTTCTTAACTTGAAATTCTCTAGAGTTCTTTCGACCTGGTGGGCAATTTTAGTTCTAATCACGTTGTGCCTATACTTAAGCATTCTGTAACAGCAGCCTTTGGCTATGGCCTAAAAAGAAAGAATCCTACAAAGAAGAAATGCCTTTGCTCTCTAATCTGTAGGAAAAACATAAATGGTTCTGAGAAATTAAAAGTCACACATAAAAAGATAAAAGAAAGATTGAAATAGATTACCAAAATAAATTCTCTATAAATTCTAATATGTGCCTATTTTTAAAGAAAGGGAGCCTCATATTTTAATTTTGAGGTGTTAAGTTGACTTTGTTATTAGATTGGAATTTTTATTTTGTAATTAATTACTTGGCCTTCCCCCAGAAGTCTAAAAATAGGCTACTGTGATTCACTTCTAGAGCAGAGAAAGCCTATCATTATCCTTCATTATTGTTTACTTATTTTTAGATATCCATTAACATATAGAAGAAAAATTTGACCAATAAATTATGGCAGTTGAATTGTTAAGGGAAGATTGATTTTCTCATTATTGTGTGCTAGGACTTGTCTCTGGTAGATTTAGCCTAAATATAAGGTATGATCAAAAAACTGGTGAATAATGGGGAGGCCGAGGCAAGAAAATCACTGTGCATTTGAGGCCAGCATGCTGTACCTAGTGAGTTGGGGACCAGACAGGCCTAGAGGAGAAGACTCTATCTCAATAACTATAAAATTAAAAAACCTATAGTGCACGTGTAATTTTTTCAAAAACTTTACAGTAAAAAACACTTTACCGTTAGTCATCCTCAAAACAATGCTCACTTCAGACACACTTATCTCATTGTCTCTCTTTGAAACAGCTCTGGAAGTTCGCTCGCATGAGTATCTCTAGTTGCACTGCTATGGCTCTTTCGATGCAGTAAATCAATTCACAGTGTTTACGTCAAATGGTCATTTTTGACTTTGTGGAAGAGCAGGAAGTTACATGGCACTAGTCTATGCAGAAGATGGACGAGGACACACTGCGATGTTTTTTTACAAGCCTACTTTTTACTGGATGCCACTCAGCAGCGCAGTCACCATACGTGTTCACCAACTCTTGCAAATAGTCTCGCAGAAGCAACTTCTAGAACCGCTGCGCAAAGTGTCAACAACTTTGGGATAGTGTGTTGATGAGAGGAGAAGTGCTCTGAGGCAGACTGAAGGCAGTGTGGCTTTTACTGTCGCAGATTTTTTACTTCAGATGTTCACAGTATATTTCAATTGCACCTTTCATGACCAAATGCACCTTTTATTGAATCCTTGGGTTATAATTCCTCATTGGACACCTTCGTTAGCATTGAAAATAAAACTTCTCAGATCACTTAAGTCCTTCAGGTGTCTTATTTCAGTCATGTACTACCAGCATGATCCAGCTACACGTTTTTCTAAATAAGAAATGAAATGCTATCACATCATAAAAGACAGAATTGCTTACCACATGCGTACTTCCCTCTGTGGGAAATGTCCTTCCTCAAGAAAGCAACAATCCTGTACAGACATGAGCTGCACCTTCGAATCATTCCTCCTTTCTCACCTGCAAAGAATAACAGCTTCAAAAAGTTCTGAATGGAGGTTTTCACCTGTGAAGTTCTCTCCTTCTGGAATTTAAAAGGGGAAAATACACTTGACAGATGGCACAAAAGTTAAAATGTCTCAAGGTCAAGTCAAGAGGGAGAATGAATGAGCTGAGTTCGTGAATAAGCCAGACCCACGAAGGACTAGAAACCATCGAAAGGAAGCAAGCACCATCTGCGTGGATATGTCTAATAAAGAGACCATGAAGGCAACTAAAAGAAAAGATACAGGAGGAACAGATAGAGAATTAGCAGAGTCACATTAAGTAATAATCATCAAAATACTGCAAAAATCAGGAATTTTTGTGGTACAAGGGATTGGCTACATCCTGGCCCAATTTTTATCTTTTATTTTAAGACAGGACCTCAGTAAATTACTCAGTTGTCTACATGGGGCTTCACCTTGCAGTCTTCCTTCCTCAGCTTCCCAGAATGCTGAAATCCATAAGTTCCTACAGTTCTTGGAGATCTTACCTCCAGTATAACCTAAGGGTTTCAGTTTCTTCAAGGCCTCGTTATTCCAGTTTTCTTCTAAGATGTGCAACATTTTCTTCTTATAAGATTTAAGTATGTGGGTGTGGGCTTACTTTTGTTTAATCCATCTCCATCATACCAGAAATGTCCCTGATTTGTGGTTCTAAGCGACTCAGATCTATATGACTCACATGCTATATGATTCAGGTAGCTATGCCACAATGGAGAAGAGAGAAAATGTGGAGTCATGGTGCCTGTGAGCTGCTAGCATCACCTCTTACCATGTGACTCAGACAAGTGACCTTTGTATCCCTTCTCCCCAAAATAATACAGATTACTGTGTAGGTTTAGATATTACTTACTTGGTATTGCTTAGAAGGTTTTTACTAGCTCTAGCAGTACATAATAGCTTCTTTTATAACATATAATTAATTTATAGCATCAAAAAGTAATTTTCGATGTTTTCTTTGCTTCCCTTTTAGTTCGTGAGAGAACTGTGAGACTATTCAAAGGGACAGGAGATTATCCCTGGGGATTCCGAATTCAGTTCTCCAAGCCAATTATGGTAACCGAAGTGGATACCAGTAAGTGGTCACATTGTAGAAACTCTAATTCATGCCAGAACAACTATTTCGAAATACACAAACTAGCATTCAATTTCAAAGTCTTACAATGCACACCTAGGCCACAGAAGCAACTTGAAAATCTCAATTTGCCAAAACTTCATAGTTATTGAGAATTCCTCTCATCATCACCACATATTTTTAAAGAAGAATGCTTTCATGATAGAATATACTTTTCTAATAAGCATAGCTTACAACCTTTCCACTTATATCTAAAATAATCTCACAAGTCGGGCCTTGTGATCCCTCATCATAGAGTAAAAGGAAAGGGAACTGGCTTCCAGACTGAAGCCCTTCACGTAGCCCTGATGCCTGGGAATCAGAGGGAAGCTCCTTCACTTAGGCCAAATGCAAAGAGAATGAAGTCGTCTTGACTAAATCACCAGAAAAACCAGAACTCATCCTGGCTCCTTTGCCATGCATGCACTTTCAGATAATGGAAAATAAAAGTGATATTATAAGACCTCAAGAAACTCTTTAAGATCCCAGCCTCAAGTTACGCCGATACAGTCACACTCTGCACCCAATGAGTCACAACAGAATCTCAAGAACAAAACCTCACATTGTTTACAGAAAGTGGAGGGTGTATTTCTTCTTGATGTAATAGTACTTGTTCTGAAATGCATTTTAATTTTTGTCTTCTTTCTAAGACAATAAAGATACATCATTTTTTGTTGAAGTTCAAGCCAGGCTAAAGTCGTAGACCTACCAGTCAGTCTAGGGTAATCACCAGAATGTCAGAAGTCTCACCTGTTCCAAGGATTCTCTCCATCCTTCAGACTTGCCAGCATGCATAAGCTTCGTAGCTATTTCTTGCTTAAAATGTATCCGAAAGTCCTTGTTTACAACTTCAAATGTACTTTAATTTGTACCTTTCCCCTTTCTACTGAAAGCTAATCTTTCCTGTGTGATTAGATCCTTTTTGTTCTCACCAATTCATGAATCAGTAACAGAAACTTTTTGAAGTAACCAAGGGAGTTCTTTTTTCTCAATTCCTGTCACCTGAGAATAAACTGAAAAGTGCAAAGTGTTGGAGAAAGTTTTTGTGGCCTTCAAAGGAAAGAGGACGTGAATGGGTAGAGTGCAGGTCTGCCTGGCATCTGAGAAAGGAAAAGAAGAGAGATGGAGTGGGAAAAGCCTCAAACCTCATTTGCTGTGCTGCCGAGAAAATCAGGTTCACACCGAGCGCTGAAACAGTCCCACATGGGACAACAACAGCCCGGCTCCAAGTTCATTTCCTGGCCGGCAGCAGCCTGGACAGCGCAAGTCCCTAGGGTAGGACTGGGTGGGTGAGGAAGCGGGGCTGCAGAAGGCTTTTTGTCAATTCCAGTCCAGTTCTAGTCTGTACATCGGGGCAGTGTATATACATCAAGTTTGCCACCAAAGATATGGAGCAGAATGAAGCCTGCCCTGATGGGGAATGGGAATAGTGGGGAGATTGGCAGAAATAACTGTAATACAGTTGTGATTACTTTGAACATGAAACAATATTTAAAAATCTAGGAACATTTAACAGCAGGCAAAACACGTTCATCATTTTTAAATCTTTGTACTTAAAAATGTTGTCTTTGCTAAATCGATATATATTTGTAGATTTAATTGAAATGAAAATTCCAGCAGTTATTTCAATTTTCACTTTTTTGGTAAAAAATTATCAATTCAATTCTAAAATATTTTATAGTTGGGACAAGTGGTTCAGGTCCATAATTTCAGCACGACGGGAGGCTGAGGAAGGGGGATCACAAGTTTAAGATCAACCTGGGCAAATTACCAAGACCCTGTCTCAAAATCAAAACTAAAAATGCACTGAGGAAATAGGTCAGTGTGAAGAACATGAGTTCAATCCCTAGTGCAATAAATAAAATAAATAAATAAATGAGTGTTAAAAAACAAGGGCCATATTACTAAATTGAAAATTCTTCTATCTAGGAGAAAAGCCTCTTATTTTGAAATTAGATATTAAAATGCAAACACCTAGATATATTCTTATTCTGTGGTAAATGAATTTCAGCTAACATTTAGACAGTTAATCAAATGTACTAAAACTAGCTAGCACTTAATTGCTTTAGTGATTAGGAGGGAGGAAGTCTTCTCTCAGTGTTGATAGAATTTATGGGTGGAGGGTAGACAAAAAAAAGAGGAAAGGAAGAAACAATAAAGAAAAAGAAAGGAAGGAAGGAAGGAAGAAAGAGAGAGAGAGAAAGTAAGGAGTAATATGGTCAAGAGGCTTAAATGACAAAAATAAAAATTGCAAATTTTGTCTAGTATTCGTTTTACTGGGCCCCTTAATACTTTTCAAATGAACAGGAGGAGAAAATAATTGTGCATTTTAAATACACAGAAAGGCGATGTGTTCAGCATCCAGTGGCTTCAGATTGCTTTCCTAATGCCGGGCACGGGCGCTTCCTGGTGGGGTGTTTCGCGCCTCCTTTCGCGCCTCCCTCTCCACTTTCTCCCCATTCTTGCTTTTCTCCTTTTCTCCTTTTCCTCTTACCCCTTTTTTCCCCCTTCCGTCCCTTTCCTTTTCTTCCTTCCTTTTGTCCCTCTGGCTTCCTGAGATTAGGCTTCAACAAAGAAACCGAGGATTTTATAAGAAATATATAAATTACTGCCCTTTAAAATTCAAACCGACCTGGCTTTATGAGTTCAGTAGACTTGCAAACTATCCGAAACCTTAACACAATTTTCGTGCCTGTCTTTCCAGATAAAATAAATAAATGTAGCTTAATAAAAATTTCATGACTTAATTTCTGATACCTTTTGCACCTGTTCAACTGAGATAGGTAACTTTATCTCATCCATTCAAATGTGATACAAATAAAAATGCACTGCAAATGACTCTTTATTTAAGAAACCCCGAGAGTTTTGCAGTAGGAGAAGCTGTGTCGTCTTTACCGTTGCAGAAATTGTGCGTACATAGTTAACCTAGGATTTTATTCAACTTAAGAAAACGCTGCCCTGGCTGGGATTCATGTGGCTGCTGAGACTGGGTGTTTTGCTTTTTTTTTTTTTTTAAATGTATTTCTCAGCAGAGAAGAGCACCCTCTGAAATCCATTGTCTAGTCAAATCTACCAAATGAGGGGCTGAGGGACTTTAAAATTATACACATTTTCAGCCCTTCTGAGATTCTTATTCATACTACAAAACATTGTTCTGGATGCAGTAGAGAGGCTTTAATTACACACTCAAGACAAAAAGATAAGGCAGGGAGACCTGTAGGTGGATGGAAATGATTATCTGCAAGCATACAGAGGCGGAGCCTGCTAGGAGCTTACATAACTAATTGCCCACACCCAGCTGGCGTTTGCATGAGCGTTTTCTATGAAAGCATAAATGCTTGTGAGATCTATTGGCAATAAACAAAAGAAACAGATGTTTCAACTTTGAGACCAAGCAAACTTGAAAACTATACATTTAAGGAAGGGCAAGCCAGAGAAGAAATTACAGACAAGTCTTATCTTTGAAAAGTCTAGGATTTAGAATGCTACTGTTACAGTACAATTTCTTTTTTAAATAAAAGGTATAAGCCTCTTTTTTAAATTATAAGGTTTTCAGATTAAACATTTATGTAAATATGCATGAAAGAATATAATAAACAGAAATGTGCTGTCAAATAATCTTTTCTAGGAAAAAAATTTAGGAAGATTTCAGAAAAAAATCATGATCTTTTTCTACCACCCCATACCTCTCTCAAAAATACAGACTAAATACTTTCATCCGTTCACAAGACCAACTCCAACTAGGGCCATCATCTGTGTTACACACTGGAAGGTCACCTTGAAGTAGCTCCTTTGTCAAAGAAGTCCTAATGCCTCAAACTCCCACCATCATAATTATGAGATAAAGGGAATCCTTGTAAGTTGCATTAGAAAATAGAGAAACACAGACAGCACCCTTTGTAATTAAAGTTAAAAGCAATTATATGAACTACTCAGAAGAGTTACACTTCAGAAATAATTCCTCTACAAACAAAAATCATTTTCACTGTCATAACTCAATAATACAAAGATAAATAACAATTGAAAACAGCAAAGGATTTAAATAAGCATTGCTTTGAGGAAAGTACACAAATAACCAATAAGCAAATGAACAATGCTCAAGACAAGTAGCCAGCAGGGAAATTCAAGTCAGAGCCACTGAGACACCACTTGATACTCACTAGGATGGGTACGATTTTAAAAAAAGGAAAAGAAAAAGTCAGATAATAACAACTATTAGTGAGAATGCAGAGAAATTCAGAAATTCATGCAGTGCTGGCTGAAATATAAAATTGTATAGTCACTTTAAAGAGCAATCTGGCTAGTACTCCAAAACTTATATATAAAGTCACCATTTGGTCCAGAAATCCCATTTCTAGTTATATACTTATGAGAAATAAAAGCATATGTTCACAAATTTTTTATATCCAAATTTTCAGAGCAGCCTTATTTGTTAAAAATAAACACACGAGGTGTAAATTACACAAATATGTACCGATTTAACTCAAATTCCAGCCAATGAATAGGTAGGGAAAGTATGTTACTTTCTTTTAATGAAATATTTAATTAAGAGGAATGGAGTACAGGTTATAACACAGATAAATGTTAAAATGTTATGCTAGGTGATTAAAGCCAAACATAACATATTAGATATTTATAATTTCATCTATATCAAATGTCCACAGCAGGCAATGGGCATGAACACAGAAATCCAATTCATGGTGGCCTGGGACTAAGCAGTGGGGAGAGACAGAGTGATTTTTTTTTTTTAACTCAGGTGTGAAAGTTATTCTGGTGTGACAAAAAACGTTGTGAAATTATATTGTGGTGATGGCTGCACAAGCCCACAAGTATATAAAAAAACTCAATTGTATACTTTAACTGGATGAAAAATATGGTATGTGATCATATCTCAAAAATATTTTAAAATTATTTTAATATTGACAAATTATTGTTTCAAATCAAACTTTACTTGAGAGGCAACCTATTTACTACTAGACACACGATTTTAATTGTTTATAATTTCATTTAAGCATTTAATTCTTGATAGGCACCAATTCTCCAAAATCGTCCATTTTCATACTCACTAAATTTGTGTACTTACCGTTTGCTTCATCCCCAGATCTAACCGCCCTTCCTCAGCATTTATCTTTCTGACTTCTTGAAAAGGACATAATTATAAATGCTATTATTATAGTGACTTTTATGACTTGCCTAGAGATTGTTTTCATTCTCTTTCTCTTGCAGTTCTTCTGTCCCCATTCATTTTCTCCTCTGAAACCCATGCTCTCTGTGCTCTATCTGTTCCTCCTTCATATTCCTTTGTAGTCTTTCTTTCCCCTCTTCCCAAAGTAATTATCCCCAGTGCTTTGCATTTCTCTCCTTATGATTGACCTTCGGATATGAATCCTGAATCTGTTTCTCAGGTTCATCCTAAGCTGCAAACGTGTTTTTTTAACTATTCCAATAAACATTTTAACATTCATTTCCATGATCATCTCAATATCTAAAAATAGGTAGATAGATAGATAGATAGATAGACAGATAGATAGATTCAATTAACTTTTGGAAACTCTCTACCATATATCACAGACTATGCTTAGTATGAGAAATACCAAAATAAATAAACAAATGAGATTTTTATGTGCCCCTCAGGTGCTTTTTGGTCCACTAAAGGTAGAGAGATAGGTATGCAAATAAGTGCAATGAAGTGTTTCGGGTCCTGGCATAGATTTTTACTACATCCCCTTCTTTTCCAGATCTCATTTCCAGATTCCTACAACAACTCTATTTTCATTCTAGTAACAATGCACATGCTGATCTGCTCAGCATCATCTCTCCCTATTCTAAATCAATGTTCTTTAGAGCCACTGTTAATCTGTTTTCTGCTCATAATCTTTAATGCTGTTAAAGAGTGAAGTACAAATCCTGCATATTCACCTCTGAGACCTTTCGGCTGTCTGTCCTACCTGCCCTCATTGCTAACCTTGTCTAGCCATGGCTGCTGCGCCAGAGTACCTGAATCTCTTTTTGGCACGTCTTAAAATGTCATGCTTCCAAACATTTGTTCGCTTTGATCGGGAGGGTTTTCTTTCTTGGCTCGATGACGGTTTAAAATCGCGCCAACTTTCAGATAGGACTGATTTAAGACCGAAAACCAATGAACAAACAAAGATCATTGGTCACGTTAATCCTCTAATGTGGAAGGTGGAAATGCTTTTCTCCACATAATGTTTCATGAGCTAGGTTTCTTTTTCTTTGTGAATCTGTCATTCTCTGAAACCTTGAACTCATCTGAATTTGGTAGGCAAATGAGGGGAGAAAGGATGAAGAGGTGGCCCTGGCGACATTCTTCTGGGCCTAGCATAGAAGCGGCATGCTTCACTTGGACTCACATTCCGTGGTGAGAACTCATCCCTGTCACATGCCCAACTATAAAGGGGGCGGGAAGAGCTGTCTGTGAGAAGAAACATGGGCTTTTTAAAAGCCCAAATGCTCACTCTGGTTACTTCTTACTACAGAGAATTTATTTACTCATCAAAATCAGACCAGTTTCTCTGCTTGAAAAGCTTGTTGTACTACTCTAAATGCAGTTTCCAAAGTTCCAAATTATTTACTGCTTCTTATTTATTATACTCTTGTCATTGTATTACACATGTTTTTCTTTTTTGTTATGTATGTCTTTTCTTTTCCAAAAAATTTGAAAGTCCTTGAAAATAGGAGCTATTACATACAATTCTGAGGTCACTCATTAGTTCATTCAATATGTACTAATGGAAGGCTATTGTATGTAAAATTTCACAATTGCCACCATGGGACATTGAAAAATATTTAATAGGAAGTTGTCAATAAACCTAACTTCCCGTTTATAATTTGATCAGAAGGCATTGCTAAAATGAGTAAATTGCCTCTTTAAGAGTATATGAATATTTTCAAATGACCAACCGTAAGATGAAATTTTATTCATGCAAGCATGATGTTCTATAAATAAGTGGAAATATCAAAAATCACTGCTTACTACCTCCTTAGACTAATGGCTCATTGAATAGCAGAGAAGGCCTTCCCTATTATTCTGAACTGATTTGCACAGATTATGGTGATACTGCAAGTATAAAAAAATATTGCAAGTCACGCTAGCTCACTGAGTCAGGCTTTAAGATTTACATTCTTCGCAGAGGTTTGTGACACCCTAGATAATAGAAACCTGACATCGCTGCATAATACTCAGCAAAGCCTTGAGCAGCAGGCATGCGCCCAGCCCTGAGATCTAAGAAAGAGGAAATGGGTCTAAACTAAAGCAAAGCAAAGAAAAATATATATTTAAACTCCTGTAAGAGGAGCTTTGGTCAAATATACGGGAGACCTTATTAAAAATGAATTAACCTTGAAATGGCTTATTACTTTTTTTTACCCCTAGAGAGTATTACGTATGGTGCAATAAATGTAGATGCTAAAAATTTCAGGAATAAAACAAGTAACCTCCGGAAAGGTCCTCCTCATCTTCCACAGCCCTGTTTCTAAGGCGCAGGCTATTTTTGATTTCCTTTTAAAAATGGCTCAGAAAGGAGCCTGTACAAGGAGAGTAAAAGCAGCTCTTTATTTCTCTTTTCTCTGACTACTCTGAGATCTGTTTTTGCCACAACTTCATAAGTATTTCAATTACTTGTTCCCTCGACCATCCTGCCGAGACGCTCTGCCCCCACCCCTCTTTTTACAGATGAAGATATTGAGGTTAAGTGATTTTCTCAGGGTTACAAAGGGACCTAGCAGCGAGGAGCGAATGAGAACTAGCAGTTCAACCTTCTGCTGGATGAATAGATCGAGTTTCTGAGCAGCTTTGCTATTATATTGCAAAGAGGCCGCTCAGACGCCTGGCTGAACGGGTGAGTCCTGGAAACGAAAGAGGCTGTAAGGACAGCGTTTTCCTTCTTATTAATGACACAGGCAATTGTCTAAAGTTGGAAAGAAAGGCCCTTTAGAGAAAGAGCCTTTTTAAAGGAGTACAAACAGCAGGATACTCGATTTGGGGCTGTCCCTCAATGAGACCCTTGTCGTCTGTCTCCTTCCAGACAGCGCTGCCGAGGAAGCAGGGCTCCAGATCGGGGATGTGGTGCTGTCTGTCAATGGCACTGAGGTCACCAGCGCGGAGCACGCAGAAGCTGTGCACCTTGCCAGGAAAGGTAGGTGGGCCATTGCGGAGTCCGGAGTGGATCTGAAAGAGCGGAGAGTGCGATACACAGAGAATGTAAATGCGGAGTGAGTAGGGCCCACTGCAGAAAGCTTACCAAGAAAGACCCCGCCCCAGGGCGCCCCTTTATTGTGCGGTCCTTGCCACGATTTTCCATAGGAATTAAGCCAGATTTTTATCCCATGTGTAAAGATGCTCGGCCCCCAAAGTGAAACCAGAAACTGGAAATACATAAACATATTCCATTACCAAAATATGCTGGGTTTCTTCGTGCAGAAAAAGATAGGCAAGAATTCACTTCGTGCATTTTTTTTTTTTTTTTTTTAGAGTTAAGGGGTTCAGCGTTTTAATTTTGAGAGAAGGAAAAAAAAGAGGAAAAACACAGGCAGGAAAAAAGGAAGAAAGAAAGGGAAGGAAGAAATTAAAGAATCAAAGAATCTCAAGTCTGAAGTGTTTAGAGAATTCGGGGCCACCTGATTGCTGCCTGTATAGTAATGCTGGCACAGAAGGAACCGCCACAGGGAGAGTGACAGCGCGCACCCCTGTCACTTGCATCCGCTCACATTAAACTTTTTGGGAAGGTTAATACCATCTTCCTCGCTGCAAAACAGTTTACTTGGTTTGGCACATTGTTACAAATCTTACAGATCCTCGTTTCCCCACAGACCTAAGCGGAGGCAGCTGGTAAATGCTGTTTTCCGTCCGTCATGGGACTATTTGGTGTGGTATCCTATTCCCAGCTTCCAGAAAGCTGTGCACTGCAGAGCCTTTGAAGAAGCATATCACACAGCAAGATGTGTAAAATGTATATATGTGGGATAAACCACATGGCAAGTAATAAGGAAAAAAATTGCTGAGGAGGAAGTTTCATTCGACCTTTCTCACCCCTAGGGGATAGCCACAGCCAAAGGCTTCTGTACTGCGGACTAGCGCGCGGACGCGCGCGCGCGCACACACACACACACACAAACACACTTCACTAATAAATGTGTTCTATAAAGTATTCTGAATCTTTCTAAGGTAGAATTTAGATT
Organism: Ctenodactylus gundi; assembly: GCA_004027205.1. Lineage (NCBI taxonomy): Eukaryota > Metazoa > Chordata > Mammalia > Rodentia > Ctenodactylidae > Ctenodactylus > Ctenodactylus gundi. Next base: position 215,052 of record PVKB01000458.1, read on the forward strand.
TTAGTTTGGTAATTTGCTGTTCTGTAAGGCTTGTGCCAGGCGTACCGGTGATCCAAGAACGTTTTTAGCACGTGTAGTAAATATATTTTAAACGCAAAGCCAAACATTGTTCAGAATGTCTGAAAAATAGAGATAACATGACACGGATTGTACGAACGAACTGACAATAGGCTATATAATAATCTCTTCACATCTAGACTTAGCTGTTGCTAGATTCTTAGTCACAAATAATTACTTTTATAACGTTAGAGATAGGTAAACTTGTAGGTACATTTTTGGTCTTAGTACTTTAATTTTTCTCCAAGAAAAAACTTCCATTCCACAGGACCATTCTATATTTGCTAATAGAAGACACAAAAAAATCTGTAAATTTTAAATGCAACAGTTTTTGACTTCTTGAAAAAGTATGAATAATTGTTATTGATAACAGGAGGAAAGCTAAATTCGATGACTTTCATTGTGCTGTTCCTGAGAGGACTTAGAAGCATGGGCTTATCTTCCGGTATATTCTATGTTCAGCCATTCCTTGTTCGCTAACACTTTTCTGAAGCACTCCATGTCCCCGGGCCAATACTTCTTCCTTTGCCAATCTTCAAATCCAATACTGAAGATACCCTAGAGTTAGAATGTGAATCTGGAACTGAGATGAAAAAAAGGAGAAGACAGGGGGAGACTTTGGAGAAAACAAGAACATTTCCCAACTGGTGTATGTTGGGAGGGGTGAGAACTGGAGCCAGTGAGCAGCTCCTGCAGGGGATAAGCTGTGCATCGTTGTTTTTCTCCTCTATGTGGCCCCGGATGGCAATTTCCCATCCCAGGACCACCAAAGATTTGAAAGTTGGCAGAGCGTGCTATGAGCTGCCAGCAAGATGCACCCAGACCCAGACAGATTAAGGAACTGATCATCCCTCGCTAGGATATAATTTGCACCTTCTTGGAACTTGTTGATTATAACTAAGTTTGAAAAATAATAGAGCTTATGGCAGAACAGGAAGATTTCTGAGATTCAGGGGCAGGCGGTAAGGAAATAAATATGGCAAACATGCAGTATCCTGGCCAAGGTAGCAACTCGAGAGACTTACTGCCCCAAGGAAACTCTGCCATTCCTACACCACACTTACCAAAGAAGCATCAGCTATAGTCTAGACTTCCAATTTCCACACAGTATATATTTTCTAGGATACTTCAATAACGTCATAACAATAGGAGGTCATCTAAAAAATAATAAGACATTTGAGAAATAAAGAGACAATATAAATGCAACAGGTGCAATAAAGATACGATATATTGCAAATAAAGTAGCACAAATAAACAGACCTCCAAGAACAAGCATTTAAAGTAAGATCAATAAGTATCCTAAAAGTGGAGATGGACAACATTTATAGGTTATTGGATATGAAAAAGAAAAAGAGATATAAAGAAGAACCAGTTCTTAGTGCTCAGTAGAAAAAAGATAATTGCCAAAGTAAAAAATGAAGTGAGCGAGCTGAACAATAATAGGAATACAGTGGAAAGACTTTTTAGATGATCCAAACTATTTTGTGCAAAAACTCACAAAAAGCATCAGAGAACAGCATAAAATACAAGAAAATATGTAAGAACACTTAAGAAATACAAAGATAAAATTTAAAAAACAATATTTCAATCAGGATTTCCTGAAGTAAAATGAATAAATGAATAATAAAGAAAAAACAAATCCATGGAAGGAAAAATGCTTGTAAGGAAAAGAATAAGACTGGTACACAATGAGGGGAAGAAAAAAGGATTTTAAAATGCTCACAAATTACTAAACAGGGGTAAAACTTCCATGTTGGCACATTGGTAGAGAAATCTAGAAACATCAAATATCAAAGAAAAAGTAACTAAGACAGAAATTGGTACAAGAGAAGTGGTGTCATTACTATGACTTTACCTGACCATGTGGATTTGAAGCCTTTGGGGCTGGCTTGCAGGAGTTTGGAAAGATTTGAAGATGCCAGTTTGAGAAGCTGTAGAGTGCTCTGAGCTGAGCTTAATGGGAGATTCTGGTCAGAACTTAGAACACCTGAATGCTGACAGAAGTGTGAATTGGAAAGATCCAGCTCAAGAAATTACGGATGGGAAAGAGAACTCTATTAACAAGTGGTCTAAAAAGCATCCATCCTACTCTCTGACAAAAAGTTTGTCAGCACTTTGCCCTTGTCCAGAGACTTTGCCTGAAACTGAAATTAAAGACAATGGACTGCTTAATCTACTGGAAGAAATCTCAAGGCAGACCGATGCTGACACTGTTACACAGCTGCTGTTTGCAGCTTTTAGTCAAATCTATGAAAAAGGAAAAAAAAATGACAGAGAAAAATTATATAAAAAATTTGCAGTGCCAACCCAAAATTTGCAGGTCCAAAGAACATGGGGAAGTTAAAGGAATTAGCACTGAAAAGAACCCAAATACTTGCACTCAGGACTGTAAGAAAGATGCCTTGAAGGCATCTCAACAGTCAAGAGGTCCCTGATCTTCACCAATTCAATGGTGGAGAGGCAAAGGACTTTGCTCTGAGAAGTGTATCCTAGGGCCAAAAGAAAAACAAGTCTGCCAGAGTTTATCCACCTGTAATTCAACCACCTAACAACCCAACAACTCATGAACAAATTCCTTTTTGAAAAATCCAAATAAAAGTTGAAAGGCCCTTCATTCAGGAAAACAACAAGGCAGACTCACTGCCAGAAGAGAGATCTAGAACACCCCCTCACCTGAACTCTCACTCCCATCATGCAGCACATTATCAGAAAGAGAATTGCCATTAACTACACTTTCTCCAAGAAAAGGGAGGGATGGGGCAGTGCCCATTGAGCATTCCCGCTCTTCCGGTGGGGCTCCTCAGAGGATGGGCTTCTGCTGTGTCAGTCTTGGAACTCTAATGGGGAAAAGAGGTGGAAGCTTGGTGCTAACATAATTGTCTCTTTTGCTCAGCATAGAGCAAGAAGACAAAAGCCCTAGCTCTCAGCTACCCCTGGGGAGCAAAAGAATGACCTCTGCATGCAGGATTCCGACACCCACATCACAACACGTGAAGAACTGGCCACTATGTCGCCAGCCTTAGAGCTCCAATAGGTCAATGCACACAAATCAGAAGGAAAGAAGTTAAATTGTCTCGAGAGCAGGTGACATGATCTTGAATACAGAAAGGTTAAAAATAACAAAAACAAACCGTTAGAACCAGTAATTGAATTCAGTCCAGTTTCGTGACACAAAAATCAGCATACATATAGTTGCTTTCCTATATACTAATAATAAGATACCAGAAAAGGAAATTAGGAAAACAGTCCCATTTATAATATCACCACACCCAATCAAATACTTAGGTATACACACTTAGAAAGACTTGAAATATCAAAAGCAGCAAACATCAATGAAATGCATTAAGACACAAGCTAGGGAAAGATATCTTGTGCTCATGGGTTGGAGAAGTTGCTATTGTTAAATTACCCATACTACCCAGCAGAGTCTACATGTTTAAGACAATGCCTATCAAAATCTCAATAACATTTTTAGAAGAGAACTTAAAATTCATATGAAAGCAAAAAAGACTACAAATAATCAAGAAAAAGCAGCAAAAGTGGAAGCACCTTGGTTCCTTGTTTCAAAATATATGAAAAAACTGTAGTTTTGATGAGAGTAGCCACATTGGTACTGACATGAAGTTAGACAAATAGATCAGTAGAAGAGACAACCAGAAATCAATCCACCCATTCTTAGTCAAGTCTGCAAGAGTGCCAGGAATACAGACTAGAAAAGGATAGTGCATTCAACACGTGGTATTGAGAAAACTGGATTTCACGTGCAATAAAATGTAATTGGATCCTCATCTTAACCCACACACAAAAATCAACTCAAAATGAATTAAGATTGTAAATTAAGAACTGAACATAAACTCCCTAGAAGAAAACAGAGGAACCATTTTCATGATATTGGTTTAGCAATGATTATATATATATATATATTACAAAAAATCAGGGGCTAGCAGAATAGCACAGCAGTTTGAGCACTTTCCTATCAAGCATACAGCCATAAGTTTGATTCTCTAGCACCACTGACACCAGGTGTGGTGGCACACACCTGTGATCCCAGAACTCAAGAGGCTAAGGCAGGAGGATTGCTGGGTGTTTCAGGGCAGCCTAAGCTGCATAGTGAGTTCAGGATCAGCCTGGACTACAGAGAGAGAATCTGTCAAACAAAAAAAGTTTAACAAAAACAAAAATAAATAAGTAAATGTAGGACTACATCAAATAAGCAAACAAAAAATAATCAAACTGGACAAGTAAATCTTCAGAATTTGTAATGACCTACTCAGCTCAAATCAAAAGAAATTAATAATCTAATGTAAAAATGTGCTAAGGTCTCGAATAGAAATTTCCCTAAAGAAAACATGGAGATCGCCAATGTTATAGCCACTATGGAAATGCAAATCAAAGCTATGATATCCGCATCACATCCATTGATATGGCTATTACTAAAAAATCGACAGTACATATTGCTATGGAATAGGGGAAATTGGGACCTGTGCACACCATTTGTAGGCATGTAAAATGTGCAGCTGCTGTGCAAAATGGTGTGAGAGGTCTTTAAAAAGTTCAAGAGAACTTCCTTAGGACTCAGTATTCTCACTGTGGACATCCATTCACAAGATCTAAAATCAGGATCCTGATGAACTATCTGCATGTTTCTTGCAGAAGTTTTGATAATAGCCAAATGTGGAAACAACATAAATATTCATTGATAAAAAAGTTAATGAAAATGTATGTGTGTATACATATTCATACATATAATTCTTGTATGTTATATACTCAAAATACATGTAATATATACTATATAGACAATACTAGTCAGCTGTTTAAAAATGGAAATTATGAACTATGTGGCAACATAAACAAACTTTAAGGATACTATACAGGTGAAATGATCCACAAAAGGGCAAATCTCACTTTTGTAAGGTATTGCAAAGGAAATGAGAATTCTCCCCCCTTCTTCTTGGGATCTGAGAGCAATATGACATTTCTTGCTGAAGCCCCTGTAATTTTGTGTCATACATGTACTTCAGAGATGATAGCAAGGAAGCCCAAGAGACCACTGAAGAGACATACACAGGACTCTGCAGAGGCGTTCTATTTGGGGGAAAGGAATGAGAGGCAATCTGACTGAGCCACTGGGGGAAGGAAGGAAGCACTCTCTGCCCCTCAGTGCCTCGCTTGCAAGCAATGTGGAAGATTCCATTTAGCCACCACCGTGGACAGATTTTTAAAACATCATTTTTATGAAAAATGAAAGAAAGGAGGAAAACCAGGGGAGGAGGAAAGAGGGGAGCCAGTTCCGTGGAGCAGCCTATAATCTCAGCACTCTTTCTGAGGCTTTCCAGTTGGAGCCCAGCCTGGGGAACTTACCAACTTAGTGAAATCTTGTCTTAAAATCAGAACCAAAAAAATGGAATGGGGATGTAGTTCATTATGAAGGTCCTGGGCTCAATTTCCAGTAGCACACACACAAAAAAAGAAGAAATCAGAGTAACAACATGAGGCCTTATTATAAAACCATGAGTGTAAACATAAAAAAGACACAAGTAATGTAGTCATATTCCCGTATCACACAGAACACTCAGCTACTGGGAGTGGAGGAGAATGCATGAAGAGAAAATAAAGTGAAACAAAACAAAAAGGGATTTTGGCTGGTTCTCTGTTTGACAGCTATCAACCAATATCTGCTGGATGGGGACCCACCACACTGACAAGCAGGGACAGTGAAGGAAGACAAGCAAAACAAAAGACGGGATTACTGAGAAGCAGTGAGACTATAAGATGACCACCTATGACCATGAAACTGATTCAGATTTCTGAAGATCAAATTGCTTTTCACAGAACATTGATACCGAAATCTAGCCTTTTATAGCATCGATCGTGGTGGCAATTTTCGTCTCTGTAGTTTAAATCAACTTTCCATGGTGATTCTTGGACAACCGGCCCAGCATCATCTCACAGCCCAGCATTTTGGAAACACAGCCAGTGAGCCCCAAGATGAGAAGCCAGCTTCGCTTGCCTCCAACACGAATGCTATCTTATCACCCAGGCCATCCTGAGCGAAGAGATTCACTGAATGTCGCAAAGTCTAATTTTGAAATGGAGGTTGCTATTTGGTAGTAAGAATCACACACATGTCCGCGCAAATTACTTTTATTTTGCTCACAAGAAAACCAAGAACAAATTTAAAAGAAGAAAACCCTCAGTGACAATGTCACGCTGTGGATGGCAGTGTCTCAATCTTGTTTTAATTAAGCCTCTCTTCCTTTCTGGCTTTGGGCTGATCATTCGCAGAGTCACCTACGAGGTTGGATCACAAATGAAGAACAGAGCACAGCAACACTTAATCAGCCTGGAAGTCCTTTGCCTCCTTGGGGTTTCTTTGTTTCACAAGTGCAGGCGGTAGTCAAATCAAGCACAGATGCCTCAGGAGGTAGCTGCCGAGCACCGGCACGCCCTCAGGGACGGTAGGCGTCTTGCACATTTTTTATCCACTCTCACAAGGGTGGAAGAGCCTGTCTGACAGCAGAGGTGAGACTCTGACACAGTTTAAGATTGGTGGCATAATAAGAAGACAGCCAGCCCAAGTGAAAGTGTGAATTAGAAAAAGAAGTTCTATTTCTCTTTCATGTAGCTGTAAATAACATCACCGCAACACCGCACTTCCGAATTCTGGGCCGAAGTGCTAGAGAAGAGTTTCCTGGGCCGCTTTTGTTTTGAAGGATGGCATCATCAAAGAACTGAATTGACTAAAGGGATGCGTTTTCAAACGTTTCCATCTTATAAAACATAATTCTCTTGACTCCTTCACCTCCAGCTGTAGACAGTGACCTCCTACCTCCTCTCATCTCACCCACCTGCCAAGGACAAAGAAGCCCAGCGGAGAAAGGCAGTAGTTAGATGTTTCCCCTCGCCCAGGGGGAAGATTGGTAGAGAAAAGAAGTAATACAGGGGGAGCTGCTGGTGTTGTTGAGACGGATTGGAGCTGAAAGTGAAAGCAGGTGGGAGAAGCTTGATCCAGTCAAGGAAAGACACAATATGTTGGTTGGTGGCTAAGGCTGTGCTAACAGCAAAGCCTCCTGGACAGAGAGAGGCCTTGGGACATGTGATTCAGCTAGCAGCTAGATAACGCCTGACAGCTTGTGACAAATGCAGGGTCCCAGTCCCAAACCTGCCGAGCAAGGATAGACAGTTTGACAAACCACTGGTTTATCTGCATTGATTGACATTTAGTTAGAGAATTTTGAAAGCAGATACTTTCTGATTTTAGGTTCCCATTAAGTTAAGGGATACATAGAAAACAAAATCAGGACGTTTCCAAATGGGCATACTTTGTAATTCAGTTATTTTACTACATACATAGAAATATTGCAATGACTATAACGAATAATCTCATTTGAAGCTCACATCATGAAATCCGAAGTCTGTGTGAACGTCAGGCCCAGGTCCTCAGGGATCCTCACAGGACCTAATAAAGAGTATAAAACCGTCAGTGTCTAACAGCTGTTTGGAACTCAGCAAATCCCCACACATCAGACTCATGTCCTGACTCTGAATGTGAAAAACTTTCTCTAATAAGATGACACCAGGCAGCAGCAGGGCCATCTGCAGGCCTGCCCCAGAGAGGATTTTTCTGGTGCACCAAGTTATGTTTATGGCCAGACTGAAACACAAGCTTAGCATGATCAGTATCAGAGAAACCCACATGCAGCCTGTGTAAGCGGGAGGAGAATGACCTCGGGCGCAACCCACTGCAGCAGCGGTACATAAATAAATGGGCAGATGTGTCAGCTGTGCATATTAGACCAGGAGTGGGGTTCTTTGGGGACGCAAGTCCAAAGACAAAGACAGTTGTGGGTTGCCGGTCAATCTGGAGCATTTCTTCTAATTTTTCTGGATGCACTTTTGACAGGAGCTTAAGGGCAGTTCAATAAATTAAAATGTATTTACATGGCAATGAAGAATTATCTTGACACACAGAGAGTTATTTAATTACCAAGGTGCTTTGCGTGCTGCTAAAGTTAAGACAGTGTCAGCCTTTCTGGGACAAATCTTTATTTTCAGGGCCATGCAGCTCAGCCAGGAATGATCCCTTGGGTTGGAGCTTGTCATTTATAGAAGAGGAGTCTCCTCACTGACCCCCATTTCCATAGACAGCTCTAAACAGATCGGTAATCTCAATGTCAGACATCATGATGAAATCAGTGCTGCCAAGGCCAAATGTCCCCCTTCAGGGAAGTGGCCTTTCTCTCAGAGGAATTGTAAATGAAGTCATACCCCATTTGCAGTCTTCAAAGCATGTCAGGGTTACTGTTTGTCTGAGTGACATTCAGAGAGTTATCTTAAGGCATCACAAGATAGGTGTACGTCAAAAGTCTGTGTTCATGCCAGTAGCATCAAAGCACAGTGTGTAAACAGTGATCTCACAGGTATTGGGTAATATTCCCCAACTATATGCCATACCAATTTTGTGGAAAATGAAGTAGCACTAAGGCTCAAGGAGTCAAAGTACAGTAATATAGAATCTCAGGGTGAAACTGTCAGCTTGAGAATTATCACTGAGGTTACATCTCATTGGCTGACTCCTCAGGGAAGTCATTTTACCTCTCCAATTTTCATTTTCCTTACACACGTAAGGATTCAAATCACTAAGAAATTTGGTTTATTTCAATTCCCAGGTTCGATTTCATTTCGTTTCTAAAATCTGTAACCTGGGAAACCTTTTCCCACAACCCCTTGTGGTTAATGGAAGCTTTTATCTCTCCGTTCCCTCTGTCCTCATTTTTACAAACTACATATTTTTAAACTTGCAAAAAAAAAAAAAACCCTGTAACCTTCCCCTCCTTTATTCCTTCTGAATGTTACCCTTCAAGTGACTTTTGAGATTTTAGCCACTGAGCTATCTCAAATACACATCCATAGGTCCAGACATCTTGACGCTGGTGGTGGGATCTGACATCAGCCGCTGTCCCAACAACCCGTGGCCAACCTGCCGCGGCTACCTGCACAAGAGGACTCATTCCAGCTTCATGAAGGGCTGGAGGAAGAGATGGTTTGTACTGAAGCATGGTGGATACCTCCACTATTACAAACATAAAAAGGTAAAAGTGGGAAAAGGGGAAGGACTGGCCTGGAAAGGAACAGGAAACCCTGGCAAGTGCGGTCTTCTGGTCTACTTTGTGTCCCAAACATCGTCTTGAAAGCTCCTGTAGTTGCAGAAGCTTAGAAACAATGCTGTCCCCTGTGACTTCTTAGGAAATTTTCCTTCTACAAAAGCTTACTGAATTGTAATTTCTTTTCTCTGCTGCTGCATAAATCAAGGCTGGCATAAGTTTCTATCTCGTTTACTCGTATTTTCAGATCTTCTGTGAAAACTTTCTCATCAAAGCCAAGAAAATAAGAACAAAACTAAACACTGAGAGCCCTAGAGAAATCAAGGTTGGCCTACGGCACAGTACTCACGGAAATGCAGTAGCAGGGTGCCACCCTCTGGGTGGCAGGACTAGAAGTTCTCAAGGTTTCCTTTATCTTGTTTCATTTTTCACATTTCTTGACAGCAGTAATTTCTAAGTATAGATTAAGGTTGGAATCGCCTGGAGAATATTTTCAATGTGAACAGACTCAGTCCTCCTCTCATGGGTTTTTTATTATGATTCAACAGATCTGGGATGGGGCCTAGAGCTGTGTACGTGGGAAAACTCTTCAGGTGACTCTAATGAGAATTTCACATTTTGTCAGTGCAAATGTTTTCTCATCTTTATGTAATGGGCTAATCTCCCAGTGCTTAATTTTTTTAGTCAGATGAGAATATGATTTTAAAAAAGACTCTTCACAAAGAAATCCCAATTTCCGTCTTCTCTTGGAAAATTTCCTATCAACAGCTGACAGGAGCTGAGTAGTCTCCCTCCCTCCAACTGGGAGTGTGTACACTCTGTCCCATCTGACGAAAATGTGTGTGAGAGAGGGATGCCGCCTTGGACCTGTTGGCTTCACTCTGCTGATCTTTGTGACCTTCTGCTAGTCAGGGCTCAAAGCAGACATTTTCATTAGTTACCTCAGTTATGATACAGTCTTTTTTTCTGCCTTTATTTCACCATGCCTTGGTTTCTAGGTTTTAAGTTATACACAAACACACACACGCACACACACAAACATGTTTATGTATAGGGGTGTATAAACAACATTAATTTCTTTCTGGAATAAGTCCATAAAGAAATCAGTTCACTGTAAGAAGTGAAGAATGACAAAATATATTTTGTCCTTATGATTCGAACAGGTGTCACGTAATATTTTGATTCAGGTGTGTAATTGTGTGACATTAAATCAAGTTAAAAAAAGAAGCGAAGAATGAATTTTGCTTATCAAATTATCTTGAAGACTTTTCGTTCCTAGATTATGAATCACTTGTTTGTGACGCAGACCTTGAGACACTCTGCCTTTATTGCAGTGTGAGCCGGACAGCTCCTTGGGAAAACTTTGTCCCCTCAAGTGGGGGAAAACAGGATTCTCTCTGATCAGGATAAGAAGGGAGGCCCTGTCCTTGGGCTTTGCTTTCTGAGTATTATTACAGTGGCACAGACCAGAGGTTTCTAGCCTGAGTGTGCTTCAGTAGAAGGGGAGTTGCCCAAAGTACACATGCAAATCTGTCCTTCCCTTTCACACCCCAAGTCTCCAAGAGTGGAGTCCTGGAAACTCCTTTTTAAGCCTTGGGAGTATTTCTGGTTGGTAGGCTGCTTAAGTATCACAATGAAGTTTACTCTCATTCATAATCAGAAAACTGTCAGTGTTGACTTGTCAGTGATTACTTCTAGAGACCAGTATCTTGATTTTGTATCCTTCTCAGATTTCATTGACTGTTTCCTCTGATACAATAGTGATAAGAGTAGATAACACAATTCAATATACTTCTTTGGCAAAAGAAAAATGTATTACAGCTATAAGTCCAATTCCTCTTGTTTTAAAATTCCCAGTCCTTGAAATTCAGAATGGCTCTTGGAATCAATATTTAGGTATGAGTTTTCCAGGTGGCAGTCATGGGACTAGTACTGCCTGTGGTTATGATGTTTGGTCTGCATGGTATTTTATGTTTTAATTGAGTGAATTCAGATAAAATGTGTTATATAATTTGCCATACATAATCCCTAGTATTCTTCATTTTCTTATACTGAGCCCAGTTATTTAAATTACTCACCAGGCCTTGTTAAAAGTTGAATGTATAAATCCTGGAGTGGGATTTTTGTGAAAAAAAAGGAACTGTAACAGTGATGCTAGTTAACTTCTCCTAGTCATCTTTGCAAAAGAAATATAGATTTTATGGTGTGGAAGTAGCTAAGGAAAGACTGTCATGGGAAACTGAAATCATGCCTGTCGTTGTGACAAATAGATTATAATGTAGAGATGGTAGAATAAAACTATAGCTTTATTTTCCTTATTTAAAAAAATATCAGATAGTTTTAGTGCCTTGGATTCCAGATAACATTATGTCTGATCTTTAAGAAAGATGGCAATGATTGAGAAGAGTTAATGGGGCATAAGAAGAACATAACAGAATAAATTAGCAGAAAATGAACTCGGCTATACAGTATTCATTCAAGCAACAAATACTTATCGAGTTCCTTTAATAAGCCAAGTGCTACGCAAGCACTGTGAAGGCAATGAAACAGACATGGGCCTGCCCTTTCTGTGCTTATAGTTCCATGGAGGAGATTGATGTCGAGAAACAGATTCACAAATTAATATCCAATTGTGATAAGTACTTTATATACAATTACACTGAAGGAGAATCGTAACGTTAGGGATTGAATTAAGAAACAAAACAGCATAGTGATTAAATGGTGATCAAAAAATAACTACAGGTTATGGCACCGAGAGTGTATCCAAAGAAAAACAAGTTCAGGGGGGAATCCTTTTCCACGGCTGGGAATACAAATCTCATTGGAGAGAACAGTCTGATCCTCTGGACGGTGAAGCAGCTCACAGCAGGAGGCAAAGCCAGTCAGTCTGCAGCCTCAGGACCTACAGGAAGCCGTGCTGCCAGGAAGGGGCGCAGAGGCGGGGCTGTTGTGACGGGAATACGGATGTTCTTGTGGCAGAAGGCCCAGGATGTGCTGTGGGAAAGGCTCTGTTGAGAAGTGGTGGCGCGGACAGGACTGTAAGGGATGAACCTAGGGAAGGAGGGAAAGGTACAGGGAGAATCAGGACATCGAGCTGGGGAGGAGACCTGCCTGGAGTGTAGGATGTCCTCCGTATGAAAAATGTCTCCGAAGTGCGATTGCCAAGCCAATCTGTGTCTTCAAGGTCTCGGAGGGGCAGTGTGTTCTGAGTGCAGGGGCTTGAGGGGACAACACACTTCCTGATATCCACACAACCACACCGCAGGCCCACCCTGCTGCCGCTGGAAAGAGTAGAAGCTAGAAGCGTCCCAACCCCCGGCAGTGTTCTTCTAGCGCCCTCTACTGAGAAATTTTATCACCATGCCTACTGCAGAGGAGAGCTAAATGCACGAATTCGGTACAGCCCTGCTGTGTACTGAAGGGTGAATTCGGACCTGAAAGGTACTAAGAGGTTGACAGTTGGCACCAGAATACAATTAGAGGTATAAATCAGGAGGAGTGGGAGTGTGTAACAAATTCATTTTCAAGGATGCAACATTTTAGCTGAGAACGAAGGTTAAATAGAAATTAACCGGACAGAAATGTGCAGTGAGCATCCTTTAGGCCGAAGCAGCAGTGTGCTTGAATTTTCTAAGCTAGCAAGGGACACATCATGTTTGTGGAACTCAGAAAGAAGAGAATGCATGTGGCTAAAGCCAGCGCTCATGGTGAGCAGCAGGAAAGGAGGGAGGGTGAGCTTAGCAGACAGGTGAGAGGAGAGCCACTCGGCCCTGGGCCATAGAGGGAATTTGGGGTGTTCTGCTAGTCTTAATGAAAAGCCACGAAATGCTATACATGAAGGAATTCCAGAAAGCTCATTCTGTTATGATGCGAATAAATTGGAAGGTGACAAGTATGGGGTAGCGCCACACTCTAGTCTTTTCCCAGGTGAACACAAGCAAAGTAGGTAGACAAATCTCCAGATATAATCAGAATCAGTAAGACTGAGCTATGGGGCTGGATGTGGTAGAATATTTGTTATGATTTAAATGTGACATGACCCCCAAATACTCATGCATTGACAGCTTGACCCTCAATGCACCAGTCTCCAGAGGCGAAGGGAGACAGGTAACTTGATCATGAGGGCAGGGAACTCATCGGTGACTTGACCCATTGATAAGTTTACAGTTAAATGGGCTGTTAGATGGTGGGGCACCATTAAGGGAATTCCTATTATCTCTTCCCATCTCTTCTCTCTTCTCCCCTCCTCTCTCTCTCTCTGCTTCCTGACAGCCATAGTGTACTCAGATGTCCTCTGCTGTAGCAGTCTTCTCTCCTGCCATGATGTTTCTGTCTCATCACAGGCCTAAGAGTAATGGAGCCAGCTGGCTATGGACTGACACTGTGAGGCCAAATAAACTCTCACTCCTTCAAGTTTTTTTTTTTTTTCGGGTATTTTTTCACTTGTCGGAAAGCTGCCTACCACAGTACCCTTGGGCTATGGGAGCTACTATAACAAAATACCACAAATTTGGTAGATTGTAACTAATGGCAATATATTTCTCACAGTTTTAAAGTAATGGAAGTCCATGACCAAAGTCCCAGCAGACTCAGTATCTGGTGAAACCTCTTGACTCGTAGACGGCCATCTTTTCACTGTGTCTTCACACGGTGGAAGAGACAAGAGAACCTTGGGAATCTCCTTTATAAGGGTCTTAATTCCATTCATGAGCTTTTCACTCTCAAGAACTAAATTCCAAAGATCCCAGTTCTACTTGCTTCACATTGAAGGTGAGATTTCAATATAAGAATATTTGGGGAATGCAAACATTTAGTGTATAGCATAGGTAAAAGATAGGTAGGATGGCTTTGAAGTTTCCAGCAAAAATTATTGACTGCATAAAGAATCAATTACGGAAATAGAAGCACGTTGCAAGGTCCAAAACAGTAGTTAGGTTTGAACTAATAGTGTATTCAGATCGATACTATGAATGGCATTCTTATGTGGCCATCTAGATAGATCCCCAGCTGGAGATAGGAAGAAAAACTTTATATACACACATACTCATTGCACACTATATGATACCCTAGTGTGAGAGGTATATACCCACACTTGTAATCCTATTGGAATCAGGCATCAGCTTCAGCAATGCAGATGGCTGTTGAAATTTTAAGTAGATTATTTGAAAGAGTATTAGGGTAAAAAGCAATGAGATGCTCATACCTAACTGAAATTACATCTACTTGATAAGGATTTTGTGTGGATTAAAATAACATGTAAACAGATTATTATCACATAGCATATAATGAATACATATGGTGGTTAAAGCTACAAAAATTGATGAGATTGCTAAGGAAGAGAATGTAATGGGAGATTAAAAAGTAAGTCCTTAGTCCCTGAGGGTGGGACGAAGAGGGGGAGGTGGGAAAGGTGGCTGAGAAGGGTGGCCAGAGAGAGAGATAAACAAAACCCAGGAAAGCAGGTGTCATAGTGCCAAGAAAAATGTCAAAGTTTTAGGGAAAAAATGTGAGTGGTGTTCCTCAGTACTACTAAGAGGCTACGCTATGATAAGTATAAAAAACAAAAAACAACCATTCACTTTTATGGAATCAGTTGCCCACTTTGGAAAAAGTAGTCTTGAAAATAGAATTCAGGGACCAGCCAGTTGCAAGACTTAAATGTGAAAGAAATTAAAGAAAGTGAGTAACTGAAGAGTATTCATTCTACTTACAATTAACTCAATTATGAATATAACTGACTCTTAATCTGATCTCATTACTTTTGCTTTCAATTTGCCCCTTATAACCTATGTTTATTTTCCTTACTCTTCTTCCTTCAAATAAATCAAGTATTCTTTCTATCTTGGTAGTTAGGTTTTTGCAGTTGTTTTAATGGCAATCTAAAACAAATTAGATTTATGAGAGTCTAATACAAATGCTATTGATTCTAGAGAACTCTAAGGTAAGTTAGGACTGGTACTAGTCTATGGACACTACAGCATCTGATTTACAGACACCCTCTGTAATATCTTTGGGGTGGCATGTGTTTCAACTGTACCCAGATTGTAAATACCATGAGAAAATGTTAGAATTTTTCCATCTCTCAATGCACTTTTTGTGTTTACTAATTTATTTTTCCTTGTGTTCTTAATGTTCCTGCATCTTCAAAAATCTAACCTGGGATTATTTTTCTGTTTCTTCTCTTAGTATAACACTATTTAGTGAGTGACCTGCTGGCTAGTGACAAATCTTTCATCTATCTTTGGCAACTGTCTTTAACTACCCTTAGTATCTTAGTGGCTATAGAATTCTAGATTTGGCAATTGTTTTCTTTCAGAATGTTGAAGATGTCTTCCCATTATCTTTTGGCTGTCTTTATAATAATAATGCCTTCAGCTAAATGTCTCGGTAGAAACAGTGAAAGCCAAAAGAACACTTTTCTTGCCTCTCTGTGCTTTATTCCTCTGATATAATTCTATCTGTAAACTTTAACAGCAAATTAACTCCACAGTGTCCGTAATTTCAGAATTTATATTTTCATCTCTGCTTCCTATTTGACTCTCCTTTACTGTTCGTGTTGAAATTTTCACACTAGATTTTCACGTTGTTTTTTCTTCATTGTATTTAATGTAGTCACATAAAGTTCATACCTGATGACTTCTTGATATGGATCCTTGTCCATCCGATCTATCCGCTACCTATTCTGTAATTTCCACACTATAAGAAATATAAGATTACTGATGACTCAACATCAGCATAGTGTTATCAATGTTAAAACAACTGAAAGTCAACGTTCGGTCTTGGAGCAGGTTGCTCCTTACCTTTTCACCCTGTTTCCAGGCGTCTAACTCAGAGCCTGTTTTCCCAAGAACCAATCCCTCATGAATCTGTCAAATGCTCTGCTTATTTTTTGGACTCATCTTCTGGTGATTTTTAGTTTTCATTGCCTTGTTCGCTCTGTGATGTTTTCAAACAGATTTTTATATGCTTGAGCTTTTCTATTTTTACTGATAGAGTTAATACTTATTGAGTGGTCTGCCATTCCCAGGTGGAAAACTCCAGTGACAGCTGAGAAAGAAGGGGCCATGAGGGAAAAGCAAGTTTTATTTCCACAATTTTTAAGATGCAAGATGATAGTTGATGTGTAAATTTTAAGAGGAGTTGAATCAAGAAGGGAGAGAGAAAAAAATCGAAAATATAAAATAAGGGGAATAACTGAGGAACCCATTTATCATCTGTTCTAAAAGTTGGCCATGTCTAGCCCTTTAACACCAGCAGAAGATTATACTTTATGAACTATGTATCTAAATGTTAAACCAGCTTAAAACTAAAGGAAAGGAGGAATTTCTCCTATATTTTAGCAAAACAAGTCAGTTTTTGTTCTGTTCTGTGAATCTGTGCATGCAAGAACCCAAATGTGGGTGTGGGTGTGGGCCTGGGAAGCACTTCACACACAGAGCTTTACAGATGCTCCAAGAAGAAAGCAGCTCTGTGCTCAAAATATTTGTCTCTATTTCAGAAGTTCTGGTGCCATAGCATATTTATTCTGCTGTGTTGAGGAAGAAGTCTAACAGACAATGTAGCACACACTGGTGGAAGGAGACTGCATTTTGAGAAAAAAAGATTAAATTTGGAGTGTAAAATGGGATAATCATTTTAGTCCTGTATCAAGAGGCAAAGGGAAGTGACTGGCGTTCCCAAATTTGCCAAGAGTCTAACAATTCATCTTCAAAAGCTGCAGAGTTCTAACATTAAATGGAGGCAAGGTGGAGAGATGGGATACAGTGTGAGCTCTGGAGACCAGTTGAGCTCTACAACTGTAGTCTCAGAAGAAAGATTTAATGGTATGACTTTCAGTAAGTAGGAATTACAGGAACAATGAATAAGACGGGGAACTTACGGAGGAGAACTAGCCCAAAGACAGCATTTTCACGAATAGTGCAAGAAAATAATAAAGCTCATTTCTGAAGGCCCCACATAGTTTTGCTTGTTTGTTCCTTAGATATCCAGGCAATGCTGTGGTCGCCACAGCAGGAATGATGCTGTGGCTCTAAGAAGATACGTGGAGATCTAGTTGCGTTGACCATTTCCTGTGCAAATCAATGTATTTGCTACAATATCATCTAGAAGGAATGCAGGTTATGGGAGAAGAAAACTGAGGACCAGGCTCTTGGGTGGAAGGTGGAGCCCATCAGAAGTCTGGCACAGGAAGGAGTTCCCAGCAAAAGAGGCCCAGCAGGAATAGCTAAAGAAACAATAGGTAGACAAAGGAGTCTGCTATTCCCAGAATTCTGAGAGTAGTAGTTGTGAATGATTGTCAGAGAAAAACACGACAGTGAAGGTAATTACCCGCTAGACAGAAGCCTCTTAGGGGAAGAGTAGATCTGTCTTGCTATGGCCAACCTTGTCCAGATTGGGCTTTTCTATGTTTTTTACTTGACTTTTTTCAATCTAAAATCATGTTTGTCTCTTACATCCCGGGGCTGAAGGGGGAAACTCCCTTGAATGAACATTTCTTACAATTAGCTTTCCCTCTTTTTTTCTCTCTTTTTAATGCAAACTCTTTGAAAGAGTCATCTAACACTCGATATCCAACAGTATTTATCTCCACTTCTTATTGTACGCCATTGGAATCAGACGTTTCCTTGAGCAGTGCAGATGGTTGTTGAAATTACAGATAGGTTATTCAGAAAGAGTATGTAGGATGTAAGGGACAATGGATGCCCACACCTGAGATTGTAACTACTCAAAAAGGGTTTGTGTGAATTAAACTAGCTTGTAAACAGACTACTGCAGGGCTTGCTTCATAATTTCAAATACTACTTTAGATGCCACCTTTTCTCCACATTTCCTTGCCCGTGGCCAGGTAGCTAATAAGTAAGTGCAGACTCAAATTGAGACGAGGCTAACGGCATCACACTCTTCTGCACTCCACTGCATTGGGCTGCCACCCTCGTGCTTTTCATCCTGGTTCTTTGCTACTTGGAAACTTGGTGCCCCCGGACACTACACACCCCGACCTAGCTCTCGGATAGCACCCTGGGGCTTCCCCGCTACCTCTCACGTTGCATTGACTCTATATCTCAGTTTTCTTCACTTGCCTATCCCATCTGTTTTCTCATGCTGTCATCCCCTGGGGGGGGGAAAGAAGTGTCGAAGTATCGGAACTACAGACAGGTCAATGGAAGCACCACTAAATGAGATTTGTGGCCATCATTTTCTGAGCTCATAAAAATAAATCCATAAAAGAATGCCTGTAGCACCCAGAAAGATGGGAACGAATCAGTCTACGTTACAGGTTTAATAGAATCGGGATCTTAAGGTCACCTCCCAAGTTTGCATACTTCATCAGAACTTTATGTGTAGTTTAAGAAGTACCCAGTAGGTGGAGTAGCCGGCTCACAGTTTTTTCAGTGATCACAAAGCAGTTCGAATGAAAATTCTTGACGAAGTTGAAAGGTATGTGAGAAATAGTTAAAAACAAACTCCCCTTTTTCCAAAATAAGAAATGAGGACTATGTACTTTCCACCAGAAGATCTGGCACTTAATCCAGGCAGTGACACTCAGTTGTACCCCCACCCCCTGCCACTTACTGGCTACCAGCCTTCAGAGTTCGGCAATTTCCCCTAAGAAGCCCACGCAATGGCAAAAGCATCTAGGTGTGGGTTAGAAGAGTATCAGGATACCTGGGAGAGGTTGTCTATTAAGGGATGATCACGTTTGTTAACTTCTTATCTGAGTTGCTTATACAGTGTTAAAAAGACGCTTCCAAAAAGGGAATTGCAAGAGTGGCATAAACCCCCGTGTCTTTCTGACCTTCTTCCACTGAAATGCAGTAACTTCCTTCCCACGTGGCCGGGACCTGGAGCACATCAGAGAGGCTCACACTCTTCCAGCTACTCACCAAATGCTTATTGAGAACCTAGTGTACACCAGGAACGGAGCTGTAAGGCAGGTAGAAAAGCCTACAGTTCTCATGGGGTTTATGTTTAGTAAGAAAGAGACCAAAAAGAAATGAGATAATTTTAGATATTGTTGGGTGTTTAGTCATGCATGTGACTGGAGGACAGGAGGAGTTGAGGCAGGTGTCCAAGGGATGTCAAAGAAGCTCATCCAGGAAGACTGGCCTGTAAGGTAACGGAGAAGGATTTAGTTAGAGCGGGCAGCTGAGGTGGAGTACCTGCGACAGAAACGTGGCCCTACTTTCAAGCATGTTCTTAGTAAGCACCAGGTTTCTCTGTCAGCGTTTCTAACCTGGTGTAAAAAATGACACTGATGGAAGTCAAGTTTAAGCGAGGGATAAAAGAGAGATCACTTTAGAATGTGCGTCTTTTCCCTAGTGTGGTGAGAGTGGGCACCTGAGCCCAGCCTGGGGCCACCAGAACATGGGGCGGGTGCTAAAGAGAGGAATGAACAAAAAAACATCAGATAGAGTCACCAAAGGGACACACTGAGGACTCCAAGTTCAAACAGTGTGTAGTTAAATGGAGTCCTTTCAGAGACCTTTAAAAGCAACTTGGAACCAGCCAGCTCTCTATCTCAGTGATTTTCCAAATGTGATTTGAGGACCACAGATTAGAGCCACCCTGGCACGTGTCATTCTACCCACAGCATCACACCAGGTCTGCCAAATCTTAACTGATGTTCTGTACAATTTCATTTTTATCAGCATTTCAGCTCTTCAAATAGTATGCATTTTTTCCCTCCTTGCATAAGTTCAGTTCTTCAAAATAGAAAGAGGCTAAACCATCCCTAAGGGAAAAATAAAAGATTAATGCATGCAAAAAGTCTGCAAAACCTTAGACAGTCAGTAAGAGATCTTTAATATTTCTCTTTATAAAAATTAAATCTCTGAAAATTTGTAGGTTTTTTTCTATTATAAATAAACACTTCTATTTGTGAATTTGTATAAGGAGGGACATGAGACATTTCTCAAGGCCACAGTGTTGTTTGTCTATACCTGGTGTAGTGTTACAACATAAATGTGCTCTCCCTAAACCTCAAGAGCACCCAGAGTGACCTCATCTTGTTCTTGGGACACAATGGAAAGGAAGTTCTGTTCTCAAATTGTGGTTTGGCGGGCTGCAATTTCAACTCTTGCAGGAGACAATAACAATGATGTAGCAAATGCATTTGGAAAATGAAGAAAATTGATATGCTTCTCATGTGCACTGGTTTCTTGTATTCTACTTAGAAAATACGGCCCCATAAAGCTAAGTGAATTTGAACTCCTATCTACCTCCCATCCTCATAATATGGATAGAGTTTACTATATCCCTTCCATAGATCCAGTTTCAATGATCAAAAATCAAGATTATCCACTGGTATGTTACTGCCATGTATACTTAATATATTTCTTTATCCTCCAACATCTGAAGGGAAAGAATTTGACTTCTTTTTTGCATAATTTTCCTGTTGAATCCTAATGCCAAACATTAGCAGCAGGAACAGCAATTACAGAGCTTTCGCAAAAGATATTTCAGAAGCCTGGCAACCTTTGCTCAAAGACTATTTAACCACTATATATCCTTCTTCAAAATCTTTATCCAAAATGTCATCAAAGTAGAAATTATTTTATAGCTCTGTGGCATGTTATTTTTTTTTCTTGGAATGGTCCTATTTCATTTGAGTAAAATTTTTACTAGATCAGCTAAAGAAGAGTCAGTCAGTTTCAAGTTGTGTTTCTATTCACAAGAAATTCTTGGGGAACAAGCCCAAGAATGGACAGCTGAGATAAGTGATTCACAATGTACAGATGTTCTTTGCTTTTTTTTCCTTTGGGCCAAGTCTGTCACCCCTGTTTACATGAAGGGTGTTTGCTTGCAGATCTGCCCTTTTATTTCAGAACTGAGATAACACTTCCGTTTATACTGAGTCATTCTTGTCCTAAATGTTGCATAATGGTACAGAGTGCCATCTTCTGTTTGCTTTGTCCAAGCACGATGACGATGTGTCCTAGAAGGTGGGGTCTCAAATTTTTTTGTACTCACTGAGATTTTGTGTGGCGGTCAGAAGCAGCTGTTATATTGCAAGGAATTATAATATTGAATGAGTTGCATAAAATTCTACTCCAGAAATATTAAAATAAAAAGCTTACAAATAGAGTTTCTGCCTTAGCTGTGAAAAAAAAATGTGTTCTGCAGTCACAGAAGGAACATTTGGAACTTGAAATTTTTCATCAGAAATTGGAAGAGCTCAAGGTCAGTTTAATATTAATTCTCCTCTTGCTCTTTCATCTAGCAGATATCAAGTTGCATTCAAATAGGGCAAAGAGGTATGAATTTAGGTCGGTTTAGTCTTGAAAGGACACTTCCCTGAGAAATATTCTATATCCCTCTTTTTAGTCTTGACTATCATTAGGTTATTTTAAGGAAAAAATGACCACAACTTGCCTTTTCATAGAAAGGGAGATTCATTTCTGGTAAGTTGAAATTGCTTTTGAATAATTTATAGGGAACAGAGAATTCATCAGCTCTGATATCATCGGGAGCCATGAGATTGCATTGTTCTGTAATGGGTGCTGTGGGAACTGGGAACTGGAGTTGACGAGCGTGAGGTTTTCTATCCAGAACCTCATGCAGGTTTAAGGCAGGCAGTGTTTAAGACAGGGAAAGTTGTGTAGTTAAAACTAACTACATAGGAGTGATCTTAAAATACACAC
This sequence comes from Ctenodactylus gundi, assembly GCA_004027205.1. Lineage (NCBI taxonomy): Eukaryota > Metazoa > Chordata > Mammalia > Rodentia > Ctenodactylidae > Ctenodactylus > Ctenodactylus gundi. Next base: position 236,854 of record PVKB01000458.1, read on the forward strand.
CCAACCTGAGGCATAGTTTTGTAGACCTCCCACCCCAGTGCTGACGTCATTTCCACATCACTGTGCAATTGGCTGTGGCAAATTTCTCAAGGCCGCTTACATATCACCACCCTCACCTCTTTTTTATGAGGTAAGGAGCAGATGATGGTAACAGAAACAACACGATAAAGAAGCAAAGTCAAAGAAAACAGCACCAGCTATTTCAAACAAACTGGGAAAAGCCTTTCAACTTGTGACTAATCAAGTCTTTATCTCTTTTATTCAACTATCAGAATTTTTCCTCCCACTTTTTAGACATCCTGCTGAAACAGACTCTCTTTAACGTTATCCTCAACAAATTATCATCTTAGGACTTCAATATATCATATTTAATCTTTTAAAATTAATTTTAAATGCTCTTATGGATCATCTTACATATATGTAATCATTATTAATATAATCATTATGTAGAAACCAAGATGACAAGGGAAGGTTCTTACTCTTGTAACATGTGGTGACTGATCTGAAACTTCTAGCACAGGTGCAGCGGGCACGTGTAACAGGGGAAAGAGAAGGCTGACGGGGAGCAACATCCTAGAGGAAAGGTTGAGCCATAAATGAGTCAAGTTGATTGCATCACGAGGTGCGCTGTAGGGAAAAGATCGATAGAGACTTACGTCGTGAAGACAGAGCAAAGCCACGTCTTTTAATTCCAATAAATACTGTAATTTCAGACTAAAGATCTATACCCAGTATAAATGGAAATGAACTATCGAGCAATTTTGAACCCTATCAGTGTAAACAAAACAGAAATGAAGCTGTTATTTATTTAGTTCTCTGGTGTGAGCCTGGGAACTTAGCTACTAGGATAAGTTATAAAGTCTTTACTTAATTCTGGCAATAGACCAGATGTTGAATTTGGGTGGTGGCACTAAGAAACAAGAGCAAAGTACAGACCTAAAAAAAAAAAAATCTTAGCTATTCTTAGGCTGTACATCTCATAATCTATTAGTTATAACCTCATATATTAGATTATGTTAGTTATAACCTAATATTTAAATTGTAGCTAAATTTCTTCTGACTATCATGGGTCCTTTCACCATTCCTGAACCCTTTAGGCCACTAGAGACATGCTCAATGACAGGACTTTGACCAACCACTTTAGCTAATAGGTTATTTTAAAAAATAAAAAATGTATACTACCACATTACAAATTTCCCATGAATATTTTAATGGTTGTAGTTCAATATATCCTCTGTAGTTTCACGTACACATTCAAAAATATTAGTCTAAAATCTGCAGGCTTTCAAAGATCTGGACTTTTTAGGGGCCTGGTAGGGGTCTAGGTCATCATTTGCATCTGTGAATTGTGTAATTTCTTGGTCATCTTCAAGTCTAGGTCTGTACTCATGAGGGACATTTTCTGAGAGCTATCATGCTTTTGTCCACCACTTACAGACCAGCGAAGAGAGGTCCCTTCCATGCTGGCTTCATCTTTATTTCTTCTTTTTCTATCTGCTATAATCATACTTCAGAATACCTTCAGAATATCCCTGCTTCTGGAACTGAATAAATTTCCATCTTTGTTGCATTCCATGGTTTGCCTCCAGAAAGTCCTTCCTGTGACAAGAACTATGCGGTACTCTTCCTGGCTCCGAGCCCATTTACTTTGCTACATACCAGCAGCCACGTAATTACAAAGGTGAATGCCAAATCTCTACTGACTCACTTCCTTGTAGGTGGGAGCAGGAGGTGAAAGATTAATTTCCTGCAGGGAACTAGTGCTGCAAAGGACATCTTATGAAGCCTGACCACCCAGCGATGTGGACAGAGATGGTGGGAAAGAAATCACTGACTAAGAATGTTAAAGAGGATATTTGAGATACAGGGAAGAGCACTAAACTTCATCTAGAGCTGATCTCTGACTGCTTCTATTGAATTATGACATGGGTTGAGAATCTTGGCACATTACACAAAGTGATAACTTCTCTTGCACAACTTTCAAGGCCACAAGCTTATGCCAAGCCAGCTGAAAAAACTAAAGCATAATAAATTTTATTTGATGACATTGTGATGAGAACTAAAATAATTCTGACAGATTTTGTTTTGTTGGAAGTTCATTCCAATTTATTTCCTCTGAGTAAGAGATAGCATTAGTGATAAAAAAATATATGCATGCCTAGTGGAGATTTCAACTTTGCTTTATTTTTATTAACGCATTTTTCTTTTATCAAAGATATCAAATGACTAATGAGCAAGTAATTGGCTAAAAAGAGTTGCACAAACTTTTTGAATTTTTTCCCATGATTAGAAGTAATTAAATTAATGAGGTTTCAGGGGTTATATCTAAAAGTTCATAAGTCGACACTTCTGGTAGTACATGAGAAAACAGGAAGATTAGGTTTGATTATTAAAGATGAACACCACAGATGGAAGGATGACTAGTATACCAAAAGGCAGCCCTAGAATTCAGTTGACTTATAATTTAACAAGTAATTGTGAAAAAAAGCACATGCTAAGGCAAGAGAAGCCAAAGAGATATTTGGCAAGACCAAAATTACAAGGGGTTACTGTGAGCCATAAGCATCAGAAATCAAAAATAAGCTATAAAATGCAAATATGTATTTCTATGTCAACTATGACATCAATGTTTCAGTAATAATAATAATACCACAGGGGCATTTCAGCATAAATGCCACAGGAAAGATCAAAGTGCATGGTAGAGGAAAACAGATTGAATAAGCAAATAGAAGCAAAACAGAACGTGGCATATTAAATTAAGTATAAAGAAGATCCTGAGAATCAGTGCATGTAGAAAATTATCACTCCATAATAGCATTCTAAAGAATCTACATGAAAAAATAAATACATGGCAATGAATTAAATTATTAATGAGTAAACTATTTTTGATCTAATAATGCATATATTTTTGAAATTGCATGCTTCTTAATTTTCTGGTGCCATGTCAGTAACATATTTTTTCTTAAATAGTCTTCCTTGGGAAAAAAAATTAAAAAGTGAAAAGTTTTTAAAAAAGTGAAAGTTTAGTCCCAACTTGGGCACGGTGATACATGCTTGGAATCCCAGCATTTGGGAGGATGAGGCTGGAGAATTGCCACGAGTTTGAAACCAGCCTGTGCTACATAGTGAGTTCAGGACCAGACCAAACTACAGCTTGAATTTCCTGTCTCAAAAATAAAAGAAGAAAGAAAAAAAATAAATAAAAGAAATATTAGTCCCATCTCCCTAACTTATTTTAATGTTCATCCCAGTGATCTTTTAAATTTTGTAATACATAAATCTTTATTTTTAACACAATTACCAAGTTATGGCAATTTATTTATTTTATTTATATGTCCTGATAATACATATAGATATTACTAAACATATACACACAAGCAATAAATTTTAAAAAGTGAAAAATAGTAAAAAGAGAAACTCTAAAACTTGTTTTATGTATTAAAAGTTCAAAATACCTTCATGGTCTTTCTCATCTTAAAAATGTTATAATTGAGACCACTTGATTAAATATGCCTCATTATTTTAAAAAAATATACATTGGTTTAACTCTTCACGAGGCAAAACTCAAGACTCTTCAAATCTTGCTTATTTTCTGACACAATTTGGGGGCTATTGTAATTATAATGTATACATTTTAAAAATACCAGGGGTCCTAAAGATGAAATGCTCTTCTCTGGTTGGGCTTCCTGCATCATGGTGATCATTTCCCAATTTCTTTCACCAATACGCACCTTTTTTTTTTCTTAATTGGTTAGCAAGTTTTGATCTTCCCTAGTGCCCATCCGTCACCCTGGCTACAGTGAACTTGACTATTTTGCAATTAAATGTGGTGCATCGTAGTTGGGAGATGTGAAAACTAAGTTCCTTAACTGTGCAGACAGGATTTTTTCATCGGTGAAATTCATCATTCATGCTCACTAAATCATTAATGGCCGAAATAGTCCTAAGAGGCTGTCTTCAAAATATGAGTGTCTTTCAAAAAAGTTACTTTGTCATCCATTATTAAAATGTGACCTTTAGCTTGAAGGAGCAATTCTCCTGCTTTCTTTGAATATCTGCTTTGCGGTGCACTACTGATGGATACTTGTCATCAACAAAGGTCAGCAAAGTTGACAGGCAAAATTTTGTAGTTATTAGATTTTCATATTATCAATAAAGAAAGTGATGCATGATTCATCTTTAAATTTGATATATCTTCCAGTAACACAAACAATAAACTACTCTGTTGCCCAAAAAATGTTATCATCACCATTCCACATCCTAGTCAGTATAAGGATTTTTTAAAAATATATAATATAATCTAATTCCTTGATCCAATTAAAGGCACATTAATCAACTTTGCCATATGTGAATTACAGTAGTATATGAAATACGTGAAGGTGAAGTCATGGCCATGAGTGTGTAGTCAATTCTAGTACATTTGTGGAACTCAAGTTCTGTCCCTTAGCAGGTGTTATGCACTGAGACCTAAATAGCGATTCGCTGGGGCCGGCGGCATAGCTCATTGGTTAAAGCTTGTCTAGCAAACACAAAGCCTTCATTTCAATTCCTCAGCACCACATAGGCTGGGCATGGTGGTGCACTCCGTAATCCCAGCGCTAGCAAGACAAAGGCAGTAGGGCTGCTGTGAGCTCAAGGCCAGACTGGGCTACATAGAGAGTGCAGGGTCAGCCTGGGCTACAGAGTGGGACCCCGTCTCAAAACATTAAATAAATAAATAGATAAATAAAGAAAGAAAGAAAGAACTTAATAATAAATACCAATTCTCTGAAACACAACATACACCATGATGCCAGGGATGGGCTATATACTAAGCATTTGTAAAGCTTAATTTGTTATGTTTTTAAGCAAAGACCAAAAAATAGTAGTCCTATTATTTTCTTCTTACATCTCAGGCTCAGAGGAGACTGTATCACGGATACCAAGGTATGAATCAATTAGAATCTAGTTGATGGTTAAAGGCCAGTATTTTAAATAGCCCTGTTTGCACATTAACATTTTCAATTGTCTTTATGAACACAGTGGATTCCTAAAAGTTGTGTGTCCAAAATTATTTAATTCCATCCAAACGAGGATATAAACACTAGACAACAAGTATGCATAAACTAAACTAAAGAACTTTTTAAGGAACATTTTTAAAACAGAAGAAAATATAAATTATCCTTTAAAGATCTTATTCAAAAACACTAAGCTGCCTGAGATGAAGGGAAATCAATATTACAATGCAGTTTTGCAGTCAGAATTTCCTGCTGATTCATAGAACACACAGCCCTCAGGCTTGTGTGACCTGCGTCTTACAAGGCCGAGGCACAGCTTTTCCTAGATCACTAAGGAAGTCCTAAATAACATTCTCCCTACAATTGGAAATGATTTATTTGACTGCTGTTAATACCACCATTATCAGGATGTCTGATCATTACTGAAAAGTTTGGCTGATGCTACACACAAACAAAAAATTTAAGTAAGTTTTACTAAGACTTAACAAAAACCCTGAGACAAACATCCAAAGAATAAAATTATGAAAATACTAAACTTTCACATTTTATTTTGCTTAATTTTTCATAAAGTTGGTAGTATAAAATTAGGGAAGTTTGTCAAGGGGCCGCAAAAGCATAAGCGAGCAAAATGAATATAACTGGGCATACGAGATTATCAAAGGCAAAACCGAGTTGCTAGGAATTTTAAATATTGTTTTTGTGTAAAGGTGCCTATTCTTACAGTATGTGTTTATTGATTATAAATCTGTTAATAATACACCATCTAGCACATTCATTTTTATAAAGACAAATTTCAGAGGTATAGTTGATTCTCTTTATTCTCAGTAGGTACATTCTATGAAGTCATTGTAAAGTGAAGCTAGTGATTGCTGAACTATTGGTCTTAGGTAAAATACAGGCTTAGCTTTCTGCGAGCCCCTGGTCGTATTTGCATCAACCAGCCAATCAGGAGCCTTGTTTTATGTGTTCTTGTTTAAAGAAACCTCATTGAATATATTGTTAATTCATTAATATTAAATTCACAGCCTGAAGTATCAAAACTCAGCAGTCCCCAACTTTTCTGGCACCGGAGACCAGCTTTCTGAAAGAGGGTTTTCCATGAATGGGGTAGGGCTGGGAGACAGCACTGGCATTGCCACGTGACGCTGCCTCAGGACATCTAGCGTTTGATTGTCCTGAGAACCCCACCACCTAGTTCCCTCACGTGCATAGTTTACAGTAAGGTCTGTGCTAGTCACTGCTGACCTGACAAAAGGTGGAGCTCAGGCAAAAATGCAAGAAATGGGGATTGGCAGGAAACACAGATGAAGCTTCACACGCTGGCCCTCTGCCATCTCCTGCTGAGTGGCCTAGTTCCTAGTGGGCCACAACCTTGAATCAAACTTATCCACGATAAGCACTTACATCATAAGAAACAGAACAGCTTTTCAGCACTTAGGGACAGGCAGCAGCACATCAGCGTTATGGCTGGGGACCATTATCAAAAGTGAAGTCACAATCAACAACAACAAAAAGTCTTTTAAAATGCAAGAAAAAAGTGGCACTAAATTAAGAAGACAGTTGTTTACAATAGGAAAAGTAAAGCAAAAGAAGAGAAACTCACCTTGCTCAATCTCGGCTAGGAATGTAGGCTCTATGCAACTCAACAGTCTTGCCTACCTGTGCATGTCCGTGCATGACCATTTATGGTCCGAGAGCCTTGCATTTTGATTTGGAGACTTAAAACGAGTTTCAGCAAGTATGCAAATTCACCATTATGGAATCACAAGTGGAATCAGCTCTCCTTTCTAAGGCTCTAAATAGTAAATCAGTGGAATAAAAGAGTAAAACAGAAGAGATAATTCCTCTTTTATTGCCAATTTTCTTCAAACAAGAGAGTGTAACAGCAAAAATATAATAGCGAATGTGGGCATATTATCAGCAAAACGGTACTCTGTTAAACAATAAACTTTTAATTTCAACATCCACGGAGATGAGTGACATTGTTATCTCCATTCACAAATAAGGGAACTAAGCTTGAAGGACAAATGCATTTCCCCAGCCCGCTCTGCTTAGTTAACAAGCCCAGAACTCAATGTACACCTGAAAGTCCAGAGGGATTCTATACGCTACTCTAAATAGATTTTCTAAATTTCATCTGAGGCTCTGATTTCTACTTTACCCTAATACCATTTTGTGGCTAAATCTCAGCTGGGTTTTAAAAAGAAAACAACTTATCCTTTGTCAGGATTCTTGGAAACCATTTAAATTATTAATTTTTACCATGAACAGTCATTCTGTTGACATTTTTGTAAGCCCTGTGGGACATAAGAGGAAGAAATATTGCCTTTTCAGATAACACAATCCTTTCCTAGTTATCTTTAGGGACACACTCTTTTGAGTTTGCAGCACTTTCTCAGAAAGAAATTAGGAAATGTGCTCTTTTAGGAACACAGATGGTACATACTTGTTGTACCTTAAAGATGTGAGTGACCCCTCCCTGTATCTTATTACAAATAATTGGGAAATATATCACCTCTTGATCCAAATACTAATGCCTGATTATATACAGAATTAAGACTCCTCAGCCCAATATTCATAATCTAAAGACAACTGCAGCTGTAAGACTGACCCCGAGGCCTTCTACCGTTCTCATTTTGCCCTACCTTGCCTGCTCCATAAAGTGCTGGCCCGGAGCACCCACCCCCCGGGCCACTGCTCCCCTTCTTCCATCTGCTCGGCATCTCTTATCCTCTAATGTTCACAGATGCTATGCGTCGCCTCCTGTGTAAGACCTTTTTGATAATCTCAGGTCAATTTACTCTTTCTTCACACACTTATGTGTCTTGGTCCCTAAGAAAGAGTGCCTGATACATGTGAGATGAATTGAACTGAAGTTAGGCATGTTTCTTAGGGCAGTTTCTGCACAGGAAAACAGACGTAAAATTTCTAGCTCAAATTAAGAAATGAACTTTCCCCAAGAAGAGAGTAGGTTTGTGTGTTTGATAATTGACCAGTTAATGGACACATTAAATACAGTTTTTTAATGTCTTTGTTTTCCCTGGCATCGTGTAGACCAGGAGTCCTGAAACCCTGAGCCAGTAGGGCTGCATGGCCTTTGAAGAGCCAGCTTCAGGGACAGATGAGCAGCAGTGAGCACAAAGTGAGCAGCCAGCAAAGCCCCTCCTGCTGTCATTGCACTCCTAGGAGGTTCTGTCCTTGTTGCTGACCTGACAGGAGACACTGTCCATCGCCAGTTCGGAGCCATCTTCCAACGATCTACTTGGTCCTCAGGAAAATGGTCTTCAACTAAACCAGTCCCTGGGGTCAGAAAGGTTGGGGATCATCGCTCTAGACCATTCTAACTGGTTGTACATATATTCATTACATATCAATTTAGTCACTCCTGACCTTGTGTTAGTGATAGCTGGATAGCTCTTCAGACCTGGTAAGGGAAGTGGAAAATTCCACTCCCGGTGCTCTTGGGAACATAATGTTGACTGTGTCCCTGAGCAGTGAATTTATAGGGCGAGCATAAAGAAATGACCCCATAGCAGGTCGCCCATGAAGTGGTGTGTATATTGAAGCAGTAGTAAAGGAACGGGATATAGCAACAAAAACTGAAGCTCAGAAGGTAGATTGGGATAGAATGGTGGAAAGAGTTACAAATCAGTGAAAGGTGTTTGAGCTTTGTTTTGAATGTTAGAAGTACTCACTGGACGCTTCTGGTATATCACACTCATAGTTGCATGTTTTTAATGATGCGTGTTTAAGTGTGGCAACATGTACCACTGGCTGGGAAGTTATTAGAAGAGGACCTCGAAATGTGTGCTGTGTGTGCCCTTCTGGTGTGCAGGAGAAGCACACCTGAAAATGATCTCCTGAGTAAAACCTGGCAACAAGCATGACAAGGCACTTTTCTGACTCATCTGGAAGAATCCCTGGCTTCCTTCTTCAGCTTTCAGCGTCCCAAATGAGCATTTGCCAAGGGGGGGGGGGGGGGGATACTTCAGCACTGACAAAATCTTGCAAGTGTTGGGACACTTACAAAATACTGCTGATGAAGAAACCTGTTCCAGTAAGTTTGAGCTAGAAAACATGTATTACAGGAAGATGTAATGATGAAAATATGGTAGATTATTGACCAACAGCACTTATTTCAATTTTTCTCATTCAAGATTTTATTGATTGATTGATTGATTGATTGGTCTTTTTTATGTTTTGGTACCAGGAATTGAACCCAGGGCCTTAAGTGTACCAGGCAAGCACTCTACCACTGAGCTGTACGAGTAGCCTGTAAGCTTCTTTTAAATGAGAGAAAATCAAAAAGCAAAAATGCCTCTGGCCTTATGTATTATATTTCTGTTGATAATATTCTAGGCCCTCCATACCAAGTACAGCATCTACAACTTTACAACTAAGTTTTTACAACTAAGCCTGTGCTAGGCACCCAGCACACGTTATCTCATGCGTTCTTCATGACAATGATATAAGGTATGAATATTCAGATTCACAGGAACTAAAGAATTTTATCAAGGTCACAAAAATTCTAGGTGGTCTGGTCGGGACTTATGTCCGGCGCCACTCTTCTAGGCCGTTCCTGTTGGCTATACTGTCTCTAAGATGCAGATACACACACAAGTAAAAGTACTGAGCCTGGAGTTTGGCATCAAACTATATTTAGATTTCTTTTCATTGCTTAGTAGTCTTGCAAATCTAGGCAAGTTATTTAACATGAGCCTAATTTTCTTCTATTAAGAAGGACCTAACCTGTTTGAGTCACATAATCATTTGTGGATTCAGTTATACTTGGTACTAGTCCAATGGCCAACAGCTACACAAGTGGCATAAGATTTTTTCCTTAATATACATAGAAATATGGGATTTCATAACTAGAAACACCTTCCACTTGACCAAGCTTTGATCCCTATAAGCTGAATATTCGTGTAGATGCCAATGACATAGAAAGGCAAGAGAGACGTTTTGTAAGGACCTTCTCCTAAACTTTTCCCATTGTCTTTTTCAACAAATAGAAATCTATTGACTGCCGAGTATTTGCCAGTCATCATGGTAGATATTGAGAATAATCGTAACAAACAATTGTGCCTGTGGTCATTAAGCTTACCTTCTAGTAAAGTATAAGACAAGCACATAAAGAATCTTGCTACTGAGTAGGATATATTTTATGCAATGTTGGAATATGTGACCAGACCAGAGTAAGGACTTCTTCAGATAGGAAAGTGTCTGAGGTTTTAAGAAATACAGACACAAAACAGTATGTCAGGAGCATTGAGAGACAGGAGAAGACTTGAGAAATGGCTGAAGAATTGATCAAGACAGTCTGGGTCCTGTGATGGAATACATATTTCGTAAAGTCACTGATAGGTCATTATTAGGTAAGTAACATGGCACCTGTGGTAGGTAAATAATACCCTCCCTTCCTCTGCCAAAGGGACCCACCGCTTGGTTCTCAGGATTTGTGAACAATAGGAAAAAGAGGAAATGCAATGGTAAAAGAGATTTTTGCATATGTGATTAAGGTCAGGATGTTGAAATGAGGACATTTTCCTGGATTATCCAGGTGGTACCAAGGTCATCTCGGTTGTCCCGATAAAAGGGAGGGAAGAATATTAGATTCAGAGAAAGACGTCACAACAGAAGTGGAGGCTGATGTGGTGGGGTCATGAATCTGGGGACTCAGGCAGCCTCTAGAGCTGGGAAAGGCGAGCAGTGGATTTTCACCTCAAGCATCCAGGAGGAGTACATTTTTGCCAACATGTTAATTCAGACCTATTCAAATTAATTTTGGACTCTGGATTCCCAGAACTATGAGAATTCTCTTCTATTTGGTTTACATTTTCGTCTGTTTTGCCAATATAGAAGGGTGTACCCAGAGGCACTTACCTCCTCAGACCTATTTTCTTTTTTATTTACTTTGTTTTGTTTTGTCTGTGTTTTGAAAGCAAGCCTCAATAAGTCACTAAGTTGCCCCAGCTGGGCTCAAACTTGTACGCCTCAGTCTCCCAGAGTGCTGGGATTATAGGAGTGTACCAGCACCCATGCACTAGCACAAACCCACTCATTTCTGTTGTTCCAAGCCACAGAATTTGTGATAAATTTGTTACAGCAGCCATAGGAAACTGGGGCAGCATTTCCAACTGCCAAAGGGAGAGAGGCTGGGAGGGGTCAATTATGGGATGGGGGCATAGAGATGTGGCCAAACAGCACACATAATGCGATAAAGACTGACACTGGAGATGGGTTTGGGACAGGACTTGCCAGATTCCCTTAGCTCCTAAAATACTTTTTGTTTCGGCAGGAGTTGTAACCTCTGGATACTCTTTGACACACTAGAGACCTAAGTCTTAGAAAGCAAGTGTCGCTTTACTAAGTGACTGAATGAACAAATAATTTACTTACCAGCCAGGAATACTTAGCAGATGCCAAACCTAGCTCACACTCCAGACTCAGCTAGTCTAAAGGAAAATTTCCCCTACTTCCCCAGAGTGGGACAGCAAGGACAGGGTGACAGTGAGCACAAAGTGGTGCCTTTCGGAGGGAAGGGTGTGCTTGGAGGCTAATTTCAAGCTACACAGGACTTCCTGTTTATAGAAAGTATGAACAGTATGCTTCACAATGGAAAACAGAGGAAAAGCAAGAAGCCTCTTACCCAGCCTCCTTTGCCAGACCTCTCTACGCATCATGTTCTACTAATTGCTCCATAGGTCAGGCCCCACCTGGCCAACTGCAACCAGGAATGTCTGTGTAAAAAAAATTCAGGCTGTGGTTGGGGCCCACAATTGCCTAAAATACCAGCTGGAAGTCTGGAGAGAAAAGGGGCTACAGGAGATCAGCAGAATTTTTCCTCCCCATTTCTTTTCTCAAGGAGATGTCTACACTTAACTCCTCAAGGACCTTGCCTTTAGGACTTCTTACATGAGCATCCTAAGGAAGAGGTCCCTAGTGTATCACAGGTCTGCATCATGATTCTCATTTCTGCCAGTTTACATGGTTGTTATTGAAGACCCTGGCTTCAGAAAAAATTATATATATATATATATATATATATATATATATATATATATATATATATAATTTTCCTGATCTCAGGATGTGTGGGCCAACAGCACCATTCTTAATATCTTGAATTTTTAACTTTTCTTCAACTGTTACAGAGAACATCTCAAAGTGTTCCCTATTATGGGGTAAGTGTATCTAACCTGGTAGTACCTAGGTCATGCGTGTGGGCCTTACCTGCAAAGAAGCTTAGAACGAATGAGTATTTCATATTTCCACTTCCTGTTCCTATAAGGAAAGGTGGATATGTTTCTTCCAAGTCAGAAAAGGCAAGGTCCAGCAAGGAACAGGGCTCAGATATGGCCGACCACGAGGGATGTCAGGCTGAGAGATAACTGTAAGCAAAAGAATATAGCAGTTGAAGGTAGCCAATTTAAAGTTCTCCTCCTCTGCCTTTTATTAGTTATGTGGCACCTTCTTATTGGGTTCAGTTTTCAAATCAGTTATATAGAGGAAAACATCTGGGTTGGATCCTCCATATCACAAAAAAAGAAAGAAAGAAGAAAAGAAAAGCCCCTCATCACAGAGGCTTCCCACACACACACACACAGGCTCCATATGGAGCATCGCCTGGAGTGACAGGAGCCCAGAGGACTCAGGGTCCACTCCAGGGCAAGGAGAGGGAGAATTGTGCAAATGAGCTTTAGAACATTCAGTTCTTTCTATACTTGGCCTCCAAATCTCTGAGGTCTGTGTGTAGGGCTCAGAGGGTAGTAATTATTGATTTGTCAAGTCAGTCACATGTTTTCTTAGGGCTTAAGAAGCCTTATCTCAACCCAGATCACCTGGTCAATAGGGCTCATGTCCTCCTTGCTGAGAACAACCAGAACAGATCACTCTTCTATGTCTGCATATACAGCAGTTTAATACACTGTTCCACTTCTGCCCTAAACCTGTCACTCACCCCTACATCTCCAAAATGATTAGTAGGGTGAGTACTTCCATTTTTATCCATAATGAAAAACAAAGTGCTTTGCGGAAACAATAACACAGATGGCCACTGCTCATAAAGTAGACACACTTTCGTTCTCATCTGTCTCATACATATGAAACCTCACCCTGGTCTCTATTTTGGGAAACTTCTTGATCCATGGGCCACAAAGCCAAACAACTGCCTAAAGAGATCAGCCTCGTGATAAGCGCAGACGTCACCCAGCACACGGCGTTCCTCGGTTGATGTCTCTTCCCAAGGCCGTCCTTGGAGCAGATGCAGCGTGTGCTAGATGGCGCGTGCTTCTCGTTCCAGCAATCAGCTTTGATCTCTGCTTAATGTGGCTCCGGTGGTTCCTTGAGAGAACAGAAATGCTCTGCCTCGGCTCCATTGATTTCTGTGTATTTGTTCAAGGAAGATGTGTGGAAGCTTAGGTCTCTCCTAGGCATTGTGCGGGGTAGAAATGAATCACTCCTCACCCTCAGGAAGCTAATAGCATAAGAGAATAAGAATGTGCTCAAAATATGACATACATCATAATTCAGGCTTTGGAGGAGAGACCAGTGTTTTTCTTTGTTCAACTAGTGTGTGATAGGCGTGGTTTAAGTTTCAAGGATGCAGAAACAAAGAAGACAAAAAGATTCCTGTTTTCATCATTATAACAGTAAAAATGTATATATAAAGTTAATCTTAAAAGAGATAAATACAATGAATAGAGCAGTAATAGAAGGAGATATAGGTGGGCTGAAACCAGGAAGTCAGGTCAGTCTCCCTCAGGAGGCCCCTGCTCTCTACCAAGCAAGCCACCTCTAGCCAGGTAGGTCCTGGGGAAAGGAAAACAGCAGAGGAAACAGGTGTCAAGGCCACCAAGTGGTTAGATCGGGGAACTTAAGGAGAGACGTGATCATTTACACTCAAAAGATAGGAGAAGGCGGCACAAGCAGAAGTGCAGAACTGGGAAAGCGTGAAAGGTATTGAGTTGGGCGTGAGCATAGACTTAAATCAAGGCCAGGTGAGACCCAAAATTCAGAAAATGAGATGATGGCAGACTATCTACAGAAAGCTCCAGAAGGCCAGGCTCTGGCCAGGGACAGTATGTTCTTTAAGCAAAGAGCACCCAGTTTAGAGCAGTCTGTGACTTGGTAAGAGTATCCTATTGGAAGACTTCTATGGCAATAATAGAAACTGTCTTTACATTTGACACACAAGGATACCTCTGAGCTTCTCCTGAAGCTTCTGATTTCCTGATAAACATTTATCTTCATGCCTTCATTGAGGTTTCATGCCTTGTAAGAGGCTGGGCTGTAAAAGAGTTTTAAGTAGGACTGGCAATGTAATGTGTCTAATCTGGTTCAAAATGAGTATGTTGGGTCCCTCATTCCAAATGCCGATTAAAAGCCTTTCCTTTCTTCCACTCGCTCTGCCTGTCTTTGACTCAGCACATCCTGTATTTCTTGCCTAATGGCTGTGCTTGTAAAGACCTTCATGGGCATGGGTGCCTCTTCCTCCCCTCAGTCCTCTGGTACCCACACCCAACCCCCACAAGGAGAGGAGGAGGGCTGTGATAGTCCAAGGGCAGGAGCCAAGGGGGCAGGATGTCAAGACTTTGCCCTAGGAAGGAGAGAAGGAAGAAACATATACAGATGAAGGCTCTAAGCTTGCAGTGCAGGCTCAATTATAATTCACAAAATATAGATTGAAAAACCTGATCATTAAACATGTCTAGGTATAGAGTACTTCACGAGGCACAATCGCGATGCCTACCCTTCACCTCTGTGAGCTGCTTCTATGCTTCCAAAATACACGTGCTGCTCCAGCTACATCATGTATCACCGCTGAGGGATACCGTGTGACTCACAGGTGCGTGTTCCCTTTTGGCATGACAGCTGGCCCCCTCATATCTCTACAATTCAACCACAGATCAAAAATACTTGGAAAAAATTCATGTACCCATTTGGATAAACCTTTTCTCTTGTAAGTATCCACAGGGATCTTAGAACCAATCTCCAACAAATATGGAAGACCTACTGTATTCTTTCCAATTTCATGTGAACTTACTATTATTTGAAGAGAAATGATGATACACAAAAAGCCTTTGTACTCGTGCTGGTTTTTGGAATGAGAGGAGAAAAGAAGAGGGAGGGAGGGAGGGAGTGTGAAAAGGAAAGAAAGTGGGAAGGAAATGAGAAAAAGGAAGAAGAGAGAGAACCAAGAGTGAGACCGATAAAATGCCATTAAGGCCTCTTCCTCATACTCAACTGGACATCAGGAATCATCATGCACCCTCAAGTGGAAATACAAACCTTGTCTATGAGCCAGAGAAGCGAAATGAGAGTGGTCTGGCTCACAATCCAAAGGTGAGGGACTGACCACCTCCTTTCTGACCACACTTGCCTTTTACTCTGTCCAAATCTATCAGGTGATCAGTTACTATTTACTCAGTATGTTGAGGAAATATTCTGTCCTCTATTGTCTGAAGATAATTACATTTATCCAAAGGAAGCATTCCCAAGTGCTGATGTAGTTCAAGACTAATCTTGACAAAAAATGTATGCACATGTAAATTACCAACTAAAGGAGCAATATGTGGAGAAAGAGAGCACACATGTTCTATTGGCCGACAAGTTAACAAGATCCTTGTTGATTTTTTTAAAAACTTAGTTTGGGAATATTTCTTATTTCTAAAATTTTGTAGCTGATGTTTACATAATACTATTCTAAATTTCCATCTTCAAATTAGCATAAAAGATGACTACAGCTTCTCAAGGAATATTATTGGAACAAAACAAATAATTGTGGGTAAAGCAGCTAGCACACTCCTTAGATGAAAGCAGACAGAAAGTTAAAGGCAGTCATTCTATTCAATGATATTTTACATTGTAGAAAACACAATCACAGTCTTACATCCTGAAGAATATTGTCTCTCAATAACAAAGCTGAAAAAAATATTCATTAGAATTTTTGTATGAGTAGAATAAAAGTAGAGCTCACAGAGCTAAAACATTTAATAAGAAAAAGCCTCTTAGCTTTGAGGTTCAACATGTTTTTTGCACTGAAGGGAAAATTAATACCCAGTCAATTCTGCTTCTCTGCAAATGTGAAACAGAATAACAAATTAAACCTGCATGTCATCCCAAAGCCTTGTCTAGTCAGTAATTAGAATACAATTTTCTATGTCTTTGAGCAACCTAATAAAGTCAGGGATCCTTTTGGCTTGGTCAATCAGCATATGTGTCCTGAACAGCTTAACTTAGCAAGGCCAGCCTTTTACATTAGTAGGGCCTTGAGGATTAAAAGAAGGCCAGGGCCACCTGAGAGCTTCCCTTCATCAAATCTAGAGAAAGGAAGAAATTATTGAAAAGAGAATTAGGAAGATTGACTTCTGTGGTAGCTAACAGATACTGTTGCTAAGAAACCAGCAAGACACTAACCAGAAATTTATTCCTAAGAAAACTTTGTGATGATGGAGGCCAGTATTATGTGCCCCTTAAGAGTTACCTACCTTGATAAATATGTGTCTGAAAAAGCATTTCTTCAGGGCCTAGCAGTATTGTCACTGCTCTCCAAGGAAAAACACATAAGCCTACCCTGACCAGCTTATACTTAGAGGAGTCTGTGAGATACAGATGCAAGCGTCCAAGAAGGAGATCAAGGAAACCAGTTTGAGGTCATATAGAGGGAACCAGGCTCCAAATCTGCTCTGGGAAATTTAAGGAGTTCACCAGGCTTTCACCTTTATATAAGATTGGGATAATTGCTGGGCCCAGAGGCAAAGGCCTGGAATCCCAACATTCTGGGAGGTTGAGGCAGGAGAATCACAAGTTCAAGTCCAACCTGGATAATTTGGTGACTTAACAAGAGCTTATTTCAAAATTTAAAAAAGTAAAAAGTGGGATGAGGATGCAGATCAGTATTTGAGCTGTGGGCTCAATCCCCAGCACCAAATATATATATATATATATATATATATATATATATATATATATATATATATAATTTTGAATAATGAATGGGCATCCCTGGTCTCTAGGATTAATGTGAGTGTTGCAAATAGTGACATTTAGAAGAAACCCAGAGTGTGAATGAATAGTAGTGTCAGATGGGTAAGATGTTGGGAATCAGGAGTATTGAGTGAGGCGGTAGGAGACAAAGAGGGAGGAGAAGGGAATGTGAAGTTGATGTGATGTGTGTGTGTGTGTGTGTGTGTGTGTGTGTGTGTGTGTGTGTGTGTGTACAGAATTCTAAAATTTAATAAAACCATTGTGTATTGCATACAAATACCAGTAAAAATGGAAGAAAGTCCAAAACATCTAACGTTATGAGATAAGTCACGGAGAGTCTATCGCGGTGGTTGGATAAACCTTGGTCCATCTTCTGACTTTGCTGTCTTGGTCTGTTTATTTAACTTTGCCTGCTTCATTTGCTTGCTGTGGAATGCAGATTCTCCCCCCACCCCCCAACACGCACACACAGTAGATTACTCCACGTGCTTACCCAAATCAATGAGGAATACCATGACAAATGTTCTGAGGCCAAATTGTTGTTCTGCTGCCACGTTAATCTTTACTTGAGACAGAGTTAAACTGCATTCAGAAATCACCTATTTTATCACACTGCTGATAAAATTTTTCTTTCTTTTAATTGACTGGGCCATTCAGAAGATTTCATGAGATTAAACAGAAAAGAGTTTGCTAAAAATTCTCTGTTCCTTCGTTGGCTATGACAAAGCAACTATGGCAGAGTCAGAGAAGGGCCTTTTGTATTGCCTCCCTCGGATTTCACAATGGACTCTGTAAAGGGGTCTTTCAGCTGAGGCAGGTTGAACAGGAAAGATTGTCTCCATCATTTACTATCAACACTATGCTAACATTTAATTATAGTTTCTAATTATAAAAAATAGGAAATTTTCCATGAAAATTTAATGTATTTTCTCTCCCTTTGCTATATGCCTGTGACTATCTTTTAAAAATAAAGTATCCTGATCTTATGGTGTCTTTCTTAAGAACAATAGGACATAATCTGCTCGATAATCTCACTTGGTTTCTAAGAGAAAGTGGAAAATCTTTATATGGTAACTGTTAGGGGAACCTATGAGCCCATATTTAGGATATTTGATGGAAAAGAATCTGTCAGAAGATGTAACTAAAGGATAATAAATAACCAAGAGAGTAGGTTTAACTATTCCTTCCACAAAAAAGGTGATTGGTGTGTAAGGCAATACATATTATAGGCCTTTATTTGACTATTAAAATTTGTTTAGAGATTAACCCAATTAAAATATAAGCAAAGATATTTGGCAAAAATTTCTTCGAAAAGGATATGAAAATTGACCATTATCACATGAAAAGAATTTCAGGGTCAATAATCATTAGGAGATTGCAAATCAAAACCACATTAAGATAACCTATCACTCCACTCCCACCAGAATAGCTATCATCACACACAGAGAAACAGGATATAACAAGTATTGTTCAGGATTAAAAGGAATGAGGACATTTGTAATTGGTGATGGGAAGATAAAATGGCGTAGCCAATATACAATAAAGACTGGCATTCTTCAAAACTCTAAACTTAGAATTACATTATGACACAATAATTCTACTTCTGGATACATATCTCAAGTAAATGAAAACAGAAATTTGGACAGTTATTTGTTGATGTGTTGGTAGCAGAACTACTCACAATAACCAAAACATGGCTGCAACCCAAGCAGCATCCATATAGAAGAAAATGCGTCTCTCTTCTGTGTGTGTGCATATGGTAAAATATGCAGTCTTAAAAGACAAAAATTCTAATGCATTCTGTGACATAAATAGATTTTAAAGACACTGTGCCGGGTGAAATAAGTAGTCAAAAAGAACAAATACTGTGTGATTCCTCTTACATGAGGTACCTAAGTTGCTAAATTCATCAAGACAAAAAGTAGAATGGTGGTGTCGAGAGACTGAGGTGGCAGTCTGCAGGTAATTATTTATGAGTGCCGAGTTTCAGTTCTAGAAGATGAAGAAAATTCAGAAGCTAGATGAGGTTGATTGTCGTACCTATGACAATGTTTAAGACTATAAATCTGATGTAGTGTATGTTTTACCACAACATAGCTATGATCTAATAGAAAGGAATTACAGAGAGCTGGATGTGGCGGCACACACCTGTAATCCCTTCCCTCTAAGAGGTTGAGGCAGAAGGATAACAAGTTCGAGCCCAGCCTGGAACTTAGCAACTTATCAAGTATTTGTCTCAAAGGGAAAAAATAATAATAATTGAAAAGGCAGGGGCGTAGGTCAGTGCGAGAAAACTACCTGGATTCAATCCCGGGTACAACATAATGGGGTTATCAGATTGGCCTCAAGCTGAATTCCTGCTCTAAGAAATGCTTTAGCTGCATGGCATAGACAAGACACTTCGTGCTTCAGTTTTCTCATATGTAAGATATAGAATTATTCATACTACAAAAAAATAAGAAAATTTGTTAATAAAAATGCCCACAAGTAATTAAGACTCAAGAAACAACTTATTATCAATATCCTCAGGTATCACGTTTCCCACTGAGAACTCATCTTGAAAAAGCAGGTGCATTGCCCAGTGCTCAGTACATGGTAACAACTCAATTTTGAGAGTACTGCAAAGAAAACCCACAGGAGGCACGATATAACTCAGCACTAGGTTTGTAACCTGAGCACACTTCGCAGATAGTGAAAAGGCGGTCATGGTTACAAAAGGCAAAGAAGTTTCCAGGAAGGAAGAAAAATTGGGGGTGGAGCTTGAGGGATGATCAGGAAATGAGTGAGGAAGAGACGGGGGCATGGATGATGCGGGCAACCTAAGAACAGGTGCAAGGGGATGAGTGTGGCGAGGAGTGGACCTGGAGGTGGGTGTGATGGGGCGGATTATCACAGGAATTGGGAATCATGGTCGGGGGCGCTCTTTTGGACACTTGAGGTCATGAGTCTACCAGTTTGGGGCTCTTCAAGAGGTAGAAACAAAGCTGTAAGAAATAAATGGGTGCTAAGGATGTTTCAAAAAAAGAAGGACAAAGTTCTTCCAGGTTATCACTCCAATTCACAGAAACAAAAGGGAGCCGTCTTAAAGGAGTAGAGAGCAAGATTGGAAGTTCTGAGTAAACGCTCATCTGCCTGGCTAAATGCCTGGGTCCCCTGTGGGGCAGAGCACTCCCGCCCATGAGAACCAGATGGCTTTTGCCATAGTGAGGGGAAAATAGGCCAGAGCAGACCTGAAAGTAATCATTGACAAGTTGGGTTTGGAAAAAACAATTCAGGAGTCTAAGAATACGCCCAGGACAGAGGGCTGAGGAGTTGCTGCTGAGATGAGGATGCTTAGTGCTGAGGGTAGAGGACTTGCACAGGTGGGCTCCATCCCCAGCATGAGGCCAGGGTGGGGAGGTAGGAGGCAGCTACACAGAAGATTAGTCTAGGGATAAAGTTCAGGAGGAACTGGAGTGCCCAGGACAACGTCTGGCAGGTGTCACTCAGAAGGGGTTGATGGAAGGAAGACAGGAAGGGGGGTGAGGAGAAAGGAATCCACCAAAGCCGAGGTTGCCCGTGCAGTCTTGGGTGAAACAGAGTTGGTGAAGGGCAAAGAGGTGTTCCCTGAGGTTGTGACCACCGGGGACAGGAGACAGTCATCACGGCACAGCTTTCTGCAAGAGAGCCTCTGTCTGTGGGTAGTGCAACTTCTCAGCTCCAAGTTAGCCAGGGGGAGGAGCGGGATCCTCCAAATCACAGGGTATGAGGGGGATTACAGATTCAGTAGGCTCTGCCACCTGAATTACAGGAACCCAGGCACAGAGGACAACCTTCTAGATCATCACAGCTCCTTTCCAAGATAGGAAAGTCAGGTGACCCCGCCTCCCTCCCTCCCTGCGGTCTCCCTCCACCCCATTCCTTCTTCCAATAACAATCGTTACTGGTTCACCCTAGGGATGAGTCTTCGTTTGTACATGAGCTGGTAGGGACCACAAATGTAGGGAGGAAACAACTTTCGGGAAACAGATATACTTGCCGAACAGGGTACATAGGTCCTCCCAGAAGAACATGCTGGGACCCCCATTTTACAAATCAATACACTCAAATGCATGGAGAGTAAGCCCTTCTCTTTGTCCAAGCTGGTCTATGATTCTTGGAGAAAAAAACAAAAGACAGAGAAATATATTTTACATAAAATCACCCTGCTGCTCACATTAAAGCTTTGTGGTTAACTGCTTTTCTGGGCTCTTCCTCTTCTGTCAAATTTCTATTTAATAACAAAAGATCGGATTTATATTGCTAGTGGAGTGTCAGACAGTGTTCTGAATGCTTTACATACATTATTAAGTCACTGTATTAACAATCTCATTTTACAGATAAGAAAACTGAGGCCCATAGGGATTAAGTCCCATGCCCAAGGTTACATAAGTGACTTAATTAGTAGTACAGTGAAGATTCAAACCTACATTATCTGGTTCCATAATCTACCCACAAATAACTAACATTCTTTTCTTATTCGTGGTTTCTCTTTCAGAGGTTTCACTTACCCATAATCAGTTGGGTTTCACAAATAATACATGGAAAATTCCAGAAGTAAACAACTCACAGGCCTTAAGTTGCATGTCACCTGAGTAACATGATGAGATCTTACACATTCTGCTTCAGCCCACACAAGTTCTGAATCGTCTTTTCTAATGTATCTTCAGTTCATGCACATCCACCTGTTAGTCACTTAGCTGTCACTTTGGTTATCGGAGCATCTGTCACAGTACTGCACTGCTTGTGCTCTGTCTTAGTTACTTCATCATTGCTATGACAAAATACACAGCCTTCAAAGGAGGAAAGATTTATTTAGCTCACAGTTTCAGAAGCTTCCACGCAGTCCACTCATGGGGCGGTTGGCGATGGTGGAGGTCCACGGCAGAGAGAGAGAGAATGGGCAGCTGCCCACCCCATGCAGATAGAAGCCAAGTGTGTCTGGAGCAAAGCCATGAGCTTTCCCGGAAAGAAGCAGCAACAATGTCTGCTTGTCCCTTCCTTAATAATGCCAAGCTCCCAGTTGGGTCCCCAGGGTGGGCTCCCCTCCTCCACTTTCTGGTCAACAACACACAGTTCCAAATACATGAGGCTTTTGGGGGACACTTAAGACCCAAACCATAGGATGGCCGTAATTAGTTAATAATGGCCCCCAAGTGTAAGAGTAGCAATAACAAAAAGGACCAGGACATAAAACATAGAAATACTTATTAACTCTAGTAGTATGTGGCAATTCAGCAGGACATTAAAAAAAAAAAAAAACACTGCAGGGCATATAGAAAAACAGTGTATGCAGGGTTTGTCATTATCAATTTCAGGTGTCCACTGGGTAAGGGGAAGCTATTGCATGCAGAATGAAGCAGGGACCCTCTTGGGACAAGCATTTAATTAAAGATCTTAAGATGCAGAACGCCTTCACGTTATAGCTAATGAAGCCATGACTGTGACTCAGTTTTACTATTTCATATTTTTTCTGGTATAATGAAAGTGTTGTGTGATAATTTTTATACCCTAAGGGATAGTTTAGGAGCCAAGAGAAATGATGACAAGTGAAACGCATGACCAAGGCCAGAAAGGTCTCTTCAAAGCTGCACAGACCAGGCAAGCTAGACTCTAATATCATGGGGCCTTTCCCCTTGGCCAGCTTTCCAGGGAAGCCTGTCTCTTTGGGCACAGTATCATAGCTGGTCTACTACAGATGATCCTTCACTTGAAAGAGCTGCCAGTGTTTCCTGGAGTATGGAGTCTCCCTCATGCCAGGAAACAACATGGTACAGCCAGCATGTATTTACCGCTCTTAAAAAATGATTCCCCACTCTGGGCAAATTGCAAAGGAAAGCACAAAATTCTGAGTTTGCAGCCAGTTACCTCTGCTGTTGTCACAAATGCAGCCAGAAGGAGTTGTAACTATATTTAAGAATGAAGTACTTACTTACTTATTTCCATTTAGACTAAGGAATTGCTACAATGTTGGGGCTAATCCTCAATGTCTTGGTCTAAGTAAAAAAAAAAGAAACATCAAATTCATGAAGTTTGGACATTATTATCAGATTGCCCATGAACAGGATCTGATTTTCATATTCATTTTAATTTTTGTCAACAAAAAGCACAGCTTTCATCTCAAAGAGAATAAGAGTTAGTTTGTCCTAGAGTCAAATTTGAGTGAATGTGGCACAGGAATATAGATTCAGGTTACTCCAAATGCCATGTTCCAACATGTTAGCAGTTTCATGCAATATTTATAGTTACAGAACAGAAGAAAGTCATAAATCAAAGCACTTTTTAAAAACATTGGTGGAGTCATCAGCTAGGTAGGTGGGTTGCATTAAATTTGGGGAACTTCTGCTCTAAGCAGCAGATTGCTGTCCGATGGTGTTCTTGGGTTGGTGGAAACTGGGGGTCTGCTCAGACACTTCAAAACAGTGATCAGAGGAAAACTGGGTCCCAGATGCATGAGGAGAAGGATGACTACGTGATGGTCAAAGAGGCTGAAATAATTTGGCTCCACAGTATTCCAAACTCTCTGCTAATCATTGAGAATCTAATCAGCCAGTTCATCTTGCAGGATCTTTGATGCAGGTGTGGTAGCTTTTTTGGGAACTTTAGTTCACAGATTATATTCTGTTTTATCTATGTGGAAGGAAAAAAAGAAATGTGCATGGATAGATTGAGAGAGAGAGAGAGAGAGAGAGAGAGAGAGAGAGAGAGAGAGGCACAAGTTCTTACCCATGTGATTATCTTGAATGGTATAGTGAGAGTCTTGGGGTCCCCCAAGATTCAGGACCTCAATTTATTTACAGGACAAAGTGGCAGAGGCCACAGCAGTGAAAACACTCTTGTATCCCTCCTTCCTTCCTACCCACCTGGGCTTTGCTTCTCTCCTGATCTTACCAGCTATGACATGGACACAGGCCATCATCCTACAGCTATCCAGGAGTGATGGCTTCAGTCACTGAGAGGGAGGGGCGCCTCCAAACTGCCACCTCAAGATAAAGCACTCTCAGCAACAGTCTCCTCACTTTTGATTCCACCTTCCAGCTTTCGGCACGGCGCCCTAGCTGTGTGCTTTATGCACTCTTTCATGTGGTCTTTTGCATTAGGACATGCTTTCCTTCCCTCTAAATTTACCTTGGCTCTGTTTCCCCCACTGAGAATGAGCTCTTTCTCATGCCTAAAGATGCCTTTCCCACCACCTTCTTTTTCGGCCCTCCTGGCAGTGTTTCTGGATAAACCAAAATACATTGGTGTGATGTCCCAGCCTTTTCCCTCTCTTGTAGACTAGGAAGCCCAGCAACAACAAAAACTTCCTAGCCCATTCAAAATTTTGACCAAAGCAAGTAATTCAGAAATATCCATATGTAACTATTTCAACAGAGCCAAGTTGCAGAAAGACCCAAGTAATTTGCATTTTTTATCTGTAGAAAAGAATATTGCAGAAGTAGATTCACTCTGGGTTAAGTTTTTGTTATTATGATTATTATTTCCTTTTTCTGAGTAGTCTGACCTTTGAGATTTTCCCATATACATATTATTTCCATGGTAGGCAAAGTCAACATTATCCAGTGCCACCTGGCATTAATAGCCTATGTTCCTTTATTTTCAGTCTCTAGCTTTGGGACATCGCTGAACAATTCCAGTGTAAATGCCTTGGTACCCCTGCCATGTTAATCAATCCTGTACACCCAAAGCAGCTGGACCTCTAAATTGGCTCAGGAAGAGCAGAACAGAGCTAGAACGTTTCTGTGCCTTGGGAAGGAGAATGTCATGTGGTGATGAAAGCAGTCTTGCAGAACTCTTCGTTGCTCTCAACACTGACTTGAGAGGGACTTTGGGCAGAAGTAAGGGAGGGAATTAAACAAAACCAATTTGAGAATCATTGTCAACCTGAGGGGTTGAGTGTTGCTAAGGAAAGGAGTTAAAAGCCCTGAGGGCATGGTCTTAACTGACAGGAGGGATTTCGGTTGCCCTTTAACTCTAGAAAACATTTAAACTACTCCACCAGCCCTGTAATCCAGACAGCACTAGGGTTAGATTAAAGGAAGAATTTTTTCTTACCTCTGCATCTCTAAAGAAAGCTTAAAGGTGACAGGGGCTGGTGAAAGTGAGATGAGAAGCACAGCTTCAAGAGGACCTTGTCTCCTGCATGGCTCTGTGACCACAGTTTCCCTGCAGTCACTCCCGGGGCCATGCAGGTTAGCCTCCCTCATGACTGTATGGACCATTCATGGTTGTATTCTGCACCATGTAACCGCCTTTGAATTCCCCTACAGCAAAAGATGTAGGAGACAGTGGCAGCCCCGGGGTGACCCACCAGCCCTGAGAGTGAGACAAACATATCATCTTTATCTGTATGATGTATTTGCTCTTAACAAAGAAGAACAGTTTTCACTTATGCATAAAATAAAACCTCAAAGCCTTATTTGTATTTCTGTAAAATTTTTTTGTCATTCAAGATGCTTCCTAGAAAATGATATAGCTATCATTCTGTTTAGGAATGCAAAAATCTTTATCCTTATTCAAGCATATGAGGGCTGGGGCCCAGCTCAGTGGTTAGAGTGCTTGCCTAAAATAGCATGTGTAATTCCCTGAGTTCAATTCCTCAGTACCACATAAAAATTAGCCATGCATGGTAGCACACACTTGCAATCCCAGCACTGAAAGGCTGAGGCAGGAAGATTGTCATAAATTCAAGGCCAGCCTGTTGTACATAGTGAGCTCAGCACCAGCCTGGACTATAGCGTGAGACCCTTTCTCAAAACAAAACAAAGACCACCTAAAGCATATGAAAACATTCTTTCAGTTTCTGATGCTGTGTTGTTGGCCAACCAATCACAGTTATTATAAGATGTGCTACCTTCCTGATAGTTATTAAAACAGATAAAAATTCTAGATCTGTCTCCACCCCAAGAATGTCACAGTAGCAGTAGTTTTTCTGAAGCCTCAGTGTTGAGCACCTAGCCGTTACCTGCCAACTCCAAAAGTCAAAAATCCCCCAAGCCACAGTGACCCAAGAAAGCAGACATTTAATAGATGTTGAGAGAAACACACAGACCGTGGAGTGAGTTTTCTTTCTGTTTCTTTTTCCATGCAATCCTGGGGCAACTCATCGAACCTCATTTTTAAGTATCCCAATAGAAAGCAGGGATAGTATTAGCATACGACTTTGTAAAATACTTGGGAGGTCTAAAAAAGACTTACAAAAGAGCCATGGAACTATAAGATACTTCTTTTAGTTGAAGAATATTTTTCTGTTCGTCCATCTGAGAGTTTGAAATGTCAAATCTTAGTTACTTTCTCATCATTGTGACCCAAAACCCAACCTCCACAACTTAGGGAGAAAAGATTTATTGTTGCTTATAGCTTCAGAAGGTCTCAGTCCGTTCACAAGTGGGCAGCTGGAAAATAGTGGAAGCACAGAGAGAGAATGGGAAGGGCAGAACCAGCACACGCCCCTCTGGGTCAAGCCGAAGCACCCGCCCCTTCCAGCCAGGCCCCACCTCCCAACCCCACGCAGTATCCATAGGAACATGAGACTTTTTGTGGGCACTCCAGATCCAAACCATGACATGTCATTTGCATATGTGTCTATCTACATGCATAAACATATGACTGTGTACGTGTGTATGTTTAGAGAGAAAGAGAGCCCACAGTTTTCTTCAGTCTCTCAAAGAAATTTATTACCTAAAACAAGTGGATAACCTTTAGGATAGAGATATGTCTTTTAATGACACATGCATGTATAAAGGCACCCTATGTGTAATCTGAGACATAATCTAAGACCTTAAATTGAAAGGCACACAGTTATTATGCAACAAGAACTTGTTAGATATATAGTTAATTGCGTGCACAGTACAATGTTTATATTTGCTATCTTGTGTTCTTTTTCACTTGTCATCGGATTGCTTAGGAACATTTTTTTCTTAGAATAGTATTTATAAGTTACTTCACTAAAAAAGGGTCACTTACCAAAGAAGGCATTTGAGTGGTTTATAAGCACATTGTGTGATGTTCTATATCAAAAATGCTGTACAACCGTTAGGATGGGTGCCACCAAGTTACTGCCAGTACTGAGAATTGGTGAGTGTATAAAGACTCTGGAAAACTGATAGAGTTTGGCTGTTTCTTGTAAAGTTGAAAATAACTTTGCCATATGCCCCAACAATTTTACTCTTAGTAACCTACCAAGAGAAATTAAAGCATGTGTCAAAGACATGTACACAAATGTTCATATAAATATCATCCAAAACAGACCAAAATTGTAGAAGTGTTTATTAACTTGTGTGTCACACCCATACATCAGGATAGAAGTCAGTGACAGAAATTAAGTACTGATAAGTGCTACAACAGAGCAAAAAACTTGAAAATATGACACTAAGGGGAAAAAGGCCAGGTGCAGAGGACTACATATATTATGATACTATGTCCAGGAATAGCAAACATGTAGAGCAGAAAACACATCTTCGGTTACCTGTCATGAAGGGTAAACTGTTGTAATTGAAGTAAATGAACTCAAAGTAAATTTTGAGGTTAATGGAAAAGTTCTAATACTAGATTGTGGTGATGATTTTTTAACTCTGTAAACTTACTGAATTATATATGTCCGGGGAGTGACTTCATGATATGTAAATTATACCACAGAACAGATTTTTTAGAATAGACATGTTTTAAAAACTAATAATTACACATAAAATATTTGTCTACAAGATGATTTCAATTTTACATGGTAAGTTAAAGTACGTTCTTTTAAGAAAAGTGCCCTTTAGTCTCTCCTTTTACCTTATACATAAAATACACACAATGACAACTACTTCATGAGCTTTTGTGGTGATAAGTCAGTTAATAAATATAAAGAATTTAGAAGAGGGCCTACCACACAAGAATCATGAGATACATGATAATTTTAGGTATTGACTAGAGATATTAGGTCACCACCAATCATATAAATTTCATGATGTCAATTTTTTGATGTTCTTTTTTTCTGATGAAAAAGGGTCATTAATGATGTTTTCCCTAATTGGCAAAAATGCAACATATATTATTAAGAGCTATTCAAAATGATGTGGAAGGATACCACAGGGGGTAAATGTGGAGTTCCATGAAATAAATCAGGGAGGCTATCATCTGCAAAAACACTTTTGGGCTGTATTTCATATTACAATAAAAAAATTTAAAGCAATCATTTCAATCTTTGTCATCTTCTTCCTCTGCTCTGTTGTAGGGCAGTACTGAACATCTTCTTCCTCAATTACAGGATGAAGGGAAACTGCCACCTCTAGAAGCAATAAATTTAGAAGGGGCTGAGGTTGCCGTTGACAACACTTTGGGAAAACCGTTTGTGTTCAGCTGTGTTCCTCAGTGTGGAAATAGAATGTTTTTCTTCTGTGCAACCTCAAATCAAGAAATGAAAAGGTGATTCACTAACTTTTATCTGCACCCATTTCAGTTTGATAATTCATGAATCTTTTACCAGTTGCGTTTTGAGTGGCTGAGTGGCTCTTCAACAGCAGTCTCATAGATCTTTGGGATTGGTGGTAGGAAAGGAGCAACAGATTGTAGCATGACTCAAGAAGTTTGTTTTTCTTAGGTATGAGAAGTTTGGTTCTTCATTGTCCCTCCAGTGTTTTTTTTTTTCTAATTGATTTTCAGAAAAAGAATAGCACATTTTTCTAACTCTATTTCTTTAGATTTTGCACTTTCAAAAATAATACTCACCCAATATTGCCATAGGATACACACAGAATTCCCGAAAGTTATCATATTTACATATTTAAGCTAATTTGATAGTCTGGTATAAAAATAATATAGCAGTATGCCTTACAGCAAGTTGAGCTAAATTAACTAATTAATTATGGAACTTTAAGGGTAAATGAATACGGGTGATGTGTTGTGATCTTATAACACAAAGGAACAGAAGAGAAAGGGCTCAGGACGATGGACCTTGACCTGGCCTGCATATTTTAACTGTTTTACAGTTAACATGCCAAGTGTCATCTGCCCTGTTGGTGTTAATAAACTTTATACTCCTATAAGATAAAGAGTAAATGAATCTTCTCTCTGGCACTAATTAAACTATAGCAAAGGAGAGGGATACGAATAATTTCTTTTAAGTATGCCTAAAGGGGGTGAGATTTTACCACAAAGTGACACTAATTTTTTGCAAGAATGTCATGTCTTTCACTCCAGAACTAAGAGCACTGAAATTACATTTTGGCCTCAGGACCATTCTGTCTAAACAATGGATTCAGCAAGGGCCAGTCCCTCTGAATGACAGTGATCCTGTCCCCAGGCTAGCTCCTCTCATCTTACTGTCTTTCAGATGGCTTGAAGCAATGGACGAAGCTGCCCATCCCATCCATCAGGTAAGGTGTCCTTGACATTTATCTCTGCTTTCACTTTGTATTTCTTTTCAGGAGGGTGGAATGAGTTAGAAGTCACGCAGTCCACCCTGAACTTCTCAGATCTATTCTAAAGCTGGCCAAGGGGGTTCTGAGTCACCAAGATTTCTGCTCAGATCTTCCAGGGGAGCTTACCTTCCCACTGTTCTCTTTATTCTTGGGGATTTGTTTGGTTATCTCTCCTTGGAAGACTCAACAGCTTTCGCTACCCCTTTCCATTCAGTGCTCCCAACTTCCGAGCAATATTGTTTTTCATTTAGATTTTACTGCAAGCTGAGAGAAAACTTCATAACATCAGCAGGTGAATCGGCAGTTCAGTCCCTGAGGCACTTGGCTAGATTACTGTCTGAGCTTGTGCTGCACCGTCTTGGTGGAAAAATGGCTTTCATACCCATTGCTTTCACTTTTACACTGCAGAGATGATTCCTAATAGGGCTGTAGATTTTCTTTAAATATGCTTGTTACTTCACAAAATAGCACGTAAGCAAAAGATATTCGCTGTCAATTGTTTTTTGTTTGTTTGTTTTGTTTTGTTTTTTTATATTTGGCCCTTACACATGTGGGAGAATCCCGATTGTTTGAGCTTGGACGTACCTTGTCTTGTAACAGTCCTTTCGGAACATCACGAGCATCGTCACGTGGCAAACACTGCCCATGCGTTTTTCATTTCACCTGGAGCAGCGCGCTCAGCAACCTCATCCGTCTCACCAACGCATCATCCTAATGAGCCTCGATATTTTTATGCAGTTTCCACTCCGCTATTGCCCCTGAGCATCCGTACCAGTGTGAAATAATGAGCGCCCAAAGTCCCAGCAGGCTCCCACCTCACAGCGGAGAAGGCAGCGAGCTCTGCGTTCTGAAATCCCTTGCCTGCCCTTGCAAGGCTAAAGGACACAACTATAACCATACACAGAAGAAAAAATAGCTAGCTCAAGCAGGGTGTTCTGATAGAGAGATAAAGCAGGGGTCCCCAGGGTCAGGCCAGTGTTCTCAGGAAGAGCCCGGCCCCCACACCTATGGGCCGAGAGCCATGCAGCACAGACGGTTTCCATTTATCACCAGCCTCTGCGTCACTGGCCATGAAAGCCTAAGGCCTGAGCTGCCCTGGGGTATTTATCTTGCTTCTTTACACAAATGGGAGTTCCAGATAAAGAAAAACATGAACGAGGGCTGTTGTTAGTCACAGTGGACAGACCGGGAACAGGCTAAGAAGGACAGTACCTGTGGTGAATGAAATGGCAGATCAGGCCTGGCACTTAGAGACAGGGGCAGTAAAAAGTTTTTGTCAAAGTGTGATTTCTATTTCTTTTGTGTACAGGACCCCTTGTTCTTTGGTTGGTTTGCTTTTGATTTACTCAGGATACAATAGAGGTTAAAGAGAAGAAATATTGATGTATTTGGAAAAGGAAAGAAGTTCTTTCTGGACAATGAATAAAGTATGTTTTTTGACCTAGTTGCTTACAGATTCAGATCATCCCATGAGCAGAACTGTTTGAGCAGAGACCTCCTAAAACTCAAATAGACTTGGGGCTGATGACACTGGCTCTGGGGTCAGTGGCTTTTGGTGCAGGATGACCACTCAGGATGATTTCTTTGTGCTGCGCCTGCAGAACCATGTGTGGGAAGATGTTACCCTGCACAATAGCAGCCTCCCGCCCCTGGCTATCAAAAACCCCGAGTGTCTGGGCCTTCTGCACCTGCTGGATAGAAGCACAGATGAGTGGGTCCAGAGGTACTGCATCCTGAAGGACGGCTGCCTGTATTTCTATGCAAGCATTCGCTCCACCCAGGCCTCAGGTAAAGAATCAACTCTCGCTTGACCTACTAGTAGTTACCACAGTAATTGTAATAATATTTTCACCAGGTCTTCTGCTGTGTTTTACCTAAATTTGTTCGTCAATTTCTCAGAGAAGAGGTCCTGTCACTGTTCCCAATATTGGAGATTAGAACACTGCCTACAAAGTCTACATAATTTGATAAATAGAAAGTAATGAAATTAAGTAAGGAAGCTGAGATCTGAACATAGTCCAAATTTTGAAGCCTTAACCCCTCGGTTCGGCTGCTGTCATTGGTGACATTCAGGGTTTATGCCAAATATCCTGTTAGCAACTCCACCCTTATTATCTGTAATTTGGACAAGTGAGAGTAAAAAAAGAAACCACCATCTACTTTTTGTGGGCACGTTGTTTAATTCCCCAAGTTTCCCCATTCATAAAGTGAGAATAACTGCATATTTTACAGGACTGTTGTTAAAATTAAATGAATCACGGGCATTAAAAAGCCAAACACAAAATAATGTCTGTGTAGAAAATTCTCATATACACAGCATATTCACTTATCATGTTGTCTTAGTTATTTTTTGTTGCTGTGACTCAATTCCAGACATTCACATGTTTAGGAGAGGAAAGGTTTATTTTAGCCCACAGTTTCAGAAGGTCACAGTCCATTCAGGGGTAGCCAGAAATAGTGGAAGTACATGGCAGAGGCAGAGGTGGAGGCAGCTTCTCAGGACATCACCATCAGGAAGCCAAGTCAAGGCAAGTTGAGACCAGTCCTCCAAGGAAGGCAGGAAGCAGCTTATATATCCTTCCAGGTCCCAGCCCAGTGATCAGCCCCTCCTGGATCCAGGGGTGGAAGGTGAACAAAACAATTAAACCTCCCAAGTAGTCACTTGTCATAAACTCACATTAAAAAAGGCTGAACCCTTTTAATTGCTGGATCAGCTAAGGTAATGTTCAAGAGAATGTATCCATAAATAGAAAGGAAATGTATTAAGATCGTAGGCACAGCTTACTCCAAACTGAAACATTAAGAAAGTGCTTCCAAACTCCTGGAGACCAGAGAGACTTTCTGATTCTATTACCATTTGATACTTACTGGTGCTATAAGGAAGAGTTTAAAATTAGCAAAGGCAACTACCACGTGGCTTCCCTTATTCCAAAAGCTCAGAAGAGGTTCTACTTGGACAGGAAAGTGGTAGGGAGAAAATTGACCACTGCCACTACTAAATTTTATTGAGTATTATATACATTGACTGGAAAAGGCAATGAGGAAACATAAGACTTATTATTGTCTATACATGATTCCTAATGTGTCTTCTTTGACACTTCACTGTCTTCATGGTATAGAAATGCTGATATGGGTCCCTGACCCTAGTTATAAAAAGTGTTCAAAATACAACACCGTTGATCTTTATAAATTGTAATTTGCGCATTTACAAAAAATGAATCCATCCTGTTTTTAAACTCATAAAGTCATATTCTGTTGAATGGGTAGATCAAATATAAGTTTATATAGATTGTTTCCCTTAATCATTTGTTGTTGTTTTATACTTCAAGGTAATACACAGATGCCTATTCAGCAGCTGACCTACTTCTGTTGCAAGACACGATACAGTAAAATTTTAAGATTTTTTGAACCATCTAGTTCATCACAACTAAACTCTGCAATTGTAATTCATTTGTAACTCAAAATTGGCCATGCAATGTATAACCAATGGGCATAGTTGTGTTTCAATAAAATTTTACTCACAATAAACAAAAAAGAATAAATGACCTGGAAATAATAACAGCAGAAGCAACAGTGATCATTTAGAGACTGCAGCTTTTATACTAGTCTCTCTGTTAAGTGTTTTTACTTACCTCTTTATTTCATTTCTGAATGAGCCTTCTAGGATAGCTTACTATTTCACCTACAAGTGTGGAAACCGCTGCCTGGTGAGGCTATGTAACTGTCACAAGTTCTCCCAGTGGTAAAGGATGAACATAGACTTCAAACCCAAGTAGCCTGAACTGCACCAAAAAAAAAATAATAAAAATAAAAATAAAATTAATTAATTAATTAATTAAAAATAAATTTAAAAAATTAAAAAATTGGATAAGTAGGAAAAAGTGGATTTGGCTGAGGCAGGAGCATTGGAAGTTCAAATCCAGCATAGGCAACTTAGCCACTGAGTGAGACCCTGTCTCAGGCCACTAATGTAGCTCAGCGCTAAGGCCCTGGGTTCAATACCTAGTAGAGAGAGAGAGAAAAAAAAAGAGCCTGTTATTCTCAGCTCTTCCCATTGCACACCTCATCTCATTTTTATCTCTTCCAAAATTTCTCCTTGAAAATAAACCCTTCCATTCTTTCCCAGACTTACTTCTAGAATGTTCCTGTCTCTATTGATCCTAAACTTCTAGCCACAGTTTTCTTAAATACAGAATAAAAAACTATATCACACAGCAATTCCAACAGGAAATCTATGTCTAAGCTACGTTCTAGAGGCCTGTGGGTTTGGTTTCGTTTTGGTTTTGCTGCTGTTTTTACATGGTTCTTCTATTTCTCGGATGAACGATGCTATTTGTCTGCTTCTCCCACCGTGACTGCTGATTGGTCCAGAAGGAAGGCCCCCTTGGTGGTGAGCAGCTGCTAAGCTTTCTTCAGGGTGGAGGTGGCTATGCAGGAGCTATTCTGAATTACATCATTTTTCTCTACATTTGAATTTTAATTCAAAATTTGCATCCCTTTTTCTAACAATCAAGCTCAATTTTCTTGTACATCTTAGCTGAAATCCTAACCTGAGGCACACAGCCCCTAGTCCAGCCTAATGAAACTCAGGACCAAGTGGAGAGATGTGGCCAAATTTCCAGCAGAAAACTCCCACAATAAATATGCTCTTTCCACCCTCTGCCCTCCAAGAATCACTGCCTTCATGAGCCATAGTGGTTTTTTGGAGGGCTGGAATATACTTTTTAGGCATACTGGAAAGGGAAAGTTACCACATACTGAAAACTTTCTTCCTATTAAGGACTAGAAAAAGCACCTAACATTCCTTATCTAAATCTAATCTTTACAAAATATCCTTTGCTATTGCCTCACCAGAGGTGACAGACTAAGACAAACTAACACACAGTCCCCCAGAGATTAAATGATTAGATAAAAATGGGAACAAATTCTGTTTGAATTTTCTTGGAAGAAATTTCTCTTTTCAAGGTAGTCACTTGAGGCACTGAAAGGATACTGAGGAATACCAAGGGAAGCCAGGGGGACTAGAAGGGACAGAGCACAATACAGGAAGCAAGACTGTGCCAGTTTCCTGTGCGAACCACATAGACATCACTCGTCCCACGTTTCGCCTTCAGCTAGATAACTATCCTTCAGCATGTACTGTGGGAGACACAGTCTCATGTGTTCCCTGAAGGATCCCCCGCCAACGAAAGTGCCAGTACTCAAAGAATATTCATTGTTGGCTCGCATGCACCTGCTAGTATTAAAAAGTCACTGTGCAAGGATCCCAGAAGCCCGTTAGTCAAATGCCTGCATGTGAGCCTGAAGGACCTTGTCATTCTCCATACACTTGTTAATTTTCTTTCTCCTTTTATCATTCTCCAGCAAAAGCTGGACAGAACAAATCATAATGGTTAACTATTGTTCCTGAGTAAATTATATCAAGGTCTCTGCGTGCATCTCAGAAATATATATTTTATATTACTGTAGCAAAGGGGACACGTTGTGATTGCACAATTCTTGCAACTAACATTGGGCTAGCTTGGTAATTATGGCTACTAGCATACCAAAGAGAGGCCTACCCAGTGAAGTTCCCTCAGATGAAATAAGGAGGTTATAATTGGATGTCTTTATTACCAAACACTTCATTTATATCTGAAAACTGACCAGGAAAAGGTCAAAAATCTATCAAATTTGTGGTTGACATTTTTGGACAAAATTGTCTCCATTCTCAGGAAAGGCAGGAACAGTGGAGGATATCTCCATCCTAGACTAAACAAGCAAAGTGTGAAAAGCAGGAAAAAGCTGCAGACCAGTGTACCAGCATGCAAATGCTGGCTACTGTTGCTTGGAGCAGAGAATCTATGCAAACTCACCTTGTGACACACCTGCAGGTGTCTTGCTGTCTTGAAACATCTAGGAAATTGCCTGTTCTACTTCTAATACTAACTAACCAAAGAACTCAAAGTATACATCTAGATAAAACCCCTAACCTACATTATTCATAGTAGCCAAGAAATTCTGAGAAAATTTTAAAAGTCTATCAATTAATGAATGGATAAATGAAGAAAATATGGTATTTCCATAGAGTGAAATGTCACTGCTCAACAAAAAGGAATGAAGGATTCATTTATGATACCATATAAACGAAGCTGGAGTACATAATGCTGTTGGAAAGAAGCCAGTTGCAGAAGACTCTGTATAGTATGATTTTATTTATATGAGATCTTTCAGAAAAAAAATTGTATAGACCTAGAAAAGAGGGTTGGATTTCCTAGCATTTGGATATCACGTGAGTAGTGACCACTACTGGGTGTGGGATTTTTTTCTTGAGGCAATGAAACCATTCTAAAATTATAGTGATGCTTGCATAAGTAAATTAAAAGTATTGAATGGTATATTTCAAATGAATGAGTTTTATAAAACTGTTCTAAATCTCTCTCTCTCTCTCTCTCTCCCTCTCTCTCTCTCTCTCTCTCTCTCTCTCCCTCTCTCTCTTTCTCTCTCTCTCTCACACACACACACAAACAAGTGGTGGTACTGGGGTTGGAGTTTAAGTTTCTAAGTTGCTCCACCTGGGGTTTGAACTTGCAAAATTCTTCTGCTTCAGTCTCCCAGGTGTGAGAATTACAGGCCTGAGGTCTACTAAAGGGGAAAAAGTGTTAATTTCTAAAAGAAATGCTTTCTTAGAAGTTAGTTCTGAAATGGACCTTTTTACATGAAGATTAAAAATGAATTCAATACTGCATATAACCCCCCTTATAAAATAAGCAAGAGTTTTTTTCTACTTTTTAAATCCAAAAAGCATTCATTCTGTTTAACTTGACAGTGTGCCTCGGCCCTGGGTAAAACCAAGAAGAAAACAGAAGAAAAGAGTCTGGGTTTCCCCTTCACAATCCCTCATTCACATGCGGGCATAGAATTGTCACCAAATAAAGTAGCAAAAACCAAGTGAACCCTTCATATTTACTTTGATGGGATGGCGCACTCAGAGTGGCCACCGGGGGAAATTAAGAGTATAAGACCAAGAAGGAGCAGGAACAGCGAGGCCTTACACATCTAATCATCACTGTCGCCGATGTCTCCTGGAGTCTCTGCGTGAGATTCAAGCTACCCCAGAGAGCCATAATGCTTTAAAAAGCAGACAAGGTTCTGATTTTTCTAAAGCTTCTTCTAGACTAATGTCCCCCACCCATCCCACTCCTGAGGAATGGAAATTAAATCCAGGCCAAGCAACATATAACTGTTAACAGGGAATCAAAGTTCCCCTGGAAAGAAATCTTTTAAAAAGCAATCATTTACTCTTGTTACTAACTCAAGGTGGCCCTTTCATACCCCCTGTGGGTTCACATACTAAATGTGGTTTGCATATGCACAAAGAAGATAAAAATATGTTGGTGGTAGAAGCTGCTGACAATCTTCATTATCTTCAGGAAGAATGCTTTAATGATTTTGCCTTGGAAAATACTATTGAATTTCCCTCTAATATAATATTGCAGGTGTCATTTCTTGATACTACAAATTTTATTTTAGAATGTGTCCTTCTGGTAAAGAAGCCATGTTGGACACACATTTACTCAAAACTAAATACTGACTATGTAGTAAGAGGATTGCACAAATGGAAAACAGAAAGTTCGAATTTATTCCTGTCTTGCTACTAGTCCTGAATTAGTGCATAACTTTACATTACATACTCTTTTGAAGTCTCAGCGTCCTCACCTGTAAAATGAAATTGCTGATCTAGGAGGTTTTTTTTTTTTCACATACAAAAGTTTCTTGACATGTTTTCAGACATCTTTCCCCTTCTTACTCTTTCCCTGTTCTCAACTTTCTTCCCTCTCCATTATCTTTTCACAGGTGGTCTATATCTACAAGGTTATAGGGTGAGTGAACAGACCCATAACTACAAACAATCGGTAATCGAACTCAAACCTCCATCAGAAGAGTTCAAGACTTTCTACCTCTGTGCAGATAATACTACAGAAAACCAGCGGTAAGCCAAGATCTTGCTATTTCATATTCATTTCCCTACCAGGCCTTTTGAGCCCTCCATGGAGAACCCTTTGTTTCGCAGCTCTACATCTTCAGTTAAGTCTCTTCCCTCCTGTTCAGTCTTCATATTTAATAATCCCTGGGATATATTATTTTTCTCTTGCAGTCTCCTCTTAGATCACTCTTCTGGAATTTTTTTTTAATAGGAAAGTAGTAGCCAATTCTTCCTAAGATGGTGGCTGGCTCAGACTTCAACATAAAAATCCATTAATGACATTATCTGCAAATATACTAATCCATAGATTTATTTTCTGTCTTTTCATCTATCTCATATTTCCATGTCTATCTGCAGTTTGTTGGTTATTTTCTGTTATAAACAACTGGTGGACATAAAAATTCTCTGATTTATGACATATTCACTATTTAGTTAGCATTTGCAAATGAACACTTGGGCCAAATGATTGTGAAAAAACAGTCATTAGAAATCAGTAAAGATAGCAAACACAAAACCACAAGGCAAGAAAGTTCCTGTTGGAACAGAATGCTCATCATCCACAACTTAAGGGTGGGCCGGTTTAATTTAACTCATAGTTTCAGAAAGTCTCAGTCCATTCTTGGGCAACCTGCACTGGTGGAAGGACCTGGCAACGTAGATAGAGAGGTGTACATGGCATGGCAAAACAGGAAGAGGAGTGCCAGGGGAAGGGCAGAGCCAGCATAAACCCTTCCAAGTCACGTTCCAGTGATCTGAGCTTTTGAGTCAAGCCAAAGTGATCTGCCCCGTCTCTTAGCAGCACATGGAATCCAAACATATTCCACAATATCCATGAGGACATAAGGTTTTGGGGAACATTCCAGATCCAAACCACAACATTCCCCCCATAGCCCTCCAAAAGACTCATATTTATCTCCTCTGCAAAATTCATTTCGTCCATCTGTAAGAGTTACCAAAGCCTTAACAGTTCTAGTACAGCTGAGAAGGCCAAGCCTAAAACCTCTTTTGAGACTCAAGACAAATTCTTAGCTGTGAGCTTCCGTGAAAAAATCAAGGAAAATGTAAATACTTCCAAAATATAATGGAACAGGGTTAACATTTCCAACCTACAAGGGAGAAATATGAGGACACAAAGCAACTGGGCCAAAGCAAGGTGGAAACAAAGCAGGGAAAATGTTAAATTCTGCAGCTGTATTACATTTTGTCGCTCCATCATATCTTCTAGGTCCATGTCCCGGCTCCCAGTGCAAGCGGGAGTGAGATATGGGCTCCAAAGGCCTTAGTACTCTCATCCCTACAGCTTACCTCCTATTGCAACCTTCATAGCTTCTTGTTTGGGCTAAATTCACTCACAGCTGGTGGCATTCCTCTTCAGGAAATCCATGTTCCTGGCATTTTCAAATTTCTGGGGTCTTCATTGCAATTCTGGCTTCGCCTTCAGGCACTTCTCTCTCATGGACACACTGCCTGGCCACCAAGGTCTTCTCCTGAAATCTGAGTGCAAGCCTTCCTGACCCCACCATTCTTACATCCTGCAGGCCTGTGGAATCAGCACCATGTGAAGGATACCAAGGTTTGCCACTGGCCTGAGCAGGAGTCTAGTCCCCCTGCACGATGACTGTATCAATCTCAAAGTGCCTGGATAGCTGAACTCCAGGTGGCTGAGCTTTGGCAAATACTTCCATCTTTGGCCCTACAAGGTACCCTGGAATAGTCTTCTCAGAGCAAAGTCTTTTATTCCTTTGCACCCTCAAAAGGGTAAAGGGTAAAGATTTGCTGATTTCTGAGATGCCAAGCGACTGCCTATACACCGAGCTGTCTTGACAATTCCTCAGTCAGATTAAGTCTATTGTCCTTAATCTCTTCCAAGTGAAGTTTCAAGACGGGGGCATAGATCACAGTATAGAACGCATGGCTTCTAGACCAGTTACCAGTAGAGTCCTCCTTCCCATCTGAACTTACGAGCCTAGGCTTTTCAGTCCACACTTCTGTCAGCTGGTCTTCTGGGCTATAACCAGAATTTTTCATCAAGCTCAGCTCACAATGTTCTATGGCTTCCTTAGCTGGCATCTTCAAAGATTTCCAAAGTCCTCCTGCAAACATGTTCTCAAGGTTTCTAAACTATATTGTTGGGTCAAGTCACAACAGTGATGCACTTGTCTGTTATCACTTTCTCTCTTAATTAATTTTTTATTGCTGAGCTAGAATATCCGACATCCACCACTTAAGGGAGGAAATACTTACTGTAACTCACAGTTTCAGAAAATTTCAGTTCATCCATGGATGGCCTGAAGTAAGTGGTGGGAGGATTCGGTGCTAGGGTCCTACTCAGAGAAAAGAAAATCACAGGTGGGTTAATCTACTTGATTCAATTAACCTCCATAATCAAGGCACATCCCAAATACATGAGGCTTTCTAGAAACCCTCCTGATGCACACTGTAACAATTTACATACTTTATTACTATCATAGCATATTTTACATGTAGAGTTTCATTTTCTTAATCCCAAACCTAAGGGATATGGTTAATCCTTTCAATCTCAAACTCAGTAATCATGAAAAACAATTTTAAAATAAACTAAAAATTTGATAACATTTTGCCTCCCTGGAATCCAACAAATGGTTTAGTGAACTACCTGTTCTAACTGTTCTACACTTTTTTCTCCCATAGCTGGGTTACAGCTCTGACAGCATCTATCAAAAAATGGCTTCCTTTGCAACAGGCTATTCAGGACTTCATGAATCGACCTCTAGAGGAAACCAAAATGTGAAAGAAACCCTGATTTTTAAAACAAAGGATCAACAAGGTTAGAATCAGCTTCTTAGAAGAAACAAAACCTTTATCATTATAAAGCATTCCAAATGAATGTTCCACCAATGTATTGAAACTCTGTAATAATAATGATTATGACTTTGCTTTTGAATCAAATCACCAGTAATGAGTGTGATGTTCAAATATAGGACTTACGTTACATGTTTTGCCCGTATACTTGTTAGCATTACAAAGTGGTAGACGCCTACTTCCAAAGTTTGAAAGCATAGCTACATTAGAAGTTTATTTATTGCATATTATCTTTTATATATTTTGGTAAATGTTCCATGATGTGTTTGGCTGTATATTTCCTTGAATGCTTTTTGACCATAATGCAGGAAACTTATATTTAGGGAGGTTAAGATCATGGAAGCAAGTGGCTTAAATTTTTTGCTAAACAAGGTCTTCTCTCTTAGATATTTATACATAAAGGAGACCCAAGTGTCTCCTATGTGAAAGAAAATGATAACAGCTATTGTTAGAAGTAAATAAAAGACTTAGATTGAATTTAGAAAATGAGTCAAAGACATGGATCTTTGTAAATATCTGTGACACTGAAAAAAATAAAACTGTTCTGTTCAGCGTCTTGAAAGTAAAATTTAGAGAAATGCAAAGGACATTCTAAGCATTGATTTCATTTCTCAGCAGAGCAATCTCCATGCTGTATTCAATATGTTGTGATATGTGTGGAAATCCCATGCCCTCACTAAGGGACGTGGATCATAGACTATGGGGAATTCAGTCATAGAACTCAAGTATGCTGGAGCAATTCATTTAAAAAATGAAGATGAGATGGAGAAAGAAAGGAAGGAAAGAAGGAAGAAAGGAAGGAAGGAAGGAAGGAAGGAAGGAAGGAAGGAAGGAAGGAAGGGAAATTTTGCTTTAAACCGGGCATGGTAGTGCGTACATGTGATCCCAGAATTCTGGGATACTGGGACAAAAGGATGGCAAGTTAAAACCCAGCCTGGGATACTTAGCAAAAGCCAATCACAAGACAAAATAGTAAAGACCTGCCCCAGGCCCGGTGGCGCAGGCCTGTAGCCCCAGCACTTTTGGAGGCTGAGACAAAAGAATCACAAGTTCAAACCCAGCCTGGGCACTGAAGAAAAGAAATTAAAATAAAGCGTGGTGTATGTATCCCAGTGAGTAAATCCTGGGAAATAATCCCAAGTAGAAATAGAAAAGAAAAAGAAGATGAGAAAAAAGAAGAAGGAAGAGGAAGAGGAAGAAGAGGAAGAAAACACTGAAGCACATCAATTCCAGCAGTAAATCATCTTTGCATCTCTACAGTCTAATGGAAGGGTTTCATGCCAATTTAAATTATATTTCTTTTTATATTTAAAATCTTAAACACAAAAAAAAAACCAAAACTCATGCCACTTTTGCATACAGTTTGCCAAAAACAAATGTAAAGTTCTCAAAAAAGGGCTACTTGTTCACACTAACTCGGATAAAGGAGGATTGTGAGTGTACGAGGCTGACCATGTCTGACGAGAAGATGCCTAAACAAACTCCTGACAAAACAGACAAGCTGTAGTGCTCTGACTGGCTTGATAGTGCA
Organism: Ctenodactylus gundi; assembly: GCA_004027205.1. Lineage (NCBI taxonomy): Eukaryota > Metazoa > Chordata > Mammalia > Rodentia > Ctenodactylidae > Ctenodactylus > Ctenodactylus gundi. The sequence continues at coordinate 278,599 of PVKB01000458.1, forward strand.
ATCAAAAAATATCCAATTAACAACAACAGACAGCCCTCTGTTCTGAAAAGGGACCCTTTGTTCTCCAGTAGCTGTCACCATAATAATGAGTTCTTTGAGCAGTAGCATCAATAATGTTCATGTCACAAACCTGGGCCTTGTATATCCGCTCTCCAGCAGAGCTCTGTCCCCTCGTGGAGCCCGCCATGGAATACGCAAAGTGTGCCATTAGCAGGCAGTGTGAGTTGGTGACCACAGTCACAGTGACACTGGCACAGACTTTCCCTTGGAGCAGAAGACAAAAGCAAAAGCCCTCATAGAGCAATTATAAGATTTTCTCTGTGTCAAGCATTCACACAGATCATTTGAAAATAACTGATAACAATATTCAAAGTTCAGAGACCCTATCTGAAAACTATTACTCATCCAATATTCCAGAGACCTAAACAATCCAGGACTGTGAAAAACTGGTGAGGAGGAATATTTTTATATGGAATGGTCTTAGTTTTTATATGATTTTCAGAGATGGATGGCTGTCCCAAAACAGAAAGCAACAACAACAAAAAAATAGTTCTAAGATCAGGAGCATTTCCCAAAACACCCCTGATTTCTATCTCTGATAGATTTAATAGAAAACAGTGCGAGACCAGCCTTCTACACAGGCGATATCTGACTGGACATTTCCGCCTACCCTTTGGTCACAGGGGACACACCACCCCGAGGGCAACCCACTTGATCAACAAGTGCTCATTGAGCACACACATTGGCTACTACCAATACGGTAGCATGAAAAAAGCAGAAAATTACTGTTCAAACCCTACAAACTGCACCCAGTGGGTTCCAGCTCAGATTCCAGCTCTGCTGCTCTCTGGCAGATGTTGGGCAGGTTACTTGAACTCTCCATGCTTTAGATTCTTTCTCTATAAATATTGGTTTAATTATAGTGCTGGTACTTGTTTTGCATAGTCACTTATTTATTGATTTGTATTTTTATTTACATGTCACATCCCTTTCCCCTTCCACTGCCTCCAGACGGAGAGGATGCAGGAGAGACTCATCGAGAATTCTACCTAAAGAGGACCTAATGGAGAGGACTAAGTTTTAGGCTTTCTGGGTCCTCTGCCTCATAATATTGCCTAGTTAGACCACCAAAGACTGGCGCCCAGTCATCAAAGCTCAGCTAGCCAAGTGCTCCATGATCTCCACAGTTTCCACCAGCAATCCCAGAAGCCCTGTTGAGCTCACACTATTCTTGCAAGGTTCCTGCAGAGTATCTGAGATGCTGGTGTAACTCGGATTCTCGTTCCACTTTTTCTGTATACAATGTGCACACAAGAAGAAAATTCCCTAGATTACTTTGAATGTGTGCTTCCTTGTAGAATTATATTCATTGAAAATGAATTAACCAATATTAAAAAATACACATGATGACCTGTTCCCTTAAGAAGGGAACAATACACTAATCAGTCCTGGGGTTTTTGTTGTTGTTGTTTCTTTTTTTGTTTATTTTTTAAAATTTGCTTCAGCTACAGAGCTGAGAAAATTTTCTCAATGGGCCCTGCCTCTCAAGCATCTTACAGGGTGTGGAAAAAAATTTTTCCTGTAAATTTTGAGGGGAAAAAATCTTCTGTATAGACCTTTGTTTAACCTAGTAGAATTGCATTTCCCATCCGCATGTGTTCTGCAACCAAGTAAAACCTTATTCATTGAGATATCTACTGCCGGATGTAAAAGTGAATGAAACTATACAGTGCTTTTGTTTTTAAAAGTAACTAACTACTATATACTTACCATATTTACACAAATAATATTTTGGGTTAATACACATTCTTTCAGATGCTTCCAAGTATATTTTTTAAAATAGAATTCATTCTTGAGAAGAAAGTTTTTATTTCAGTGACTGTTCATAGGCTGTTTAGCCCAAAGTAAATAAAAACCCAAGATCCTTAAAACAAAAATGTTTTGAATATTCTGGTAAGTTATTGATCAATCTGTCGAGGCAGAATACCTCTTACACCTGTAATTACTCATTCAATACCCTCAAGGAAGTAAGACTATGCCTGTCCTGCTCACTTTATGCCCTGAAGCCTTCAGCGTGCCCTGCACACACTAGCACTCAATAGACAGCTGGTGAAAGCATAAATAAATAAATTCCATGCACTGATCTGATCACTGAAGAAATTCCAATCTGCTACTTTTGAGTTTACCTCCTAAGTTATACTGAGATTTTAATGTCTGAAAACTAGTGGAAATTGCGAGGAGAATTTAAGCATAAATTTATATATTAAAAATATGAGGAAATGGTGGCACACTCCACTCCTCAGGGGCAGCCTGGAAAGGAATTGGAATGTGAAAAAATTACCTCAAATACCTTTCTCTCTGCTCTGTTACTCTTTGCGTTTCCATTTCTCTCTTCTTTCTCCTTGAAAGTTGACTTTAGGTGACAAAAAGCATGAGTGCATGAATTATGGGCCTTCGCCCCAGTGATAGTCCCTGTCCCTCATTGGCATCAAAGTCGTTGCTCTCTGTACTTACCAAACACACGGCCAAAGTTAAAGAAATGAAGTCTTCGTAACAACCATATCTAGGATCAGCACGTTAGGATGCTCTGCGTATCAAAAGGGCCAGTGCAGTAGCATGTATAGGACAATGATCCCAGCATGTTCCCAAGGTGGGGGGAGGGTTGTAGGAGGACAGCTTTGAAAGGATGAGCAGCAGTAGGAGGGGAGCTGGGAGTGAAGCTTCCTCCCATCACATCAGCAAGGGTGTTAGAAGCAAATAGGACCTGGTGGCAGGAGGTAGAGCTTTGCCCAGTTTCTACCGCCTGCTCACCACTCATCTGTCTGGTGGCCCAGCCCTTCCAAGACTACAGGCTAGTATTGGTTCTGTGACTTGGTGGCTGGGGACCCTTAGTGTAGGAAACCCAATTTCAGAAAGGTAGTTTCTCCTTACCAACAATGAAAGTTGTGTCTCTTGACTTGCATGGTAAGATTTCGCATGAAACTTTACACAGCTGCCCTTCAATTTGAGCTGCTATTACTCACCATCAAAGTCTCCAGAGTGGTTACAGTGACCACATAACTTGAATTCTTAAGATATTTTGAGAGAAGACACTATTAATAACAGTACTGAGAAGACAGATATAAAGGGGAAATTTCCCAGGCAAAAAAACCACATACTTTATCTTGTGAGTAAGGTTCCAAAAAATTTGGTATTCTTTGCTTTTTTATTCACACGAAGAAAAGTGATTTTTGTTGAACATTTCAGATTGTATTTACTAAGGTCTGATTTCCTATGAAAGAATAATTTCTATCTTTCCAACCTAATTAGAATAAATTAAGAACCTGATTACTCGTGGCCAGAGAGGGAAGGTTACAATATAAGGAAATTGCAGGAGCCCTGCTGCCCTGACTTTATGCTTGTTTGGAGTAGAGCAGAGGTAGGAAGTGTGGTGTTTTTCTAAAACTGGAGTCTTCAAAAACTCACAGTGTAGGATTCTATCCTATTTACATAAGTTTAATAACATGCAGATCTAGAAGCCAAAGAACTTCCTATGAAAATGACTATAATACAGTGAGCTCTTCTGTTATAGTTCAAGAGGTACTTGCAGATAGGAAATTCCTGTGTTGGACACAGACTTCACTCACAAAAAAAGCAGCCACAACCCACCACTGTTAACCTGTGGTCTATATTTTGATTATTTTGATTTCAGGATTTGACAGGCATTAATTGTCTATATCACCTGTAACTGGTCACTTGGTATTCAGATATTGAATTTCCTCGCTTTTATTTTTATAACAAGTATGTCCAACTGAAAAAATTAATTTCCACAGAAGTTTACTTACACAGTAGTTCTTGAGAAACTGTTCTTTCGTCTAGGCTTGTAAAAGAATTGTAGAATCAATCACCCCATACTTTTTAAAAGGCTACCGTACCATCTCTTACAATAAACTACAGTGCAGTTTGATATTATGAGGAAAGTATAGTATCTGTAATTAAAATTATAAAAAAAATACAAGAAAGCACAGACATTGTTCAAGTCATAATGAATTGAGGCCTTGACCTTTCCTAGTTCTAAATCTCTACAATCATGTTGATTTGACAGTCAAGCCACGGAGTGTTGTGTGGTGAAGGAGAGTTTGCAACAGGAACCTTCTTGGGTAAATGCCATTAAACCAAATCCCTTGTTGCTTTTGTTGTTGTTGCTGTTGTTTGTTTTGCTAAAGTTTTCCCCTCAGACTCTCCAATTTGTTATGCATATTTGCTCTCGCTTCATCCATTTCTCCACAGATACAAATAAAATCTTTTGCTCAGTGATTCTGCTTAGCTGTGGCCACCATAATGATGGCTTTGTTTTTAAATGATTCATGAGGGGCTTTTTTCTGTGCTTCAAAATAAAATAGAAGTTTGTTCTGGGGAATTGTATTCTTTTGCAGCAACTTAAGACAATAGGTTCGGATAGCTCTCACGTGGAGTTTCTGTTCTATCCTTTTGCCCCTTTCTCTGCAGTATTAGCTGCCTATGAAATCTGATACTTGTGATATCGTTATATATAGCTTTAGTTCTTTTAGCATTATTATTTTTCCTTAATTAGTTAATTATAAGTTTCCACAAAAATATACTGATGATATTATTTTCAGAAGTTTTGATTTATTCTCACAAAGTCTCTCCCAGATCTTTTGAAAAGAATGTGTGATTAGTCATCCCTTAAAAAGATTTTATTGTTAATTTCTAAGCCTTGAAGTAATACAGTCGTTATTTAAAAAAAAAAAATTCCACTATAGGGCTTCAGCTGACCAAAAACTTGAATATAACAACCAACAAACACTCTTCTCTGTGGCATTACAGGATGCCCTGGGGCACTCTTCTCTGAGCAAAATTCTTGCCTTTCCTCCCTTTAATTGGTAAAGGGTTGGTACTGTCGATTCCTGATGTAACTTCAATGCATCTTTTTTTTTAATAATCCTGATCACAAGTATATGGCTTCTCTCTAATGATAATGATGGTGTCCTCTTCTGCCCCATTTTGTAGCCTCTTCCAGTCTTGCAAAACTGCAAACTTTTTGCATCATTTTCCCCTGCCATTTTCCCCTGCTTCTTTTTTTCTCTCTCTCTCTTTTGGCCACAGAATTGGCTAAAGCTGAAAGTAGGACCCGTGAGACAGCATAAACATTGTGTCACTTGAAATTTCCTCTGCCAGGTTAAGTAGTCCACCACCCTTAACCATAGCTTTAGGCAAAGTCCCAAGACAGAGGCAAATTGCTGACAGACATTTTGCCAGAGCCTGCCTGTTACAATCCACTTTTTTATTATCATTCTGGTATTCTGAACTATTAGCAGAATCTCCCAACCAACTCAGCTCACAACATTCTAAGGCTTCCTTAGCCAGCATCTTCAAACCTTCTCAAACTCGTGCTACAAACCAATTCCGAATGTTACTTACAATATTTTCCAATAGTCACAGCCATGATTCTACTCCTCTGGTACCGATTTCTGCCTTAGCTGCTTACTCATTGCTAGCAGAGAATACCCAATTTCCATACTTGAGGGAGACAGATTTGTTTTAGCTCACAGTTTCAAAAGGTCTCACATAGTCCATTCATGGGTGACCAGTAATGGTGGAAGCACATGGCAGAGCCTAGTTGGAGAAAAGCTCTTCATGGCAAAGCAGATAGAAAGTCGAGTCAAGAAGAAAGGGCAGAGCTACCCTTCTAGGTCCTGTCGCAGTAATTAGCCCATTCTAGGTCAGGCCCCAAATTCTGCCCCTTTCAACTACACCCCACCTCTGAACAGTACCTGTTTCTATTGGTATTTCACCACATCCAAATAGATGAAGCTTCTGGAGGACATTGCATATCCAAACCATAGCAAGTAATAATGGCAGCTCTAAGTGGGGTCTGGTGATCACCCCTGTGGCTACTTGGAAGGCTGAGGCAGAAGGATCACATGAGGTCATGTGTCTGAGGCCAATGTGTGCAACACAGCAGGTTTCAGAGTAAAAAAATTCTTTCCACTGTAATCCTGAAAAAAGGAATATCATTAGAAGTGGAGCATCTTTTTTTTCCCTACAGTATCTATTTTTCACTCATAGCTGTTGTATGTTTCTTCTAGGAACTACTTTTAATCTGATTCCAAATGTAGTAGTGGACTGGAATCCTGTACACATAAATTTAGCCAAAGAACGTGCAGGGATTAATTGGTACATTGCTAGAAAGGCGAAAATGTCAATGTTTTACTGAAAATGAACAAACGTTTCATGTCAAATGAGATCTTTGCTCCATCAAGTCAAATGCTTCAGGAACTAAGTAAAATAAATTCAGTTTCCTAATAAAACAACATGTGGATTTTCCCCTCATATTTGTTGGTACAAGCAACAAGAGGCCATCGTCCGATTAATAAGAATAAATTTAAGAGGTAAGGAAATAAGCCTGAGGCGAGAGTATATTTAATCCAGAGACAAAATTAGCTTTAAAATGTATTTGACTTTTTAAACCCTGTGACGATTCCTTCATTCATTTGTTCATTGAATGTGTGCCTGCTGCTGAAGGAAGACAGCCCTGTAAGCAAGATCTCATCTCCCACTAAGGAAGAGCCGGCCTGCTGGCGGAGTCCAGCAGCTGACCAGCAATGCAGTAAACGCATGAATTAAATAAATACAAAAGTTCCAGAAAGAAAGTAATAGCTCATTGAAAGAGATTAACATTAGTTAGTTTGGACAAGATAAGTCTTCTTACTAAAATCAGACCCAGTTTAGAAGGAGACCCTGGAAATAGCTAGATTTCTACAGGAGCAAAGAAAACAGGTGAACAGTCAAAAGGCAGGTTTTAGATACAAAGGAGTTTGCTGATGATAGAGAGGGAACTCCAGAGGTTGAGGTGGCTCCAAAAAGAGCTAACTGTCAATTAAATCACTACTGCTCACATTTTCAGTGCCACAAATTCTCATTATGTCTTTCCACTAATTGCTTCAACTACTAGATTAAAAATAAAATATGATAAACTTACATAGCATATTCTTGATATTACTAAACCCTATTACTAGGAATGCTATGAACATTCAGGAAGCACAGAACAGTATTCTGATTCTCTACTACACTTTAGCTCTTACCACAGACACATACAACCATGGAATAGTTTTAGAATAGTAAAGTGTTATGTGCTAAATCATTTCTTATTTGGCTGAGTGGATTACTGCTAGCAGTAATGAGTCCTTTAATAGATTAAATGCTTTCGTGTTTTAGGTTTGCTTGTTTCAAACCTCAATTTGTACCCTTCAAGCTCTGTCAGTTTTCTCAAAAAATGCTTTAAAAAATTCTTCACCAATACAAAAATAACTTGAAATCACAAGCCCTAAAATCATAGGTCACTTGTGTCATATACACGGAACATTCAATGCATTCGTTTGCTATACAGTAAAACTCTCATTTTCTGCTAAAGCAGAGGCATAAAATGGGAAATAACTTTCTGGGGTAATAAAGAAAAACTGTAACAAAAAATAGAAGTGTATGCCTAGCCCAGACAGTAAAAAGCAAGGAGACTCCAATTATCTTAAAAATAAATCCTACTAACACAACCCAGACATAAATTGCCTCATGTACACAAGTGTGAATGCAATAAAGCAGGAGAAAGGTTAAAGGTAGCCAATTAATCAGAAGTTTCTAGCTTCGTTTTTTTTTTTTTAAAGTGAATAAGTGGTGTTTAAACTCTTTTTTTAAGATAAGTAAATAGAATTCTATGGAAATCTGAAAGATCTGATAGTCTGGAAGTTCTCTGAAAATAATAGAGATACAGTCTCTTGTATAACATAGAAGTAGTTGTCTGGGTAGCAAAGATTCACTTAGAGAATCAGTGGGACAAGACATCCCAATGAATGTAGAAAATGAAGAGGGAAAAGAAATGACCAGGATCTGGAGAAAGGGATGAGGTTCCCTTGTATTCTGTCCCAATGAATCTGAGTCAGCTTAATGACAAAGAACCATAGGTTGAACCTTCACAGAGTAAGAATTTAGTCATAGGATGGTGAGTTGAACACATGGTAGGGAAGGTGTATCATTCAAAGGAATGAGGAGGTCACCCAAAGACAGAGTTGTGCTATGGGAATAGCTACATCACTTCAGATGATAATGTATTAGTCAGTAGCTTTCCAAAATGATGCTAAGAAATGAGATCAAGAAAACACTCAAAATCTAAGTAGAATTCTCCTGGCCAAGATGACAAGTGTTTTGTGTTTGCCTAAACCATGAATCATAGGTATTACAAGTTCAGGCAGCACAGTTGGAAAATGTGATTAATAATAAATGTCTAGTTCTAGTGAACACAGAGCTTCTGTTCCATCAAAGAGGAGCAAAAGGTCACCATGACTATTTGAGTTAAAAAGAAAGAAAATGCAGGCCCACTGCAGCAAGGATCTGAAAGTTAACATTTCACCATTTTAAGAGGAAAAGAGAAAGGATGTGGTGGTACGGCCCAAATTTCCAGCACAATTGGGAGGATGAGTGGGAGGAGAGCAAGCTCAGGCACAGCCTGTGCGACCTAGCGAGACGCTACCTCACACTAGAAATATGTAAATGTGATACATATATAACTAAAGAGTGCTTCAGATACAGTGCAGCAAAGGATCTGGATTCGATCTCCAGTAACACACACAGAAACACACATGCACAGAGCAACGGGAATGGAATACTGTCCTTAACAGAACTGGTTGTAGATGACATTAAGCAATGCTGGCTAAGTTCCCATCAGTCCCAAGGTTGTCATTAGCTAGGTTATAAATCATTTAAAAGACTGCAAAAGCGTAGGGAAGAGCACCAGCATTCAGAAGCCCCAGCTTTCCACTACGTGTTCATAGCATGCAGAGAAGCGATACCAACACAGCCTCCCGTCACATGTAGCTAGTGGGCACTTCGAATGTGAAGAGTGACATGCTGTTAGTACACAGCACACACTAGACTGCGAAGACCTAGGCCCACAAAAATGTAAAGCATTTCCTAGGAACATCTATACTGGCTACATGTCAAAATAATAAAACATGAAAAATATTGAGTTTAATACAATTCATTAAAAATTTACTTATTTCTTTTTAGCTTTTCCCATGCTTGTTTTTGTCATTATGTTTGTAGTGCATAATAATTACATTTGTCTTGAAAAATTAGCACAAATGCATATTGAAACTTCTCCTCCTCTTTCTGACTTTCCATCTCCCTCTATCCCCAGCTTTCCTGACCACTAACATATGAATAAATTTTTTAAAGTGTATATATACACAGTAGAGTACTACTCAGTCATAAAAAGGATAAATTTGAGTTATTTGTAGGAAAATGGATGCACATTGGAAATGTAAGGCCAAGTGAAATAAATTAGACACAGAAGATTAAACATCACATGGCTTCTCTCATAGGAGAAACCAAAATATAATCAAAAAAACCCAAAATGTACTACAGATGATAGAAAACAAGGAAGGTTTTTTTTTTTTTAGTTTTTTATGCAAGCAGGAGGGCGCTTTAAATTATATATACGATTCACAATATGCTTTTATTGGTCACTCCTACACCATGACTTCTATATTGGACTGAGAAAGATCAGACAGCAAAAGACACATAAGTGCCCTCCTCCAAGAAGACTTAGCTCGACATTGGGCACTGCTACATAGTTTTTGTGTCACTAAAAGAGCTGAAAGATGGAAGGCGACACTTCTCTATAGGACTGAGAGACTAAGAAACCTGTGATCTTACCTAAGTTAGGCCAGAGCACAATGAGATCATGTGGAAACCACTCAGAAGCCTTGGAGAGCATGAGAGAGTGGGTTAAGACAGTCGTGGAGTAGGTCTCATTCAGGTACGTGCAACAGAGATCATCACTGTAAAAAGTGGGTGAATTCCGATGCTGGATCAGATCTAACACAGCATGTACTCCAGAACGCACCTGCAGACTCTGAGGTATGCAGGGACGCTCCTCCGTGATGGATGGAGGATTAGCTTTCCCTGGTCCAGCGTCCCTTTTTTGCATCCCTCCCTGTATCGCAGAGCTCAGAAACATCTCCTAAACTCCACAGCAGTGTGGGTTTCAGGTATGATTTTGGGGACTGTTCATCAAATGCTCAAGTACAAGATTGAATTCGGAACTGAGTAAGAAAACAGCAGGCCAAGTGCACTCGTGTGCTCAGACTGGTCCTCAAATTTCCAGCTGGAAGGGTAGCATCATTTCAGTCAGTCAGCCCACGGCAGGGGCCACAGCGGCTGCCATGAAGATTTGGGAATCAGAGGCACAAGCTCAGTTTCTTATCTTTCTCTTCAGCTATAAAAGGTCCATTAAAATGGCACGTAACTCATAACCTTGCTGTAAAGAGTAACAAACGAATGCCTAAAATAGCTTAGCACGACAATTGACACAAGAAACCACTGTTAGCTATAATTAGAATTTTACTAGTAGCTACTAGGATTTGAACTCAAGGTTAATAACCAAAAGAATTTCTATAGCGAGTAAGATTTGGGTCAGAGGTAAAGCTGATTTCATTTTCATCTCAAGAAGTTCAAAAAAAGTTCCTCACTATGGGGGTCGGTGTGTTGCTAGGAGGTTATAGCGCTTACTTAGCAAGAGCATGGTCCTGAGTTTTATCCCCCAGCACCACAGAAAAATTAGCCAGGTGTAGTGGCACATGCCTGTAATCCCAGTACCGCTTGGGAGGCTAAGGCAGGAAGATTGCATGACTTTCAGGAATTTTAGGACTCACATGGACTATCAAGTCAGTTCCACCCTGTAGTCAATATTTTGAAGAAGCATCTTCTATAACTGTTCTCCCCCCTTGGCAATGAGGATTAAGCCCCAAGTCTTCACATTGAGCTAATTTTTTTGACAGTGTTGCTAAGACACTAAGTTGTCCAGGCATGACTTGAACTTGAGATCCTCCTATTTCAGCATCTCAGAGTGCTGGGATGACAGGCCATGCTGCTGGGTCCTGCTGCTTCTGTAAATTCTTAAGAGATGTCTTCCCTAGCTTTTGGCTCTGTGATACAGGAAGGGAGGGGCGCTGGAGCAGAGGAAGCTAACCCTCAGCCCCTCACAGAGAAACACCACTGCTAAGGCTGGATCAAGTTGATTGCCCACAGCAAGTCTGCAAATGCATTCTGGAGTAACGGAAGAGGAAGTTGGTCTTGAGCAGAAGAACTTGCCACACAAGCTAATTGCCTGAGGCTGCTCAGGAAAATGTGCTCAGGTGGAGGGTCCATAAATAGAACCATCTTGTTTAAAATAGCAACACAGAAAGCAAAACAACAACAACAACAAAATGTTTGCTGCCCAGTTTGCGCATTAGTGGAAAATGTTAAATAAAGGTTGTGCCAAGTCATTTCACGAGACTCCACTGATGACTTCATTTCCAGAAGGCACCATAAGTTAACTGTTTAAATGACTACTGGGCCTTCTATATTCCAGGCACCGGACTGAGCACTGGGAATAAAAGCGAATCGGTGACCTGCAATCTCCATGATGAAATAAGACTAGAGTCTGAGTGGAAAATAACTAATCTTATCTAAGTAGAGGTAGGAGCTCATGCAGTAGCATTTCCATCTTTCCTCTCTCATTTTATACTTAACTTCATCATTGCCCCATAGTCCCCTTTGCCCCAAACAGAATCAGTGATCTGGACGCCCTGCTGTGAGCTGCAACGAAAGTTAGCACAATAAAAAACCTCAGATTTAGGTAAAAGTTGTAAGTATCACACAGAGAAATTTGTTTCTGAGTCATGTGAGAAAAAACTGTCAACATGGCACATGATTAGACGCAAATACATCAAGGCATATTTTCTATGAACAAGGGCATTCCACTGTGCAACCAAAACGCAGCCAAGACAATCGGGGGTCGGCACTAATGGATCACCCCTGACTGAGCACACCACCTGTTCTCAGAACATTTTCCAAGGGGATCCACTTCAAATTCATGCAAGAGAAAGTTGTCATCTCTTTCCAGTCTTCCTTCTGGAGGAATCACTAGGCTCTCACGGTCTCGACTTTTCTCACTGAGGATTACAGGTGAACTGTTTCATCCCATGACCCTGATATTTTGGTTACTTTATTGGCTATTCGTGGCTGGACTAAAATACCACAGGCACGGGGCTCCATTCTGCTCACATCCTGGTAGGTAACATCTAATACCTGTTCCCATCATTGCTACTAGTATTCACATGATCACTTGATTAGGGTGTGTATGCCAGTCTTGTTCACACAGCTACTCCTTCTCCCCTTGAAACCAGTCAGTAGTTTTCACAATACTCCCAAATGACACAAATACCCTTTCTCTTGTCAAATTTTAAATTTATTATTTATATTCATAAGTATACACTAGTGGTTGCTAACTCTACTCAATGGATCATAACTTATTGTTATATCACTTCTTCTGGCACTCAGATCGCCTCAGATTAGGTCAGTAAGGCTGGCTTCTGGGTTTATTTGATGTGTCCACATCAACTTCTTTACTTTGATTTGCAAAATGATATTCCAGAGCCAGGCGTACAGGCCTGGCACCCCAGCGTTCTGGGAGGCTGAGGCAGGAGTATGGGAAGTGCAACACTAGCTTGGGAAACTTAACAACTCAGAGAGACTTCGTATCAAAATAAAAATGTTTTAAATGGCATAAGATTAAAGCTCAGTGCATAGGCCCTGGGTTCATTCCCCAGGACAAGAGAAAAAAGAAAAAAGTGTTTCAGACTCATTGTACACTGTCTGCTCCAGGCTTGGAATCAAGCAGTTGATCAAACAGCTCTCCTCCTGGTTGAAACTAGGAGTACTGTCAATTGTTTTCATTTAATAGCCATCTTGTCTAAGCTTACGTCCCTCTCTGGGCCACCCAAATGAGGCAGTCCAACAAAAGTCTGCCTTAAAATATGCCTCTTTTGGAAGCGAAATTACAATAAGTCCAGACCTAGTTAGTAGTTCTATTGATTGATTCTAAGTTTTGCTGCTCTCTGGTGCTCTCAGCAGGCAGAGCTATCGAGTGTGCTTGTACACATGAGTACATACACAAGTAGATTTATTTATAGATCTGTGGTAAACTTTAAGTTACCTTCCTCTAACATTTTAATCCCTGGAATATATAAGTGTCAATGTCTATGGTTAAGGGGAAAAAAGGCATGTGTAGAGAAGAGGAAAACCTGTGTAGATGTACTTAAGGATGTTCAATATTACTCTGAACCATCCAGGTTGGTCTAATGTAATTACAAAGATTCTCATAAAAGAGTCAGAAGAATCAAAAAGGGAGATACAAAGACAGCATCAGCGTGGCTCAGACCCACAAGTCAAGGGATGCTGGCATCATTCTTCCAGAAGATAGAAAACTCATGAGAATGGACCCTTCCCTAGGGCTTCTGAAAGGCATGTAGCCTTGCTCACATTTTGATTTTAACCAAGGAAACTGCACGTGGACTTTTGACCTCTAGAATTGTGGGAAAAGTAATTCCCAGTGTTTTTAGCCCCGCATGCCGTCCTTATCCTCTGGGCTTTCGCATTCTGCAGCACAAAGATTTCCTAGAGGAAAATCTCCTACACTGAGACCACAAAGCAGACTGCACACTTTGTGAATACTCCCCTCACCCCACCGAGGTTCCAACCTTCCAAGCCCGGCACCAAACTGCTCCCCTTTGCAGATCTCCGCTCCTCCTCTTCCTCTCCTCTTTAAGTCTCAATAACCCATTTCAGTTCGCCCTTCCGTGAGTATGCTTCTCACTGTTTAAACACCAAGTAGCCACGATCTCTGTTCCTGTCACAAAAGGCCAGACATTGGTTCTCTAAGTCATTGAACCAAAGTTTCAGGACTTTGTCAGCTTGAGGGACAGAGGGAAAATCTTCATGTTCAAAACTGGTGGTTCCTTCTACTGCTTTTTTTCCAAAAAGACTTGCCTCAGGCTTGCTTTCAACTGAGAAGGAGATACAGGAATCTCCTCTGTGGAACGAGAGTAGCTTCAAAGAAAAGATCCACAGCCTTTGGAGATTCTCTCCTACCAAAAAGTCTACAAGAACATAAGCCAGCTACACAACAGTTTCTAATAAAGGTCTTGGTACACAGGACTTGAAGGATTCGATAGCAGATTATCATCAGAGTATTTAGAAAAACCTCCACAATTAATTTTTTAAATGAGAGAAGACAAAGGAACTCAAAACTTGGAACTAATCCAGGAAGCAATGAAATAAATTTGAAATAAGCTTAAAATAGATACATTGTGTTATCAGGGAGATATAAGAAAAACAAGATTGTATAGAAAATAAGCAAATAAGGAAAAATTCATAATGTGAAATAGATTAAATTCAGTAGAGAACATAAAAGATAAAATTGAAGATTTCTACAAGGTAAAACAGTAAGGCAAACAAAATACAAAACATGAGAAAATATATAAAAAATTGCAGGTTGTACAATTATGAGTTACAGAAAAAATAAGAAAACTAGCAAATATATGGTAATTTGCAGTTTTGAAGACTATAAATTTATGTTCAAATTAGTATAGTGCCTAACACTATAAAAAGAGTAAAAGACCTACCCCAAGATATATCATGGTGATATTTTCAAGTCGAAAAGTTAAGAAGAGAACTCAAAAAGGTTTAGAAGAAAAAAAATCTAGGATACACACAAAGAAATAGAAATTAGAATAGTATCACATTATTCTCTCATCTGTAATTCTATATTCAGCTATGTTATTAATCAAAACCAAAAAAGAACAATGTTTTCAGATTGGAAGTATTGAAAATGTATTTCCCATGATCCCTTTTTGTAATTGTCAGGAGAGGCCAGGTCACAAACAACAACAAAACATCAGCTGCTTGATCTTGCAAAATTGTATCACTTAAACTCACAGAATTTGGGTTCAGGAGACTTCCCAGGACAAAAGTCTTCCATGGAAATTTAGCAATACAGGATTATTTTTATCTTCTCAACACTAACTTCATCTATTGGGAAAGAACTTGTGTTGACTGAAGACAGACATATGTCACTTCTACTCACAGATCTATTGGCCAAAACTATTCAATGAACCTGCACACCAGCAAATAAGAAATGAAGTACCATGTTCCATTTGCCCAAAATAAGAGGTAAATAACCATGAAGAAGTATTAGTAATGTCTGCCACATGTGTCTTTGGAGGTCACTGTGGGAGCACTAACACAAGCAAAACAATGGGGTTAGCCAAGAACATGTAAAACAGGAGACCTAGAAAATCAGGTGTCCGTGTTAGTGAGCTGGAAAGAACCAGTCCACATGGTAATCAGAGGATCCAGGACTCCAGGGCAGACATCTTGGAGCAAATAATGGAATTCATACTGTCTGGTATTTGGAAGAATTTAGGGAAAAAATCTTTATGAACTATAATGGAAAATGGCGAGTTGAGTACTTTAAAACAATGTGAATAAAGACACGGTAATTGGGAAAAATGAAATTTGTATAAGTAAGAAATCATAATTATGTTCATCACTTGGTTCAACAATAATGTAACTCATCTAGTCAAAACAGTGTAACGTTGACTGCTATTTTAGACAAGAACCATTGTATCACTATAATGGAGTAAGAATGAAGAGGAAGGAGGCATAAGGCAGTGAGATGTAGTCACCATGCACGTGTGTTTCCCAAACACAGATTCAAGCAACTGGCTTGAAAATACTAGAGAAAATATCGTCATTGTAAATATTTGCAGAAAATTGTTTCTTGTCATTATTCCTAAACATTATAGTGCAACAACTATTTGTGTATCATCTCTATCACATTATGCAATGCAAGTAATTGATATGTGATTTAAAGTACATGGGAAGGAGGCTAGGGGCCCAGAAAGTGCAAGGCCTTGGATTCAAATTTTCCAGCATCAAATAGGCTGGCTCACACTTGTAATTCTCGCACTTGAGAGGCTGAGACAAGACGATTGCTATGAGTTCAAGACCTGCATGGGCTTCATAGTGAGGCTAGGACCAGTCTGGACTACACAGTGAGACAATGTTTCAAAACAAAATTTAAAAACTACTGTGTACAGGAGGATATGCAGATGTTATCTGAAAATACTAAACCCTTTTCATATAATGCACTTCAGCAGCTACAGATTTGAGTATCCAGAGGGTTGTGTCCTGGAATGCTTTCCCAGCTAATATTAAGGAGCAATTCTTATTGGTCAAGAAGTCAGTATTTAATGTCTACAATGTTGAAGAACGGAATAAAACACAGCTTGGATATCGTACAATTCCCTCGTTATTTCTCCTGTCTCCTTCCTAAGGTGCCATCTGTCTCCAGGCTGAGCCACCACCCCACTGCCACCAGACTCCCCAAGTGCCTGGGGTTAAAGCAAGAGCTAAAGCCTACGTGGTCCCCACATGACAAAAGCTGAACCTGTTCATCCCGGGTCACCTTTCCACTCCTGGATTTCTGCGTATCGTAGCGGCACAAGATGTGGAATAAGCCTTCCCGTGGGACCTCCGTGGGGCTGGTCATGTGATTCTGCACAACACAAGAGGTCGCTCCCCATACAGCAAAATCTCTGGCCCAAGGGGAAGGAGACAGGAGAAAGCCAAAGATGTCCATTTTTTTCCTCCTTTTTCTCCATCAATTCAGTGTTTCCGTGCGTGCGGCTACTCGTCACAGCCCACGTGATGACGGCCACACGCTGAAGTATGGGACCCGCTAAGCATCCGCTAAACTAACCGACTACCCCGCACTGCTCCCCATGTCGCTCCGCTCGTTTCCTATCCTCTCCTTCCTCGACTTTTATCATTCAAACAAAGTATCAAAGCCTTTGTATTAAGTCATTGCTTTTGGAAAATGCAAGCTGAACTAGAATGATATTTTTTAAAAACCCAGATTTTTTGAAGAAGTGTCTGCCTATGCGGAGGGGAGGACAGAGTACCAGTGGGATGAGACAAAATATTAGTAATTTCCTTAATAAGCCTGATTTTTAAAATAATCGTCATAGATTATGTTCATAAAATAAAAAATTGATTTAAAAAATCTATGCATAACAACCATTATATACACTTTAGATTGCTTACTCCTTTCATAACAGAACAGAGATATTCATGCAAGCTAGTAATTATATTACTAATATTATGAGACTATTGTGACATAAAGTTCTGCACTCAAACACATCTAATAGGTTTTGCTTTTTTAAAAGCCTTTTATGAAGTGAAGGCTCATGTCACCTCAGATCAATACCTCCTCGTATCCGCTTAAAGTGCGATATTCTTGGAATGGCAGCCTAGCAACAAGTCAATCTATAGATTCATCTTAATGAATTATAGAGGAAAGAGAACCAGCTAAAAAAAGAAACCATTTTATTTTTACATTGAGAGTCTGTTGAAAAATGGAGCTGAGGGTAGAATTAATGATTTAATTAAACCACTTAATGTTTTATTAAAGTCAATATAGCCTGAAGTTCCCGTATAACCATCATCTTATTAATAAAACCTCCTACTTGTTTTTGCCAAAGAATTCGTGTTTATTATTAGCCATGCCTACATTACAGAGCTTCTAATTGTTTTCAGGAAAACATACATACTTTTGTATTCCAAAACCTTTCCATTAGAGGGTCACAAAGTTCTTCTGAAAAAAAAAATCAGGTCACGTTCTGAAACCATGATTTATTCAGCTTGGTTAATACTCTCCGTGAGGAACTCTGTTTGTGGTCTGTTCAGCAGAATACCCGCTCAGCTTTTATAGCAAAAGAACTCAAGGTCACTCGTGTAAAGCCCACTTGAGGTCATTGCCTTTGCAGAGTACACTGAAGTACCAACGGTAATTTTTCTCACTAAAACTTACTAATTCTTCTCCTTTAGAGAATTGATTTCCTCACCCCTCTGAAGCTGAATGTAGCATAATTTTATTTATCTCTGCAAATGGTGAGCTAAGGAAAGAGGAAAGTGGAGAAGGAGATGCACTGAGATAATTTCCTACTCTGCCTGTTTTCATGTGAAAACACTGAGATTAGATGGGGACCTAGGATCAGACAGGAAGACCATAGACATGCAAAAGCAAACGTGTGCAGCACCAGCGGACGTGCTCCCTGCCTGACCCTCTGCTTTTATAGAGTCGTGTTGATGACCTAGGACAGCATGAGATTACAGACTAATAATCAGTTACAGAAACAAGGACTTTATGCCCTTGCCAGTTCTATTAATATTTTTTGCCTGTGCTCTATGTACTGTTAAATGGGAACTTCCAGACAAAAGTCGCCTTTGAACCAGAAAGGATCTGTTCCTGCGGTACTGATGTCTGTGTTCACACATCGATGCCTCTGTTGGGGGGTCACGTTCCCACACTGTCTTGCACCCTGTGTCTTCTTTGGCCTCTCAATGAAAAGAAAAACACAGACATAACGAAGAGCATTTTAGTCAAATTTAGGGCACACATATTTCAGGTCCAATAAATGTTGCAGATTCATTCGCTCCACATTTGAACTTAAGAGATTTTTGACATTTATTTTGTTCAGTTTTCTTTTAAAAATTAAGTCATACACATTTTAATTTAACAGACATGATATATATATATATATATATATATATGAGATTATATCTGTGAATATGACACACATATGTAATTATAAGGAGAGGCCTCTGAGATAATTTCCAAGTGCTAATCTGTCCATTTTACCTAGAGCACTGGAATTAGACAGAAATGGTCCCAGTGTTACTTTTACACATTCTTTTATTTGGCTATATTCTCTGCACTCAGTCCCTTATGTGTTTTTCCTCTGCCCCAAGTGTTTCTATACCCTTATTTTTACCCTGATCACTGAAACATAGGTTATATTTCTTTTCTCATTCTTTTCTTCACCTGTTTTGTCCTAAGGAATTCCTGGTTTAAAACAAATAAACAGCCCCAGAAGATCAATGGTTGTCATACTACTGGCACTTTAACTCCATGAACATCAAGATGTACACATATAACCCCAAGCATCTATAGCAATAGCTTCAGTCAGTGACCACTTTTTCCCTACAAAGTAGATGTATGTTGTCTCAGTTACTTGTTCATTGCCGTGACAAAATATCCAACCTATACACATCTGGGGAGGAAAAGTTTATTTTAGCCCACAGTTTCAGTAGATCACAATCTGTTCATAGGCAGATGAATAGAAATGGTGGGATTTCACGGCAAATGTGGAGGTGGAGGCTGCACCTCACAGCATGGTAAACAGGAAGCCAGTCCTGGAGGAAGGAAAAAAGTAGCATATATCCTTTCCCGTCCTGTCCCAGTGATCCACCCCTTCCTAGTCAAGCCTCAGTGTTCCACCCCTTCCAGGTTTAAGCCCCTCCTAGGTCACATACAGAGAAATGTGTCACACAACTTTAACAAATTTAATCTACAGCAGGCCCCTAACCCACCATCTGCCTGTAACCTATAAGCCACCAATGCCTATAATTCACCCCTCCAGACCAGGTCCCCAGGTCCTAACAGCACATGGTTCCATAGGTAATCCATAACATCCAAATACAGGAAGATTTTGGAGAACATTCCAGATCCAAACCACAATATATATAAAAACTACACACATAAATTACACTTGAATTCTTTAAGGAAAGCAGATAAAGGAGGAGTAAGAAATGGAAAGAGGAAAAAAAAGGAAAGAATTAAAGTTTTCTTTGACAACCATCAACTTCATCAGTTCTCCTCTTTATTCTAGGCCCCCAAGCAACTCCCGCACACCAGGCAACCAGAACCACCATATACATACTTTTTCAAAAGCTTCATACTTACGTATGTATCTAGAAATAACACACTGTTCATATCCTTCTGGTACAGTTTTTTTGTTCAACATTAAGTTTTTGAGCTTTGTCCCTGATGATTTATATAGATCTAGGGCACTGTAACTCCTCTTTTTTTTTATTTTTGTCAGAATGTCCCTGCATGACTTACTACTGAGTATTTGCCAAGTGCGAGTACATGGGGAGAAGTCCACTGTGCCTACACAGATTAAGTCTCCTCATAAACATATTTCCATCACTAACAAATGAAAGATAGATTAGCAAATTGGCAAATTAATAGAAAGACAACTTTACAATAAATTCAAGATTTAAAGCCATAAGGAAAAGCTTTCCTTTAGAAGGCTTAACTAACTTTATACTTGCAAAAAAGCATGTATTTCTCCAACTGACTAAATTAAGGCAATATAAAAGTTCAATCCAAAAATATTTCTTGGCTTTGAATCCCTTGCCTTTTCTTGTGTTGGGAATCAGATATATCAAATATACTTTTCCCAAAGGCTCCTGCCAATGCGTATTTTCTTCTACGAGCTAAATAAATGTCAATAGGCAGCCAGCTCGCTTAATAATATTTCCTTCACTCAGATGACCTATTTTAGGTAAAGATTTGCATATAGAGACACTCTTAGTCTTCTCCACACATTTCTAGAACATATACAAATGAATCTTGTGTTCTTCTAATGTCTTTTATTCTACTGATATGCAATAGGTAATATTTCTCCTTGTTGCTCTGAAACCTCAATATCTCTTTTATTTTGATGCTCTCAAAAAAGGGGGGCAATGCCTTGAAGAAGTTGTATTCTTTCATACATCACCCTCATCCATCCCACCACTGACTGCCTCAAGTCTGATTTTCAGGTAGTCATCTGCTTAGTTTTCTGTTTGTTTTGCTTTCTTAAATCCTCCTGGGCCACATTCTCCCACTTGAATTTTCACGAAAGCTCCCAGTGAAAGCTCACATGTGCACAGTGAGAAAACATGTGTGTGCAGAATCAATGGTGAGTCTTCTGACACCCACCATGTGCCCTACATCGCTTACAGTGTTTGCAACACCAACTAAGCCTTCCCTCCATTCTCTCCACTACTGCTCAGAAGACTTCCCACCTGCCACTTCCACACAGCCTTGCCTCTGTTTCCCATCATGTGGCCTGAACTACTACACTCTCAGCCTTGAAACATATGTTTTGTCCATAAACGTAAGCAAGTTTGTTGTGAAGCATCATTAGAAATCCTAAAATCCTTCCTGTACATTCCAATGGAAATAATGCTGCTTTTAACTATTGATAGGAGAAAAGCTGGTGAGAAAAAAAAGACAAAGGAGGAGGAGGAGGAAGGAGGAAGAAAAAATGCAGTGAATGAAAGAGCAAACCTATCATTAAAAAAGAACACCATTTTTGTATAGCCAGGCACTCATTTGTCCTTTTTCCACAAACGGCTTCGGTCTGTTCTCTGCTTCAAAATATCTTTCTCTGCACTTTAGCTATTGTTAGTTGTGCTTCTAGGAAGACACCAAAATGCCCATCAACAGACAATGGATACACAAATTGTGGTATTTATACACAATGGAATACCACTCAACATAAAGACAGATAGTTTGGAGGCTTTTGTAGGTAAACGGAGGTAACTTGAGACCATCATGCTCAGTGAAGCGAGTCAGAAGCAGAATGTGAAATATCGGATTGTTTCTTTGATATGAGTAAGCCAGATTACAACTATTCCATAGAATTTATTGTGAGGAATAATGGGAACTGTAAGGGGGGAAAGGAATGGCAGATAGAAAAGGGAAAGGGAAAGAATTTGTAATTTTGCTGCAATATGTATGCACAAAATACTCAAGTCCAATATAAACTTTATGTATTTTATGTAAACTTCATGTTTAAATATCAATAAAATACGGAGAACAACACAAGAATATTTTTCTCTGTTCCTTGAATGAACTTGAATGACCTGAAGGTGAAGCCCACAGGTGTTAAAAGAAGAATTTCCGGTCGTGCAAGCAGCCAAACACCAGACACTGGAGAATTCAGCACTGGAGACAAAGAAACTTGACCTTTCTGTTTGAGGACATCACTTGTTCTTCACTTCTGCCAAGAATTTACTGGTGCAAGCTGGTGCTGACTGAGGTAACACCTGGATAGGCTCACTTCACGTTCTTGGATGACTCATCTTTGTTTCTACCCTCTATACACTAAGGATGTAAATATAATGCTTTCTTAATTATCTGTACCGGTGGTATGCCCCTGAATTGTTACTTAAGCTGGTTTGCTTTATACTTAACAGAGACACATCTGTTTTAATATCAACCTAAGTAAAACATGTTGTAGAAGATAACAGTGTAGCCTAGAACTGAAGGTTGTATTCTCGAGTCAAAGGTACGTAATTTAAGACTCAGAAATGTATTTTCTATCATCTTTATTTTTATAACTTTCTATCTAGGTTACTAATTAAATCTGGATGCTCACTCCTCAGAGTTTCTGGAGTAAGTGTTTTTAGTGTTAAGAATGAAACAGGTGTATTTATTTTGGGACTTACTCTGTGCAATCTTGCCGCTGCACCAGAAAACATAAGGTAAGGCAATTTTTGATGTCTGGGCAATGTAGCCTTCCACTAGCTCAAGAACCCTCAACAGGGTCGACACCAAGCTTGTTACCTTTGAAGCACTCTTCCTCAAGTAGCCCACGCCCCTCATCTACTTCACCCATAAAGCTGGCAACTGGTCCTCAACAGGTGCACTGGAGGCCAGGTCTCTCTTACTCTTCTTACTGGGATCTCCCTCATCAGACAGGCAAGGTTTCCGAGTCTAGTAGATTAGCAGTGTCCAGTGCTTGGCCCACCCAATTCATTCTCTACTGGGCTGACGAGAAGTCCTCCATTTCAAATGCCACTAAGAGCTGCAAATGTAGCTCAGGAAGTACCTGCTGGCCATGCATAAGGCCCTGGGTCCAATTTGAAGCACCAGAAAACATTGAAAATTAAAGTATATAAAAAAAAACTATGTTAATCTTGCTGGAGAATTCTCCTGGGGAACAGGCACAGTGATTCCCACAGATATCCATTCCAGGTATTTGTGTTATGTTATATCATACAACAAGTCTTATCTAACTTTGATTAAGGCTACAGATATCTTAAAACAAAGAGATTTTCCTGGAATTTTCTGGTAGTCAGAATCTATTCACATGGGCCCTTAAAACCCAGAAGTGTTTTCCAGCTGAAAATAAGAGAAATCAGAAGGGAAACTTGGAGAAATTCGAAACATGAGAAGGAATGAATTCAGTATTGCTTGTTCTGAGGCAAGATGGCAAGGGATACTGGGATGCCTGGAGGAGCCGACAGAAAGTATAGGTTGATAACCAACAAGAAAATAGGTAGCAGTCCTTTGAGCTGAATTTTTCCAATAACTCAAATGAGTTTAGGAACAGGCTGCTCCTTAAGCCCACCAGCTAAGAGAACAGATGAGGCAATATCTTGGTATTAGTTTTTGTGGACTTTAGAGCAGAGGAACCTGATTTTAAAGAACTGTAAGGTAGTAAATTTGCAGTCTGTTTTAAGCAAAGTATGAGATAATTTGTTATGACAGTCATAGAAGTCAATTGTGCCAACTAATCAATCTGAACTCTCCTGTTTTCAAAGATTTATCGAAGCCTGGACTGGCTCAACTAATCCTACCTAATTTTCTTCTCCCTATAGACAAATTTTTAACTGATGCCAAGACAGACTCAGCTTTGTGTAGCATTTACATTCTTTGGAAATGAAAAAGTGAATAGATTAATAACTAAATAGCATAAATTCCTAAGTACGTAGACACAAAGATGCTCTTTCCAGGCTCCCTTTGGAGAAAGGACTTGCTATCCAGCTGCAGGGAGTGTTGTCAGCAGAAAGTTCCAGCTGTCCATTCTTTCAGAATCCATTTTAGTGGCAGTGAACTCCTTTCTCAAGGTTACACCTCCCCCAAAAAGTCTTTTTCTGGTGATTGACTTGCAAGAGGCGACAACAGCCCAGCCATTTTAGCTCAACACCAGACAGTGGCAGGCAGTATTTGTTCCTTAGCTCCCTGACAGGTTGACAAAGACTTTCTCAGGCCCACATTATAATTTCACATCTGCTGTTCAATCCTAACGGTCTCTTCATTTCACATGTTAATCCTAACAGACAACTTGGAGTTCAAACTCCAACGTGGCACTTGTTTCTGAAGAACTAAACGTGACAGATTAATACTAATAAAAGAATATGGTTGATTAAAGATGTGGTGCCTGGGACCATGACCCAGAGGCATGAGACAGTGTTGAAAATCCTCACTTACAAATATGCAAAAAAAAATTCACGTTGAAAATGAAAATTAAAACTTATAGGCAAGTTCATAGAAAAGAAAGAGAAATCCCCACAAGCAAGAAAAAAGTAAAAATTTTAAAATCAAGATAATAAGCTAACATGGAACGTGATGAGGGAAGAAGCTAGAACTAGACACAGGACCTGATGGCTAAGAGCTTTAATTCTTCTCACAGAGCTAGGAGACCAGCAGACAGATCCATGCGCACGTGCACTGTTCCTGAGACCCTGCATACCCCTAGGACTCTAAAAGACGTACATCCTCAGTAGACCAGAGATTAGAGAAATTCAAGTCATCTGCCAGTGAAAACCATAGAAAGCTTGGTTCTGCCATGAAGAAAGAAAAATAAATAACCATTATGCTAAATATTATATCCCATACGAGCTATGAGTTCCACTTGAGTTCTGTAAGAATCACCAAGAATACAGTTAAGGTATGCCCTGAGCCCTAAGTAGAACTAGGCAATGGCAGATCCCTCTGGCCAGGTTTGCCGCAAGGACGCACATTACATTGCCAATAGAATGGAACACATGACACACATTAGACAGCTGTCTGGCGTGTGGACGAGGCAAGCAGAATAGATTACACATCAGTGTCATTAAAATGGCTTAAGAAATAAATAAGTACAGAAACTATAAAAAATTAAGATGCTAGGAGTATAGATTTGAAAAATAACTTCTAAAAATGAAAATTTGAATCAATAAAAGTCAGGCCTGAGGAATGGCATAGTGGTTAGATTACTTGCCTAGCAAGTGCAAGGCCCTGAGTGTGATTCTCCAGCACCATATAAGCCAGGTGTGATGACGCACGCCTGTAATCCCAGCACTCCAGAGGCTGAGACAGGAGGATTGCTGGTGAGTTTGAAACCAGCCTGGACTGGGAGATAAGTTCAGGATCAGCCTGGAATTCAGAGGAAGACCCTGTCTCAAGAAAGAAAAAAGGGTAAAAAGCCAATAGTTAGGCTAAACTGAAGAGAGAATTAGCAAAGTAGAATGTGGATCTGTGAACATTTGCCCAAGGCTGTAGAGGCCACAGAGGAATACTGCCACTCTGAGTTCCCTTTAGGAGAATCTGCTAAGAAAAGAACAATTCACTATTAGCCCCAACTACTGACAGTCTAGTGTCTGGGATGCAAGAACCGACTTGGCCGACATGAAATTCTTCTACTGGGTAACTGTTGCTCAGGGGCTCCCATGGCTCTGACAAAAACCCTCTCCAAGTACCTCCTGATCTTCTTACGCAGTCTTCAGTTCCCTCTCTTCTTTGCCACGTCAGTCTGGCATGCTGGTCTAAAGGCTTTTTGTACCTGCTACCGCTCCCATCCCATCTTATACTCCTCAAGTAAATATCTTGCATATCTAATCCTGCCCTCCCTTTTGTTTCTTAGAGATGCCAGACTTACACATAACCAAAGCTGACATAAGCAGCAACATGAGCACTCAACATCCGCCAAGACCCATGCATTTGAAAAGTCTTAAAACATGAGTACGAAATAGCCCATGATCCAAAGATTGTAATAGAAAGGCTAAATAAGTGGAATCGAACAGCTTTTAAAAATAAATACTACAAACCAGAACTAGTGGTATCCCACTGATGTCATACCTGAAAGGAGTGCACAACCTTCAATTCATGTAGTACAGGGAAAATTTTAAAATGAGCTGAGCATCTAATTCAAAAAGCCCGTGTGAAATTAAAAATATGTCCACATTAAGCCATAGTAAATGATAGAAGGTAAATGAGCTGGCAGGAAGTAGATATTTTAGACAGGCCGATAGCAAGCAGCCTCTCTAAAGAGATGACAATTGGACAGAAATATGCCAAAATGTGAAATTTAGAACTGCAGATAGTATTTTTTAAATTAACATCATTCACAGAGACAGGAAATTTGCCTACCAGTCTGAAGCTCACAGCAGGCATACAGACAGTATGGAGAAACCATTCACCCCTTGATTCATGCTTCTTCCCCAAGAGATAAGGCCACAGATGCCGCAAGTGCTCTGTGAGCGGGTCCCTTGGGAGAGGATGATGACAGAGTGTGAAGGGAGCTCGTTCCCTGAAAATTGGAGAAGCTCTTAGTCTGTCACCAGGGTGCTCCAGTGAGCGTCATCGACATCCCTTAGTGTCTCAACAACATTGCACCTCTTACAAAAGAAGTTTGCTCTGGTCTCTCCAAGTGGGACACCCTGCCCCACTACAAGCCAAGAACCTCAGTGCCACTCAGGCTTGTGCTCCTAAAGCTCAGGTGGCTTTTGCTTATCCTCTTTGCCCTTGCTGACCACCATGCAAGGTGGGCTGATCATGAGTGATCTCCCTAGAGCTGCTTCACCCCTCGGGGTCAACCCAGTGTCACCAAAGCATGTTACTGAACGTCATCCAAACTTCTATTTCCAACTGTCTTTCAACCCCACTGATGGCTCCAACTTTCCACACTGCTGGGCTTTGGAAAAGCTCAGCCAGGCACTGCCTAACCTACCATCCTATTTCCCCTTATAACACTTCTCATCATAAACTTGTCTTATTTAATTCTACATATTTGACTGTATGTCTTCACCTGATCTTACCTGTGAGAATATAATCTTCACTAGAGCAGAGACCTTCTGTATCTTGCTCTCCACAAATTGTAACAGTGACTAGTACTAGACTTAATAAACATATTTTGAAAGATGAATTAAGTGATGAATGAATTTCTTCATAAATTCTCAGAGAATCTTTTCTCTATAGGAAGGGAAGAAAAAAGATCATGAGTAATAATAAACATTTGTTAGTACAATTCTGCCACTCTAGAGTTTGTAAGTGACTGTACAGAGAACGCTATGCGACACCCTCATGTCCATCTCTCTCTGCCACTTGAGAATTATGCTCCTGCCGTGCTGGCCCCATGCCCAGATTCAACGGACTATGCTACATCGATTTTAGCTGGGGCCATATGAGACTGCACTGTGGCAGGATGGGACGCCGGGGCATTCTCAAACATGACAGCAGCAGCCAACACTGTTTCCGTTCAGAACTCAACCCAGACAACCTGGAAAATCCACTCACACAGCACGGAACTCCTTGGATGTTGTTAACAGCAGCCACTCTCTGGCTTCTAAATAGCCCTTGACCCCGTGAAGGATTTTCTCTTTGACATTTGCTTATTTCGAAGTTACCTAAAAGTTCAACAATTAGGTCATTTTTTCACGTGATTATTATAGTTTTTCAACAAAAATAATCTATAATGCCAAAAATAAATTGGCAATTGTAAAAAGATGGTCATAGAATGGAAACGTTATCTTACATAATTTCCTAGACAAATTCTTAAACTATGATAGATAACTTATCATAACACTTAGTGAGAATTTGGCTGAAATGGCTAAGGCTGGGTTTTAATAGGTCAAACTCTCAGATGGCCAACCAATTCAGTATTTACTGGGCACTCTAAGGCCAATCTTGGTGAATAAGTAACCTGACACTTTTCCTTCACCTAGAAGGAATGATTTCGTTTGACTCATCCAAGACTAAATATGTCTGCATTTTTATACAATCTTTTATTGAATCCTGTTAATGTTTTATAAGCTCATCTGTTTCCTCGACAAAATATAAGCTCCTTGAAGATGAAGATCATGCTTAACTTTTATCCCTAGAGCTTAAGAACATTGCTTATAATAAAATGGGTGCTAAGCAAATGTATGTGGGTGAACAGATGAGTAAGCACAAATGAATGCACAAAAAGAGTAAAGAATGAACCAAAGCACTTATTATAGCAAGAGGACAAAAACAAATGCAAATTGTGTTTCTTATACCAGCTATGAGGAAGTATTTCTTTATGTACCACCAGCTGGATGTCCTGCAATTCAATCTAATCTGACATTATGGATTTACTTGTTGATACTGTTAGATCCACATTTGGGTCTCATCCCCACAAAACTGTCTCCCACTCATAATTTTCAGGTTGAGCTGCATTTCTAATCAACCAGCTGCACGTCAGGAATTCCAAGATCCTCTTTAAGATGGATGAATTTAGCTCACACAAATCAGGGAATCACTTGACTTATGTTTTCCAATTTGGAAAAGCTCACTGAAGAGATGCCCAGGGTCCTGGGCATGGAAGGTTCCGTTGCTGTGGAGTTGGGATGCTCTACCCTCCCAGCTCATGGATGTGCTTGCCAACCTGTAAATTCTCCAACCTCTGCCCAGGAGCTTTTATAGAAACTGCATTAGAGGAAGCCAATGTTATAACTGTGCCTGGAAAACTGATGGTGAAAGTTCCATCTGGAGAGAATTAGAATGAATATCTGGCTTTTTATTCTATCTTTTATCTAACTAAATGGTGTCCCATTCACTCTCCCGTTCCCCATGTTGACAGAAGATTTTTCCCCTCAGTCCACTAACTCACCCATGTGTCAATTATCTATTTTATTTTCAGCCCCTTTCTGGAGATTGGGACTAGGACAGAAAGCTCTAGGATTATAATCAAGGCTGTGTCTTTTCATCAATCAGCCCAATTCACAAGCCCACCAGGCATCATCTTATCAGAACAAAAGATGGTACTGTCATTCAGGAAATTGCAAAGGTCTTAGGAGCTCTGTGTCAAGGACAGGAGCAAAGACAAAACAGCAAAACAAAAGACTTCCTGGTTCCCACCCCTGTTACTCAGGGAAGTACAAGGAGATTGGGAGCTCTGGGTCAGTAATGGAGGAAGTGTGTGCGTTATGTTACGTTAGGACCTCTGCATCCCAGCCCACTGCTGGTTTTAGGACAGCTGCAACAGACAAGACATAAAAGCTCAGACTTAGCCCTCGTATTTTATCCCATCTCACACATAATCTGCGTGTCTTTCTGCTTTCTGGTCAGGACCTTTTCTGGCACAGCAGGTACCCATTCATCCCTGGTTTAGGCGTGTTCCAGGAGTTTAGATCCTTAGAAAAGTCATCAGCTGAAGAACAATTAGAGACAGTGGGCTTTGAGGCAGACAGTTGTCTATCACATTCCGTTCATCCATTAGAGTGTTGAAGCTGAACCAAGGCCCCTCGGCTTCGCGACAATAATCTGGACGCCAAAGCCTGATGCTGACTTTCCCTCCTCTCGTTCCTGTATATCTGCTTCCTGTTTCCCGATAACCTGCATTCAACCAAGTTTTACCCAGGCTTTAATTCCAGAGAAACTAAAGTACCATCATGAGTAAATAAAACCCAAGACTCTCAGCTTGAGAGAAATATTCAAGGACCTAAATTATCTAAACCAGGACATCCTGGGAAATACATAGGAGAACGCATCACATCACATATGGTCCTTGGTCTATCAAGGAACGAAATAACAAAGGGAAAGCAAAATGCATAGGGTTTGATTACAGCCAACACTTACAAATTGTCCCTCCTTTTTGCTGGTTGCTTTCTACCTCTTACGGGCTGCGTCCTGCACTGCTTTTTCTACACGTGGTGTAAAAACCCAAAGACTCAACAGCTAAGCTTCTCCCACCAACTTAGCTCTGCTCAAAAACCTAAACTAATTATCCTTCTTAGGCATTAAGATGTCTTTTTTTATCAATCAGATCTCTTTATAAATGATATAATAATAATATTATCAAGGAGGATGCCACGATTTTCTCATCATACATAAACAACTTGAACATGCAAATAGAAGACTAGACTTTGGGTGAGGTTTAACACTGCATCAGTCAGGATTCTTCAAAAAGAATAAGAAGATTGATAGATAAATGATACATAGACATCTAGAGATGTGGAGAATACCAGAGGAGAGAGGACATTATTTATTAGAGAATTGCATCATGAGGCTATGAAGGCTAAGAAATCCCGGGGAAAGTTCTCCAAAGGTAGAGACCCAGGCAGTGAGTAACATGGAGCAGGTCACATCTCAAGCCTTACAACCACGAAGCCAATGTTGGAACTGCCTGGGTAACTTGCTTCTCAGTTGGCTAACTTACACGTCAATCAGCTCTGGAAACACCCCCACAGACATACACATAGGAATGATGCCCTGCTTGCTTTTTTTAGATCTCTCTTAATCCATTCTAGTTAATACCTAAAATTAACCATCACAGTAACATAGGAGGCCAACCAGACAGGGCAGATGTAGGGCCACTGGAGGGGGGCAAATAGTGTCAAAAAATGAGAAGTAGAGAGCAGAAAAACTTTCTATTTGCCCTTTTACTCAAAAACATCTGTAGAACTGAATACACAAACCCGTGTTCTGGGCTGAGGAAAGTCGCCTGTGATACCAGATTTATCAGGAAAGCCTCCTTGTGTGGCAGACCACAGCTCCTCCCCTTTATGACACAGTATCCTTGAGTTGGAGAAGGTAATAAAATGTAGTCAACACAAAGGACTCTGGGAAACGACTGAGGGTTGGGTGAAGCAGCAATGTAGACAGGAAAGATACGTGAAAATGAATCCGTATTTAATATCATCTATCATTTCCCATTGCTAGGACAGCTGTGTCCACATTAAACTATTTCAACTGTGTAGATAATCAAATAATTATATTTACTTTATTTCCCTCCTACAACCAAAAGGAACTTGAATTAGCTACAGTTTAGGAGATCTAAGGACAAAAGTGTAAGGACCATGCAGTAAGAAACTCGGAGCAATGGAGAACTATAATACTTGAGCAAAAGAAGAAGAAGAAGAAGAAGAAGAAGAAGAAGAAGAAGAAGAAGAAGAAGAAGAAGAAGAAGAGGAAGAAGAAGCAGCAGCAGCAGCAGCTGGAAGTTTCCTAGAAACCAAGACAAAAGAGAAACATGGAAGGCTATATAACTGTTTTTATCAAATTTTGAAATATTTTACAATCTGGAAGGAGAAACATTTTTTGTGTCCTAAGCCACCAAATGAATTTTGCTTTCAAACTTCTACATAGTCATGTGCTGTGAAATGACATTTTCATTAACAATGAGCCACATGGGTGGCGGTGGTCCTATGAGCTTCTGATGGTGCTAAAAAAAAAAAAAAAAAAACCTTGTGCCTGAGTGATGTTGTGGTCACTTTAATGTGGGAAGACATAGCACTCACATGTTTGTGGTAATAGCGTTCTAAAGAAGCCACCTGCTCTGTCAGCAGTATAAAAGTATAGCAGTACAATTATGCCTAATACTTAATAATGCTAATATATGGTTATGTTCTTAATCTATGTACCTACTGCCTTATTTGAATTTTTTGGCAGAGTGGGAGTCAAACTCAAGACCTCAGACATGCTAAGCAAGTCCTCTACCACTAAGCTGCATTCTCTATCCCTATTACTAAGGTATATTTCTATTTTTAAAAATAATTGTAAAATAGTGTGCAGTTATTTCTCCAACAGAAGACTTATGCATCTCATAGCATCAAGAGGCCACATGGAGTCAGCGACTTGCACCACCTAGGTTGGTGTAAATGCACCTGCCTTATGATGTTTGCACAATGATGGTCACCTAGCAACATGGTGCTCTGAACAAATCTGTCCTCATCAAGAAACAACATATGGCTGCATTTCTTATAAATGTGGCCGGCACACAGCCTTTTTATCAAGTTCAAAATGGCTAAACACTTCCTTGTTTTTGCAAAGAGACATTTCAAAGTGATCTTGATGATAATATAAAGATAAATTCTTTGGTTTTGTTTTTTAAAAAGAGAACAGATAAAAATCCCATGATGATAAAATTTATAGATTATCCCTTTGTGCAAGATGAAGGAGCTAATTAAGAATGAGTACTTCTTCCATTTGTTTTTAATCTCTCCAGCATAAATTCTTTTTGTGACTGATTCCTCCCGCTTCGTGTCATAGTCAAGAGATAATCCATAATTTTGCTCTATACTCTTGAATATAAGAGTGGGGCACCTACCCCAAAGTAGGCTAACAAGGCTCAAACTCCCAAGAATTTGAACTTTGAAGAAAAACCCACAGACCTGAGCAATGGCTGAAACATCCAGATGGCCCCGCCAGAGCTGCAGGCCCCTCTCCTGACCTGCTGCTGGTGACATTTCTGCATGCCCTGGGATCTACGCTCTCCCAACAGCTGAGGCTTCTTCAGTTCTATGAGTCTCCTATTCAGAATTTAGTTTCAAATGTTGTTATTGACTTAAACTACTAGTAAGTCTATTTTCCTTTCTTATAAATAGAAGTATTAACCAATAAATTTCCATTATTAGAAATCATGTTTTTTTATTTTTATTTAATTAATTTATTTATTTTGAGACAGGGTCTTGCTCTATAGCCCCTGCTGGTCCTGAACTCACTATAGAGCCCAATCTAGCCTTGAACTCACAGCAATTCTCCTGTCTCAGCCTCCTGAGTGCTGGGATAACAGGAGTGTGCCACCATGCCCGGTTTATGTGGTGCTGGGGAATCAAACTCAGGTACTTAGTGATTGACTTAGAGCTTGCTAGGTAAGTGCTTTGACTGATGAACCATTTTTCCAGCCCCAATTTATGTTTTTATTCCAGTAAAAGTACAAAGAACTGCCCCATGGTTATAGTCCTGGTACCTCTTAATCTGTTATTCAATCTTCCTCATGGTGCAAACAGCCTAACTGATGAGTCTGGGAATAAGAACCACGTCCAGGCCAAAGTTCTGACCTCCTTTGCAATTAATCTAATTCTTGGATCTTCATCTGTATCTGTATAATTCCTGAGACTGACTCCTCTCTCTCTCACTCTCTTTTTTCTCTCTCTCTCTCCCCCTTCCTCTCTCTCTCTCTCCTTTCTCTTCCTCCCCATTTCTTCTCTCCTGTCCTTCCCTCCTCTCTCTCTCCTCTCTTCCTATGTGGCTTCTGACGTAGATGCCTCAAGGCAATCCTCCTGTCTCAGCCTCTGAGTGCTGGGATTACAGGTGTGCGCCACCATGCCCAGCTTATGTGGTGCTGGGGAATCGAACTAGGGTACTTAAGCGCTTGCTAGGCAAGCACTTTAACCGCTGAGCCATTCCTCCAGCCCCCAAGATTGTATTTTAATTTTAGTGATTTCACTGAAAGATGTGGGATTTCTTAGGATTTTAGACATTTAACAGATCAGGAAACTTTTTGGAGACAGAGTGACCTAATGCCAAATCAGATAGATCTGTTACCTAAATGCAAAGATCTACCCTTGTTTCCTGAAGAAGATCACTATCCCTTGGAAATGCAAAAAGTGCCTTATATGAAAAAAAAATGTCATTTTCCTGTCTCTTCAACACAGTGTTAGAAATCCCTTGATTTATTCAAATATCCAAACTTGAAGTGAGCAAACATCACAGATCTTGCAAGCATACTGTATCTTCGAAAAAAAATCACAGCACGTGCATAACTCAGATGCCTTATTTGCATTTCTTCCCTCCTTTTTCAAACACCTTGTTCCTGCAAAAAGAAGAATCCTTCCAAAAGGAGGACTTGGCAGGGAGTGAAACTGGCAACATTTTAAATCTTCTCAGCCTAACCTTAACATTATATTTTAAACAATTTCAACTTAAAACAAAAACTCTAAATGTATCTTGGACAGAATGTGTGCGCAGTGGTGGGAAAAGCAAATTGCAATTCCATCATTATCTCTGTATTCAAAACCCCAACGGCAGATTAGTGAAGAAATAACATTGGCCTTGTTATGTGTTTGCAGCTCTAAGACAAGCCCCATATTTTCAGCAGCAGCAGCAAAGTTGTCCCTGATAAGCATGAAGTCTGGGTTAAAAATAGTGGGCCCGCTGTGCAAACGTAACTTCGCTCCCAACCCCAGCTCTTCTTTCCAAACAGATTGCTATCCTAAGCCTGCTTTCATAAACACTCTGTCTTCTGCCATGTATCATTTAGTTCTTTAAGTATTCTAAATAACTATCTACAGTGAATATAGAGGAATTCACTGACCATAACATAAATACACGATAACAATAAAGAAATACAATGGTTGTATACAATGTATAATTATGTAATTAGATTTGGCCAAATATATTTTGCAGTTTTATTTTGAGTAATTTACTTTCCGTTGGTATCATGTGACATCCTCCAAGAAGTTCTCTGAACCTTTTTAGTACAGTTATTTTAATTAAAATATGGAAAGATTCTACTGTGAAAGTTAATAGTTCAATACAAAGAGATTTGATGTGGGCTTCCAATCAGTTTGGTTAAGTGGACTCTCCATCAATAAAATACACGTTCTGGTCTATTCCGGGAAGCCTATTTTTGGAGCTGCAGCATTGGTTTTTCTACTCCAGCACAGATATAAAGAGAAAACATGCTGCAAGTTTCCTCTGCTCTGGGTGCTCTGCCAAATCCCACACTCTGTGAAGATTAAACTTGCTTTCTGTGTTCCCATTTGCAAATGAGGACCCTGTAGTTCAGAAGTACTGGTAACTGTGCATGATTGCAGTGATAAAGGCAGAACACGCAGAGGAAAGATGAAAAAAATCTCTTGCCTGGACTACAGAGTAAGACACTGTCTCAAAAAAATCTTTTACTAATACTTGCTCCTACTGATACAGATTGAAGTTAATTGGATCAAATTAAAAGCTCTCCCCACCCCTTTTCTCCATATTGGAATTCAAGAAGAATCCTAGGATGTGACTAGCATGTAATACATCATCGCGCAAGATGAACTAGAAAACTTTACTTCATAGAAGTTAGAGGTCATTAGAACTGATCAGAAATAAGACCACTGTCCAAATAGAGAAGAATGAGAAAAAAGGGTGAAAGAGTCGTGGAGAATCGTTATGACTGTCACTGTGGGTAGAGAAGCCTAAAGCTTGAGAATTGGCCTCCAGGTCCACGCGTGAATAGCTGTAACGTGGGTGCTGGGGAGCCCTGGGTTGCCACACGGTTTCTCAGAGCAGGCTTTGGCCTATGAGCCTGAAACAATCAATTAGGAAAAGAGAGAAGTTAAAAACAACCTTCATTCAATATCTTTAAGATATTGTAATACAGAGCGTAAAATGATGTGTGCATTTGGACTAGAGAAAAAAGCGTAGTTACCATAATAATTGTTTCAAGGATACCTGCTCTGAGAGTCAAACCTGTGCACACAATCAAGGATAACAGCTGCGCCCAGTGGTCACCTCTCTTCTAGGTCACAGACAATGTAAAGGGTGCATCGAGCAGGAGCCGGAAAGTACTACCAGGTCACACACCTTGCGTTGCCAAGAAGAGTGAAAGAATGGAACTAAGAAAGAACCGTTTACCTCCGGCTTCTGCCTGTTTAGTAAGTTGCCCCACTTGAGAAAAATTAATTATCTGGAAAAGCTAAAGAATCAAGTGGCCTGAGGATAAACTTAGATGAAACAAAGGTTTCTTTAGAGAGGGTAGGTAAAGAAAGCAGTAAATGGCAAAACTCTCATTCCTCGAGGCTGAAACATTAACTACAAAAAAAAAAAAAAAACCCACCACCCCCGCCCTGCCCCACACCCACCCTTACCCT